>CM039672.1:447737295-448049116 GCA_022496015.1 Hordeum marinum | reverse complement strand
ATTTTGAGCTAAATGACCCTGAATTTGAAAAGCGGTACAACTGAACTCTTGAAAAGGTTGTACACTTGGCATGACATTCAATAATTTCACCCACCATAGGCAACCTCTACAGAGTTGAGAGGGTTGCGGGCAATAATACTGGTGTTGCCACTTCGTGTTACAAAGTGGACAATCTTCATAAGAAGTATGAGGGTTGGTTCGGACGAAAACTCATCTATTACAAAGGGATTTCATTTGTAATAACTTATTTTAACTCCATACTCCTTTTGTATGTTCAATATGCACCATTCACAGGCACATCATCCATTTTTCACCCTTTCATGACTTCAGTTGATATTTTTGCAGGCATTTAATGATTTATTTTGAGCTTAAATGACCCAGATTTTGAAAAGCAGTACAAATGAACTCTGAAAAGGTTGTAACATGGGCATGACATCCTAATTTCACCACATAGCAAATTTCTAGAGAGTTGAGAGGGTGACGGCAAAAACCGGATGCACTTCGTGTACAAAGTGGACAATCTCATAAGAAGTATGAGGGTTCGGACGAAAACTCATCTAATTACAAAGGGATTTCATTTTTAATAACTTCTTTTAACTCCATACTTTTTGTGTGTTCAATATGCGCCATTCAAAGGCACATCATCAATTTTCAACCCTTTCTGACTTCATTTGATATTTTTAAGGCATTTTAATGATTTATTTTGAGCTAAATGACCCTGAATTTGAAAAAGCAGTACAAATGAACTCTGAAAAGGTTGTAAATTGGCATGACATCGTAATTTCACCCACTATAGCAACTTCTAGAGAGTTGAGAGGGTTACGGCGAAAACTGGATGCACTTCTTGTACAAAGTGGACAATCTCATAAGAAGTATGAGGGTTTCGGACGAAAACTAATCTATTACAAAGGATTTCATTTTTATTTTAACTCCATACTTTTTGTGTGTTCAATATGCGCCATTCAAAGGCACATCATCAATTTTCAACCCTTTCTGACTTCATTTGATATTTTTCAGGCATTTAATGATTTATTTTGAGCTAAATGACCCTGAATTTGAAAAGCAGTACAAATGAACTCTGAAAAGGTTGTAAATTAGCATGACATCGTAATTTCACTCACATAGCAACCTCTAGACAGTTGAGATGGTTACGGAAAAAACTGGATGCACTTCGTGTACAAAGTGGACAATCTCATAAGAAGTATGAGGGTTTTGGACGAAACTCATCTATTACAAATGGATTTCATTTTTAATAACTTATTTTAACTCCATACTTTTTGTGTGTTCAATATGCGCCATTCAAAGGCACATCATCAATTTTCAACCCTTTCTGACTTCATTTGATATTTTTCAGGCATTTAATGATTTATTTTGAGCTAAATGACCCTGAATTTGAAAAGCACTACAAATGAACTCTGAAAAGGTTGTAAATTGGCATGACATCGTAATTTCACCCACATAGCAAGTTCTAGAGAGTTGAGAGGGTTACGGCAAAAACTGGATGTACTTCGTGTACAAAGTGGACAATCTCATAAGAAGTATGAGGGTTTCGGACGAAAACTCATCTATTAGAATGGGATTTCATTTTTAATAACTTAATTTTAACTCCATACTTTTTGTGTGTTCAATATGCGCCATTCAAAGGCACATCATCAATTTTCAACCCTTTCTGACTTCATTTGATATTTTTAAGGCATTTAATGATTTATTTTGAGCTAAATGACCCGGAATTTGAAACGCAGTACAAATGAACTCTAAAAAGGTTGTAAATTGGCATGACATCGTAATTTCACCCACATAGCACCATTCAAAGGCACATCATCAATTTTCAACCCTTTCTGACTTCATTTGATATTTTTGAGGCATTTAATGATTTTTTTTAGCTAAATGACCCTGAATTTGAAAAGCAGTACAAATGAACTCCGAAAAGGTTGTAACATGGCATGACATCATAATTTCACCCACATAGCAATTTCTAAAGACTTGAGAGGGGTACGGCAAAAACTGGATGCACTTCGTGTACAAAGTGGACAATCTCATAAGAAGTATGAGGGTTTCGGACGAAAACTCATTTATTACAAAGGGATTTCATTTTTAATAACATATTTTAAATCCATACTTTTTGTGTGTTCAATATGCGCCATTCAAAGGCACATCATCAATTTTCAACCCTTTCTGACTTCATTTGATATTTTTCAGGGATTTAAAGATTTATTTTGAGATAAATGACCCTGAATTTGAAAAGCAGTACAAATGAACTCTGAAAATGTTTAAATTAGCGTGACATCGTAAATTCACCCATATAGAAACTTCTAGAGAGTTGAGAGGGTTACGGCAAAAAGTGGATGCACTTCGTGTACAAAGTGGACAATCTCATAAGAAGTATGAGGGTTTCGGACTAAAACTCATCTATTACAATGGGATTTCATTTTTAATAACTTATTTTAACTCCATAATTTTTGTGTGTTCAATATGCACCATTCAAAGACACATCATCAATTTTCAACCCTTTCTGACTTCATTTGATATTTTTGAGGCATTTAATGATTTATTTTGAGCTAAATGACCCTGAATTTGAAAAGTAGTAAAAAATGAACTCTGAAAAGGTTGTAACATGGCATGACATCATAATTTCACCCACATAGCAATTTCTAAAGAGTTGAGAGGGTTACGGCAAAAACTGGATGCACTTCGTGTACAAAGTGGACAATCTCACAAGAAGTATGAGGGTTCCGGACGAAAACTCATCTATTACAAAGGGATTTCGTTTTTAATAACTTATTTTAACTCCATACTTTTTGTGTGTTCAATATGCACCATTCAAAGGCACATCATCAATTTTCAACCCTTTCTGACTTCATTTGATATTTTTAAGGCATTTAATACTTTATTTTGAGCTAAATGACCTAGAATTTGAAAAGCAGTACAAATGAACTCTGAAATGGTTGTAAATTGGCATGACATCGTATTTTCACCCACATAGCAATTTCCAGAGAGTTGATAGGGTTACGGCAAAAACTGGATGCACTTCGTGTACAAAGTGGACAATCTCATAAGAAGTATGACGGTTTCGGACGAAAACTCATCTATTACAAAGGGATTTCATTTTTAATAACTTAGTTTAACTCCATACTTTTTGTGTGTTCAATATGCGCCATTCAAAGGCACATCATCAATTTTCAACCATTTCTGACATCTTTTGATATTTTTCAGGCATTTAATGATTTATTTTGAGCTAAATGACCTAGAATTTGAAAAGCGGTACAAATGAACTCTGAAAAGGTTGTAAATTGGCATGACATCGAATTTTCGCCCACATAGCAACCTCTACAGAGTTGAGAGGGTTGCGGCAATAACTGGTTGCACTTCGTGTACAAAGTGGACAATCTCATAAGAAGTATGAGGGTTTCGGACGAAAACTCACCTATTACAATGGGATTTCATTTTTAATAACTTAGTTTAACTCCATACTTTTTGTGGGTTCAATATGCACCATTAAAAGGCACATCATCAATTTTCAACCCTTTCTGACTTCATTTGATATTTCTCAGGCATTTAATGATTTATTTTGAGCTAAATGACCCTGAATTTGAAAAGCGGTACAAATGAACTCTGAAAAGGTTGTAACTTGGCATGACATCATAATTTCACCCACATAGCAACCTCTACAGAGTTGAGAGGGTTGCGGCAATAACTGGTTGCACTTCGTGTACAAAGTGGACAATCTCATAAGAAGTATGAGGGTTTCGGACGAAAACTCATCTATTACAAAGGGATTTCATTTTTAATAACTTATTTTAACTCCATACTCCTTTTGTATGTTCAATATGCACCATTCAAAGGCACATCATCAATTTTCAACCCTTTCTGACTTCATTTGATATTTTTCAGGCATTTAATGATTTATTTTGAGCTAAATGACCCAGAATTTGAAAAGCAGTACAAATGAACTCTGAAAAGGTTGTAACATGGCATGACATCATAATTTCACCCACATAGCAAATTCTAGAGAGTTGAGAGGGTGACGGCAAAAACCGGATGCACTTCGTGTACAAAGTGGACAATCTCATAAGAAGTATGAGGGTTCCGGACGAAAACTCATCAATTACAAAGGGATTTCATTTTTAATAACTTATTTTAACTCCATACTTTTTGTGTGTTCAATATGCGCCATTCAAAGGCACATCATCAATTTTCAACCCTTTCTGACTTCATTTGATATTTTTAAGGCATTTAATGCTTTATTTTGAGCTAAATGACCCTGAATTTGAAAAACAGTACAAATGAACTCTGAAAAGGTTGTAAATTGGCATGACATCGTAATTTCACCCACATAGCAAGTTCTAGAGAGTTCAGAGGGTTACGGCAAAAACTGGATGTACTTCGTGTACAAAGTGGACAATCTCATAAGAAGTATGAGGGTTTCGGACGAAAACTCATCTATTAGAATGGGATTTCATTTTTAATAACTTATTTTAACTCCATACTTTTTGTGTGTTCAATATGCGCCATTCAAAGGCACATCATCAATTTTCAACCCTTTCTGACTTCATTTGATATTTTTCAGGCATTTAATGATTTATTTTGAGCTAAATGACCCTGAATTTGAAAAGCAGTACAAATGAACTCTGAAAAGGTTGTAAATTGGCATGACATCGTAATTTCACCCACATAGCAAGTTCTAGAGAGTTCAGAGGGTTACGGCAAAAACTGGATGTACTTCGTGTACAAAGTGGACAATCTCATAAGAAGTATGAGGGTTTCGGACGAAAACTCATCTATTAGAATGGGATTTCATTTTTAATAACTTATTTTAACTCCATACTTTTTGTGTGTTCAATATGCGCCATTCAAAGGCACATCATCAATTTTCAACCCTTTCTGACTTCATTTGATATTTTTCAGGCATTTAATGATTTATTTTGAGCTAAATGACCCTGAATTTGAAAAGCAGGTACAAATGAACTCTGAAAAGGTTGTAAATTGGCATGACATCGTAATTTTCACCCACATAGCAAGTTCTACGAGAGTTCAGAGGGTTACGGCAAAAACTGGATTGCACTTCGTGTACAAAGTGGACAATCTCATAAGAAGTATGAGGGTTTCGGACGAAAACTCATCTATTACAATGGGATTTCATTTTTAATAACTTATTTTAACTCCATACTTTTTGTGTGTTCAATATGCAGCCATTCAAAGGCACATCATCAATTTTCAACCCTTTCTGACTTCATTTGATATTTCTCAGGCATTTAATGATTTATTTTGAGCTAAATGACCCTGAATTTGAAAAGCAGGTACAAATGAACTCTGAAAAGGTTGTAAATTGGCATGACATCAGTAATTTCACCCACATAGCAAGCTTCTAGAGAGTTGAGAGGGTTACGGCAATAACTGGATGCACTTCGTGTACAAAGTGGACAATCTCATAAGAAGTATGAGGGTTTCGGACGAAAACTCATCTATTACAAAGGGATTTCATTTTTAATAACTTATTTTAACTCCATACTTTTTGTGTGTTCAATATGCACCATTCAAAGGCACATCATCAATTTTCAACCCTTTCTGACTTCATTTGATATTTTTCAGGCATTTAATGATTTATTTTGAGCTAAATGACCCTGAATTTGAAAAGCAGTACAAATGAACTCTGAAAAGGTTGTAAATTGGCATGACATCAGTAATTTCACCCACATAGCAAATTCTAGAGAGTTGCAGAGGGTTACGGCAAAAACCTGGATGCACTTCGTGTACAAAGTGGACAATCTCATAAGAAGTATGAGGGTTCGGACGAAAACTCATCTATTACAAAGGGATTTCATTTTTAATAACTTATTTTAACTCCATACTTTTTGTGTGTTCAATATGCGCCATTCAAAGGCACATCATCAATTTTCAACCCTTTCTGACTTCATTTGATATTTTTAAGGCATTTAATGATTTATTTTGAGCTAAATGACCCTGAATTTGAAAAGCAGTACAAATGAACTCTGAAAAGGTTGTAAATTGGCATGACATCGTATTTCACCCACATAGCAAGTTCTAGAGAGTTGAGAGGGTTACGGCAAAAACTGGATGCACTTCGTGTACAAAGTGGACAATCTCATAAGAAGTATGAGGGTTTCGGACGAAAACTCATCTATTACAAATGGATTTCATTTTAATAACTTATTTAACTCCATACTTTTTGTGTGTTCAATATGCGCCATTCAAAGGCACATCATCAATTTTCAACCCTTTCTGACTTCATTTGATATTTTTCAGGCATTTAATGATTTATTTTGAGCTAAATGACCCTGAATTTGAAAAGCAGTACAAATGAACTCTGAAAAGGTTGTAAATTGGCATGACATCGTAATTTCACCCACATAGCAAGTTCTAGAGAGTTGAGAGGGTTACGGCAAAAACTGGATGTACTTCGTGTACAAAGTGGACAATCTCATAAGAAGTATGAGGGTTTCGGACGAAAACTCATCTATTAGAATGGGATTTCATTTTTAATAACTTATTTTAACTCCATACTTTTTGTGTGTTCAATATGCGCCATTCAAAGGCACATCATCAATTTTCAACCCTTTGTGACTTCATTTGATATTTTTCAGGCATTTAATGATTTATTTTGAGCTAAATGACCCTGAATTTGAAAAGTAGTACAAATGAACTCTGAAAAGGTTGTAAATTAGCATGACATCGTAATTTCACTCACATAGCAACCTCTAGAGAGTTGAGATGGTTACGGAAAAAACTGGATGCACTTCGTGTACAAAATGGACAATCTCATAAGAAGTATGAGGGTTTGGGACGAAACTCATCTATTACAAATGGATTTCATTTTTAATAACTTATTTTAACTCCATACTTTTTGTGTGTTCAATATACGCCATTCAAAGGCACATCCACAATTTTCAACCCTTTCTGACTTCATTTGATATTTTTCAGGCATTTAATGATTTATTTTGAGCTAAATGGCCCTGAATTTGAAAAGCAGTACAAATGAACTCTAAAAAGGTTGTAAATTGGCATGACATCGTAATTTCACCCACATAGCACCATTCAAAGGCACATCATCAATTTTCAACCCTTTTTGACTTCATTTGATATTTTTCAGGCATTTAAGATTTATTTTGAGATAAATGACCCTGAATTTGAAAAGCAGTACAAATGAACTCTGAAAATGTTGTAAATTAGCATGACATCGTAAATTCACCCATATAGAAACTTCTAGAGAGTTGAGAGGGTTACGGCAAAAAGTGGATGCACTTCGTGTACAAAGTGGACAATCTCATAAGAAGTATGAGGGTTTCTGACGAAAACTCATCTATTACAATGGGGTTTCATTTTTAATAACTTATTTTAACTCCATAATTTTTGTGTGTTCAATATGCACCATTCAAAGTCACATCATCAACTTTCAACCCTTTCTGACTTCATTTGATTTTTTTGAGGCATTTAATGATTTATTTTGAGCTAAATGACCCTGAATTTGAAAAGTAGTACAAATGAACTCTGAAAAGTTTGTAACATGGCATGTGACATCATAATTTCACCCACATAGCAATTTCTAAAGAGTTGAGAGGGTTACGGCAAAAACTAGGATGCACTTCGTGTACAAAGTGGACAATCTCATAAGAAGTATGAGGGTTCCGGACGAAAACTCATCTATTACAAAGGGATTTCAGTTTTAATAACTTATTTTAACTCCATACTTTTTGTGTGTTCAATATGCACCATTCAAAGGAATCAATTTTCAACCCTTTCTGACTTCATTTGATATTTTTAAGGCATTTAATGCTTTATTTTGAGCTAAATGACCCAGAATTTGAAAAGCAGTACAAATGAACTCTGAAAATGGTTGTAAATTGGCATGACATATTATTTCACCCACATAGCAATTTCTAGAGAGTTGATAGGGTTACGGCAAAAACTGGATGCACTTCATGTACAAAGTGGACAATCTCATAAGAAGTATGAGGGTTTCGGACGAAAACTCATCTATTACAAAGGGATTTCATTTTTAATAACTTATTTTAACTCCATACTTTTTGTGTGTTCAATATGCGCCATTCAAAGGCACATCCACAATTTTCAACCCTTTCTGACTTCATTTGATATTTTCAGGCATTTAATGATTTATTTTTAGCTAATGACCCGGAATTTGAAATGCATACAAATGAACTCTAAAAAGGTTGTAAATTGGCATGACATCGTAATTTCACCCACATAGCACCATTCAAAGGCACATCATCAATTTTCAACCCTTTTTGACTTCATTTGATATTTTTCAGGCATTTAAAGATTTATTTTGAGATAAATGACCCTGAATTTGAAAAGAAGTACAATGAACTCTGAAAATGTTTAAATTAGCATGACATCGTAAATTCACCCATATAGAAACTTCTAGAGAGTTGAGAGGGTTACGGCAAAAAGTGGATGCACTTCGTGTACAAAGTGGACAATCTCATAAGAAGTATGAGGGTTTCTGACGAAAACTCATCTATTACAATGGGTTTCATTTATAATAACTTATTTTAACTCCATAATTTTTTGTGTTCAATATGCACCATTCAAAACACATCATCAACTTTCAACCCTTTCTGACTTCATTGATATTTTTGAAGGCATTTAATGATTTATTTTGAGCTAAATGACCCTGAATTTGAAAAGCAGTACAAATGAACTCTGAAAAGGTTGTAAATTGGCATGACATCAGTAATTTCACCCACATAGAAAGTTCTAGAGAGTTGAGAGGGTTACGGCAAAAACTAGATGCACTTCGTGTACAAAGTGGACAATCTCACTAAGAAGTATGAGGGTTCCGGACGAAAACTCATCTATTACAAAGGGATTTCGTTTTTAATAACTTATTTTAACTCCATACTTTTTGTGTGTTCAATATGCACCATTCAAAGGCACATCATCAATTTTCAACCCTTTCTGACTTCATTTGATATTTTTAAGGCATTTAATGCTTTATTTTGAGCTAAATGACCGAGAATTTGAAAAGCAGTACAAATGAACTCTGAAATGGTTGTAAATTGGCATGACATATTATTTTCACCCACATAGCAATTTCCAGAGAGTTGATAGGGTTACGGCAAAAACTGGATGCACTTCATGTACAAAGTGGACAATCTCATAAGAAGTATAAGGGTTTCGGACGAAAACTCATCTATTACAAAGGGATTTCATTTTTAATAACTTAGTTTAACTCCATACTTTTTGTGTGTTCAATATGCGCCATTCAAAGGCACATCATCAATTTTCAACCATTTTTGACTTCTTTTGATATTATTCAGGCATTTAATGATTTAGTTTGAGCTAAATGACCCAGAATTTGAAAAGCGGTACAAATGAACTCTGAAAAGGTTGTAAATTGGCATGACATCGAATTTTCACCCACATAGCAAGTCTCACAGAGTTGAGAGGGTTAGCGGCAATAACTGGATTCACTTCGTGTACAAAGTGGACAATCTCATAAGAAGTATGAGGGTTTCGGACGAAAACTCATCTATTACAATGGGATTTCATTTTTAATAACTTAGTTTAACTCCATACTTTTTGTGGGTTCAATATGCGCCATTCAAAGGCACATCATCAATTTTCAACCCTTTCTGACTTCATTTGATATTTCTCAGGCATTTAATGATTTATTTTGAGCTAAATGACCCTGAATTTGAAAAGCGGTACAAATGAACTCTGAAAAGGTTGTAAATTGGCATGACATCGTAATTTCAGCCACATAGCAACTTCTAGAGAGTTGAGAGGGTTACGGCAATAACTGGATGTACTTCGTGTACAAAGTGGACAATCTCATAAGAAGTATGAGGGTTTCGGACGAAAACTCATCTATTACAATG
The DNA here is from genome assembly GCA_022496015.1 of Hordeum marinum. Taxonomy (NCBI): domain Eukaryota; kingdom Viridiplantae; phylum Streptophyta; class Magnoliopsida; order Poales; family Poaceae; genus Hordeum; species Hordeum marinum. The sequence goes on along the minus strand of CM039672.1, from coordinate 448,039,259 downwards.
GGATTTCATTTTTAATAACTTATTTTAACTCCATACTCTTTTGTATGTTCAATATGCACCATTCAAAGGCACATCATCAATTTTCAACCCTTTCTGACTTCATTTGATATTTTTCAGGCATTTAATGATTTATTTTGAGCTAAATGACACATGAATTTGAAAAGCAGTACAAATGAACTCTGAAAAGGTTGTAACATTGGCATGACATCATAATTTCACCCACATAGCAAATTCTAGAGAGTTCGAGAGGGTGACTGGCAAAAATTGGATGCACTTCGTGTACAAAGTGGACAATCTCATAAGAAGTATGAGGGTTTCGGACGAAAACTCATCTATTACAAAGGGATTTCATTTTTAATAACTTATTTTAACTCCATACTTTTTGTGTGTTCAATATGCGCCATTCAAAGGCACATCATCAATTTTCAACCCTTTCTGACTTCATTTGATATTTTTTAGGCATTTAATGATTTATTTTGAGCTAAATGACCCTGAATTTGAAAAGCAGTACAAATGAACTCTGAAAAGGTTGTAAATTTGCATGACATCGTTATTTCACCCACTATAGCAAGTTCTAGAGAGTTGAGAGGGTTACGGCATAAAACTGGATGCACTTCGTGTACAAAGTGGACAATCTCATAAGAAGTATGAGGGTTTCGGACGAAAACTAATCTATTACAAAGGATTTAATTTTTATTTTAACTCCATACTTTTTGTGTGTTCAATATGCGCCATTCAAAGGCACATCATCAATTTTCAACCCTTTCTGACTTCATTTGATATTTTTCAGGCATTTAATGATTTATTTTGAGCTAAATGACCCTGAATTTGAAAAGCAGTACAAATGAACTCTGAAAAGGTTGTAAATTGGCATGACATCGTAATTTCACCCACATAGCAAGTTCTAGAGAGTTGAGAGGGTTACGGCAAAAACTGGATGTACTTCGTGTACAAAGTGGACAATCTCATAAGAAGTATGAGGGTTTCGGACGAAAACTCATCTATTAGAATGGGATTTCATTTTTAATAACTTATTTTAACTCCATACTTTTTGTGTGTTCAATATGCGCCATTCAAAGGCACATCATCAATTTTCAACCCTTTCTGACTTCATTTGATATTTTTCAGGCATTTAATGATTTATTTTGAGCTAAATGACCCTGAATTTGAAAAGCAGTACAAATGAACTCTGAAAAGGTTGTAAATTGGCATGACATCGTAATTTCACTCACATAGCAACCTCTAGAGAGTTGAGATGGTTACGGCAAAAACTGGATGCACTTCGTGTACAAAATGGACAATCTCATAAGAAGTATGAGGGTTTGGGACGAAACTCATCTATTACAAATGGATTTCATTTTTAATAACTTATTTTAACTCCATACTTTTTGTGTGTTCAATATACGCCATTCAAAGGCACATCCACAATTTTCAACCCTTTCTGACTTCATTTGATATTTTTCAGGCATTTAATGATTTATTTTGAGCTAAATGGCCCTGAATTTGAAAAGCAGTACAAATGAACTCTAAAAAGGTTGTAAATTGGCATGACATCGTAATTTCACCCACATAGCACCATTCAAAGGCACATCATCAATTTTCAACCCTTTTTGACTTCATTTGATATTTTTCAGGCATTTAAAGATTTATTTTGAGATAAATGACCCTGAATTTGAAAAGCAGTACAAATGAACTCTGAAAATGTTTAAATTAGCATGACATCGTAAATTCACCCATATAGAAACTTCTAGAGAGTTGAGAGGGTTACGGCAAAAAGTGGATGCACTTCGTGTACAAAGTGGACAATCTCATAAGAAGTATGAGGGTTTCGGACGAAAACTCATCTATTACAATGGGATTTCATTTTTAATAACTTATTTTAACTCCATAATTTTTGTGTGTTCAATATGCGCCATTCAAAGGCACATCATCAATTTTCAACCCTTTCTGACTTCATTTGATATTTTTCAGGCATTTAATGATTTATTTTGAGCTAAATGACCCTGAATTTGAAAAGCAGTACAAATGAACTCTGAAAAGGTTGTAAATTGGCATGACATCATAATTTCACCCACATAGCAAGTTCTAGAGAGTTCAGAGGGTTACGGCAAAAACTGGATGCACTTCGTGTACAAAGTGGACAATCTCATAAGAAGTATGAGGGTTCGGACGAAAAGTCATCTATTACAAAGGGATTTCATTTTTAATAACTTATTTTAACTCCATACTTTTTGTGTGTTCAATATGCACCATTCAAAGGCATCAATTTTCAACCCTTTCTGACTTCATTTGATATTTTTAAGGCATTTAATGCTTTATTTTGAGCTAAATGACCCAGAATTTGAAAAGCAGTACAAATGAACTTTGAAATGGTTGTAAATTGGCATGACATATTCTTTTCACCCACATAGCAATTTCCAGAGAGTTGATAGGGTTACGGCAAAAACTGGATGCACTTCATGTACAAAGTGGACAATCTCATAAGAAGTATGAGGGTTTCGGACGAAAACTCATCTATTACAAAGGGATTTCATTTTTAATAACTTATTTTAACTCCATACTTTTTGTGTGTTCAATATGCGCCATTCAAAGGCACATCCACAATTTTCAACCCTTTCTGACTTCATTTGATATTTTTCAGGCATTTAATGATTTATTTTTAGCTAAATGACCCGGAATTTGAAATGCAGTACAAATGAACTCTAAAAAGGTTGTAAATTGGCATGACATCGTAATTTCACCCACATAGCACCATTCAAAGGCACATCATCAATTTTCAACCCTTTTTGACTTCATTTGATATTTTTCAGGCATTTAATGATTTATTTTGAGATAAATGACCCTGAATTTGAAAAGCAGTACAAATGAACTCTGAAAATGTTGTAAATTAGCATGACATCGTAATTCACCCATATAGAAACTTCTAGAGAGTTGAGAGGGTTACGGCAAAAAGTGGATGCACTTCGTGTACAAAGTGGACAATCTCATAAGAAGTATGAGGGTTTCTGACGAAAACTCATCTATTACAATGGGGTTTCATTTATAATAACTTATTTTAACTCCATAATTTTTGTGTGTTCAATATGCACCATTCAAAGACACATCATCAACTTTCAACCCTTTCTGACTTCATTTGATATTTTTAAGGCATTTAATGCTTTATTTTGAGCTAAATGACCCATGAATTTGAAAAGCAGTACAAATGAACTCTGAAATGGTTGTAAATTGGCATGACATCTTATTTCACCCACATAGCAATTTCCAGAGAGTTGATAGGGTTACGGCAAAAACTGGATGCACTTCATGTACAAAGTGGACAATCTCATAAGAAGTATGAGGGTTTCGGACGAAAACTCATCTATTACAAAGGGATTTCATTTTTAATAACTTATTTTAACTCCATACTTTTTGTGTGTTCAATATGCAGCCATTCAAAGGCACATCATCAATTTTCAACCCTTTCTGACTTCATTTGATATTTTTAAGGCATTTAATGATTTATTTTGAGCTAAATGACCCTGAATTTGAAAAGCAGTACAAATGAACTCTGAAAAGGTTGTAAATTGGCATGACATCGTAATTTCACCCACATAGCAAGTTCTAGAGAGTTGAGAGGGTTACGGCAAAAACTGGATGCACTTCAGTGTACAAAGTGGACAATCTCATAAGAAGTATGAGGGTTTCGGACGAAAGTCATCTATTACAAAGGGATTTCATTTTTAATAACTTAGTTTAACTCCATACTTTTTGTGTGTTCAATATGCGCCATTCAAAGGCACATCATCAATTTTCAACCCTTTCTGACTTCATTTGATATTATTCAGGCATTTAATGATTTAGTTTGAGCTAAATGACCCTGAATTTGAAAAGCAGGTACAAATGAACTCTGAAAAGGTTGTAAATTGGCATGACATCGTAATTTTCACCCACATAGCAACTTCTAGAGAGTTGAGAGGGTTACGGCAATAACTGGATTCACTTCGTGTACAAAGTGGACAATCTCATAAGAAGTATGAGGGTTTCGGACGAAAACTCATCTATTACAATGGGATTTCATTTTTAATAACTTAGTTTAACTCCATACTTTTTGTGTGTTCAATATGCCGCATTCAAAGGCACATCATCAATTTTCAACCCTTTCTGACTTCATTTGATATTTTTCAGGCATTTAATGATTTATTTTGAGCTAAATGACCCTGAATTTGAAAAGCAGTACAAATGAACTCTGAAAAGGTTGTAAATTGGCATGACATCATAATTTCAGCCCACATAGCAACGTTCTACAGAGTTGAGAGGGTTACGGCAAAAACTGGATGCACTTCGTGTACAAAGTGGACAATCTCATAAGAAGTATGAGGGTTTCGGACGAAAACTCATCTATTACAAAGGGATTTCATTTTTAATAACTTATTTTAACTCCATACTTTTTGTGTGTTCAATATGCACCATTCAAAGGCACATCATCAATTTTTAACCCTTTCTGACTTCATTTGATATTTTTCAGGCATTTAATGATTTATTTTGAGCTAAATGACCCTGAATTTGAAAAGCAGTACAAATGAACTCTGAAAAGGTTGTAAATTGGCATGACATCGTAATTTCACCCACATAGCAAGTTCTAGAGAGTTGAGAGGGTTACGGCAAAAACTGGATGCACTTCGTGTACAAAGTGGACAATCTCATAAGAAGTATGAGGGTTCGGACGAAAACTCATCTATTACAAATGGGATTTCATTTTTAATAACTTATTTTAACTCCATACTTTTTGTGTGTTCAATATGCGCCATTCAAAGGCACATCATCAATTTTCAACCCTTTCTGACTTCATTTGATATTTTTCAGGCATTTAATGATTTATTTTGAGCTAAATGACCCTGAATTTGAAAAGCAGTACAAATGAACTCTGAAAAGGTTGTAAATTGGCATGACATCGTAATTTCACCCACATAGCAAGTTCTAGAGAGTTCAGAGGGTTACGGCAAAAACTGGATGTACTTCGTGTACAAAGTGGACAATCTCATAAGAAGTATGAGGGTTTCGGACGAAAACTCATCTATTACAATGGGATTTCATTTTTAATAACTTATTTTAACTCCATACTTTTTGTGTGTTCAATATGCGCCATTCAAAGGCACATCATCAATTTTCAACCCTTTCTGACTTCATTTGATATTTTTCAGGCATTTAATGATTTATTTTGAGCTAAATGACCCTGAATTTGAAAAGCAGTACAAATGAACTCTGAAAAGGTTGTAAATTGGCATGACATCGTAATTTCACCCACATAGCAAGTTCTAGAGAGTTCAGAGGGTTACGGCAAAAACTGGATGTACTTCGTGTACAAAGTGGACAATCTCATAAGAAGTATGAGGGTTTCGGACGAAAACTCATCTATTAGAATGGGATTTCATTTTTAATAACTTATTTTAACTCCATACTTTTTGTGTGTTCAATATGCGCCATTCAAAGGCACATCATCAATTTTCAACCCTTTCTGACTTCATTTGATATTTTTCAGGCATTTAATGATTTATTTTGAGCTAAATGACCCTGAATTTGAAAAGCAGTACAAATGAACTCTGAAAAGGTTGTAAATTGGCATGACATCGTAATTTCACCCACATAGCAAGTTCTAGAGAGTTGAGAGGGTTACGGCAAAAACTGGATGCACTTCGTGTACAAAGTGGACAATCTCATAAGAAGTATGAGGGTTTCGGACGAAAGTCATCTATTACAAATGGATTTCATTTTTAATAACTTCTTTTAACTCCATACTTTTTGTGTGTTCAATATGCGCCATTCAAAGGCACATCCACAATTTTCAACCCTTTCTGACTTCATTTGATATTTTTCAGGCATTTAATGATTTATTTTGAGCTAAATGGCCCTGAATTTGAAAAGCAGTACAAATGAACTCTAAAAAGGTTGTAAATTGGCATGACATCGTAATTTCACCCACATAGCACCATTCAAAGGCACATCATCAATTTTCAACCCTTTTTGACTTCATTTGATATTTTTCAGGCATTTAAAGATTTATTTTGAGATAAATGACCCTGAATTTGAAAAGCAGTACAAATGAACTCTGAAAATGTTTAAATTAGCATGACATCGTAAATTCACCCATATAGAAACTTCTAGAGAGTTGAGAGGGTTACGGCAAAAAGTGGATGCACTTCGTGTACAAAGTGGACAATCTCATAAGAAGTATGAGGGTTTCTGACGAAAACTCATCTATTACAATGGGGTTTCATTTTTAATAACTTATTTTAACTCCATAATTTTTGTGTGTTCAATATGCACCATTCAAAGTCACATCATCAATTTTCAACCCTTTCTGACTTCATTTGATATTTTTCAGGCATTTAATGATTTATTTTGAGCTAAATGACCCTGAATTTGAAAAGCAGTACAAATGAACTCTGAAAAGGTTGTAAATTGGCATGACATCGTAATTTCACCCACATAGCAAGTTCTAGAGAGTTCAGAGGGTTACGGCAAAAACTGGATGCACTTCGTGTACAAAGTGGACAATCTCATAAGAAGTATGAGGGTTTCGGACGAAAGTCATCTATTACAAATGGATTTCATTTTTAATAACTTCTTTTAACTCCATACTTTTTGTGTCTTCAATATGCGCCATTCAAAGGCACATCATCAATTTTCAACCCTTTCTGACTTCATTTGATATTTTTCAGGCATTTAATGATTTATTTTGAGCTAAATGACCCTGAATTTGAAAAGCAGTACAAATGAACTCTGAAAAGGTTGTAAATTGGCATGACATCGTAATTTCACCCACATAGCAAGTTCTCGAGAGTTCAGAGGGTTACGGCAAAAACTGGATGCACTTCATGTACAAAGTGGACAATCTCATAAGAAGTATGAGGGTTTCGGACGAAAGTCATCTATTACAAATGGATTTCATTTTTAATAACTTCTTTTAACTCCATACTTTTTGTGTGTTCAATATGCGCCATTCAAAGGCACATCCACAATTTTCAACCCTTTCTGACTTCATTTGATATTTTTCAGGCATTTAATGATTTATTTTTAGCTAAATGACCCGGAATTTGAAATGCAGTACAAATGAACTCTAAAAAGGTTGTAAATTGGCATGACATCGTAATTTCACCCACATAGCACCATTCAAAGGCACATCATCAATTTTCAACCCTTTTTGACTTCATTTGATATTTTTCAGGCATTTAAAGATTTATTTTGAGATAAATGACCCTGAATTTGAAAAGAAGTACAAATGAACTCTGAAAATGTTTAAATTAGCATGACATCGTAAATTCACCCATATAGAAACTTCTAGAGAGTTGAGAGGGTTACGGCAAAAAGTGGATGCACTTCGTGTACAAAGTGGACAATCTCATAAGAAGTATGAGGGTTTCTGACGAAAACTCATCTATTACAATGGGGTTTCATTTATAATAACTTATTTTAACTCCATAATTTTTGTGTGTTCAATATGCGCCATTCAAAGGACACATCATCAACTTTTCAACCCTTTCTGACTTCATTTGATATTTTTGCAGGCATTTAATGATTTATTTTGAGCTAAATGACCCTGAATTTGAAAAGTAGTACAAATGAACTCTGAAAAGGTTGTAACATTGGCATGACATCATAATTTCACCCACATAGAAATTTCTAGAGAGTTGAGAGGGTTACGGCAAAAACTAGGATGCACTTCGTGTACAAAGTGGACAATCTCATAAGAAGTATGAGGGTTTCCGGACGAAAACTCATCTAATACAAATGGATTTCATTTTTAATAACTTCTTTTAACTCCATACTTTTTGTGTCTTCAATATGCGCCATTCAAAGGCACATCATCAATTTTCAACCCTTTCTGACTTCATTTGATATTTTTAAGGCATTTAATGATTTATTTTGAGCTAAATGACACTGAATTTTAAAAGCAGTACCAATGAACTCTGAAAAGGTTGTAAATTGGCATGACATCGTAATTTCACCCACATAGCAAGTTCTAGAGAGTTGAGAGGGTTACGGCAAAAACTGGATGCACTTCGTGTACAAAGTGGACAATCTCATAAGAAGTATGAGGGTTTCGGACGAAAACTCATCTATTACAATGGGATTTCATTTTTAATAACTTATTTTAACTCCATACTTTTTGTGTGTTCAATATGCGCCATTCAAAGGCACATCATCAATTTTCAACCCTTTCTGACTTCATTTGATATTTTTCAGGCATTTAATGATTTATTTTGAGCTAAATGACCCTGAATTTGAAAAGCAGTACAAATGAACTCTGAAAAGGTTGTAAATTGGCATGACATCGTAATTTCACCCACATAGCAAGTTCTAGAGAGTTGAGAGGGTTACGGCAAAAACTGGATGTCACTTCGTGTACAAAGTGGACAATCTCATAAGAAGTATGAGGGTTTCGGACGAAAACTCATCTATTACAATGGGATTTCATTTTTAATAACTTATTTTAACTCCATACTTTTTGTGTGTTCAATATGCGCCATTCAAAGGCACATCATCAATTTTCAACCCTTTCTGACTTCATTTGATATTTTTCAGGCATTTAATGATTTATTTTGAGCTAAATGACCCTGAATTTGAAAAGCAGTACAAATGAACTCTGAAAAGGTTGTAAATTGGCATGACATCGTAATTTCACCCACATAGCAAGCTTCTAGAGAGTTGAGAGGGTTACGGCAATAACTGGATTGCACTTCGTGTACAAAGTGGACAATCTCATAAGAAGTATGAGGGTTTCGGACGAAAACTCATCTATTACAAATGGGATTTCATTTTTAATAACTTATTTTAACTCCATACTCTTTTGTGTGTTCAATATGCGCCATTCAAAGGCACATCATCAATTTTCAACCCTTTCTGACTTCATTTGATATTTTTCAGGCATTTAATGATTTATTTTGAGCTAAATGACCCTGAATTTGAAAAGCAGTACAAATGAACTCTGAAAAGGTTGTAAATTGGCATGACATCAGTAATTTCACCCACATAGCAAGTTCTAGAGAGTTGAGAGGGTTACGGCAAAAACTGGATGCACTTCGTGTACAAAGTGGACAATCTCATAAGAAGTATGAGGGTTCGGACGAAAACTCATCTATTACAAAGGGATTTCATTTTTAATAACTTATTTTAACTCCATACTTTTTGTGTGTTCAATATGCGCCATTCAAAGGCACATCATCAATTTTCAACCCTTTCTGACTTCATTTGATATTTTTCAGGCATTTAATGATTTATTTTGAGCTAAATGACCCTGAATTTGAAAAGCAGTACAAATGAACTCTGAAAAGGTTGTAAATTGGCATGACATCGTAATTTCACCCATATAGAAACTTCTAGAGAGTTGAGAGGGTTACGGCAAAAACTGGATGCACTTCGTGTACAAAGTGGACAATCTCATAAGAAGTATGAGGGTTTCGGACGAAAACTCATCTATTACAAATGGATTTCATTTTTAATAACTTATTTTAACTCCATACTTTTTGTGTGTTCAATATGCGCCATTCAAAGGCACATCATCAATTTTCAACCCTTTCTGACTTCATTTGATATTTTTCAGGCATTTAATGATTTATTTTGAGCTAAATGACCCTGAATTTGAAAAGCAGTACAAATGAACTCTGAAAAGGTTGTAACATGGCATGACATCAGTAATTTCACCCACATAGCAAGTTCTAGAGAGTTGAGAGGGTTACGGCAAAAACTGGATGCACTTCGTGTACAAAGTGGACAATCTCATAAGAAGTATGAGGGTTTCCGGACGAAAACTCATCTATTACAAATGGGATTTCATTTTTAATAACTTATTTTAACTCCATACTTTTTGTGTGTTCAATATGCGCCATTCAAAGGCACATCATCAATTTTCAACCCTTTCTGACTTCATTTGATATTTTTCAGGCATTTAATGATTTATTTTGAGCTAAATGACCCTGAATTTGAAAAGCAGTACAAATGAACTCTGAAAAGGTTGTAAATTGGCATGACATCGTAATTTCACCCACATAGCAAGCTTCTAGAGAGTTGAGAGGGTTACGGCATAAACTGGATGCACTTCGTGTACAAAGTGGACAATCTCATAAGAAGTACGAGGGTTTCGGACGAAAACTCATCTATTACAATGGGATTTCATTTTTAATAACTTATTTTAACTCCATACTTTTTGTGTGTTCAATATGCGCCATTCAAAGGCACATCATCAATTTTCAACCCTTTCTGACTTCATTTGATATTTTTCAGGCATTTAATGATTTATTTTGAGCTAAATGACCCTGAATTTGAAAAGCAGTACAAATGAACTCTGAAAAGGTTGTAAATTGGCATGACATCGTAATTTCACCCACATAGCAAGTTCTAGAGAGTTGAGAGGGTTACGGCAAAAACTGGATGTACTTCGTGTACAAAGTGGACAATCTCATAAGAAGTATGAGGGTTTCGGACGAAAACTCATCTATTAGAATGGGATTTCATTTTTAATAACTTATTTTAACTCCATACTATTTGTGTGTTCAATATGCGCCATTCAAAGGCACATCATCAATTTTTAACCCTTTCTGACTTCATTTGATATTTTTCAGGCATTTAATGATTTATTTTGAGCTAAATGACCCAGAATTTGAAAAGCAGTACAAATGAACTCTGAAAAGGTTGTAAATTAGGCATGACATCGTAATTTCACCCACATAGTAACTTCTAGAGAGTTGAGAGGGTTACGGCAAAAACTGGATGCACTTCGTGTACAAAGTGGACAATCTCATAAGAAGTATGAGGGGTTTCGGACGAAAACTCATCTATTACAAATGGATTTCATTTTTAATAACTTATTTTAACTCCATACTTTTTGTGTGTGCAATATGCGCCATTCAAAGGCACATCATCAATTTTCAACCCTTTCTGACTTCATTTGATATTTTTCAGGCATTTAATGATTTATTTTGAGCTAAATGACCCTGAATTTGAAAAGCAGTACAAATGAACTCTGAAAAGGTTGTAAATTGGCATGACATCGTAATTTCACCCACATAGCAAGTTCTAGAGAGTTGAGAGGGTTACGGCAAGAACTGGATGTACTTCGTGTACAAAGTGGACAATCTCATAAGGAGTATGAGGGTTTCAAACGAAAACTCATCTATTAGAATGGGATTTCATTTTTAATAACTTATTTTAACTCCATACTTTTTGTGTGTTCAATATGCGCCATTCAAAGGCACATCATCAATTTTCAACCCTTTCTGACTTCATTTGATATTTTTAAGGCATTTAATGATTTATTTTGAGCTAAACGACCTGGAATTTGAAATGCAGTACAAATGAACTCTAAAAAGGTTGTAAATTGGCATGACATTGTAATTTCACCCACATAGCACCATTCAAAGGCACATCATCAATTTTCAACCCGTTCTGACTTCATTTGATATTTTTGAGGCATTTAATGAATTTTTTTTAGCTAAATGACCCTGAATTTGAAAAGCAGTACAAATGAACTCTGAAAAGGTTGTAACATGGCATGACATCATAATTTCACCCACATAGCAATTTCTAAAGAGTTGAGAGGGTTACGGCAAAAACTGGATGCACTTCGTGTACAAAGTGGACAATCCCATAAGAAGTATGAGGGTTTCGGAGGAAAACTCATCTATTACAAAGGGATTTCATTTTTAATAACATATTTTAACTCCATACTTTTTGTGTGTTCAATATGCGCCATTCAAAGGCACATCATCAATTTTCAACCATTTTTGACTTCTTTTGATATTTTTCAGGCATTTAATGATTTATTTTGAGCTAAATGACCCAGAATTTGAAAAGCGGTAGAAATGAACTCTGAAAAGGTTGTAAATTGGCATGACATCAAATTTTCACCCACATAGCAACCTCCACAGAGGTGAGAGGGTTACGGCAATAACTGGATGTCACTTCGTGTACAAAGTGGACAATCTCATAAGAAGTATGAGGGTTTCGGACGAAAACTCATCCTATTACAATGGGATTTCATTTTTAATAACTTATTTTAACTCCATACTTTTTGTGTGTTCAATATGCAGCCATTCAAAGGCACATCATCAATTTTCAACCCTTTCTGACTTCATTTGATATTTTTCAGGCATTTAATGATTTATTTTGAGCTAAATGACCCTGAATTTGAAAAGCAGTACAAATGAACTCTGAAAAGGTTGTAAATTGGCATGACATCAGTAATTTCACCCACATAGCAAGCTTCTAGAGAGTTGAGAGGGTTACGGCAAAAACTGGATGCACTTCGTGTACAAAGTGGACAATCTCATAAGAAGTATGAGGGTTTCGGACGAAAACTCATCTATTACAAAGGGATTTCATTTTTAATAACTTATTTTAACTCCATACTCTTTTGTATGTTCAATATGCAGCCATTCAAAGGCACATCATCAATTTTCAACCCTTTCTGACTTCATTTGATATTTTTCAGGCATTTAATGATTTATTTTGAGCTAAATGACCCTAGAATTTGAAAAGCAGTACAAATGAACTCTGAAAAGGTTGTAACATTGGCATGACATCAGTAATTTCACCCACATAGCAAGTTCTAGAGAGTTGAGAGGGTTACGGCAAAAACTGGATGCACTTCGTGTACAAAGTGGACAATCTCATAAGAAGTATGAGGGTTTCGGACGAAAACTCATCTATTACAAAGGGATTTCATTTTTAATAACTTATTTTAACTCCATACTTTTTGTGTGTTCAATATGCGCCATTCAAAGGCACATCATCAATTTTCAACCCTTTCTGACTTCATTTGATATTTTTTAGGCATTTAATGATTTATTTTGAGCTAAATGACCCTGAATTTGAAAAGCAGTACAAATGAACTCTGAAAAGGTTGTAAATTGGCATGACATCGTAATTTCACCCATATAGAAACTTCTAGAGAGTTGAGAGGGTTACGGCAAAAACTGGATGCACTTCGTGTACAAAGTGGACAATCTCATAAGAAGTATGAGGGTTACGGACGAAAACTCATCTATTAGAATGGGATTTCATTTTTAATAACTTATTTTAACTCCATACTTTTTGTGTGTTCAATATGCGCCATTCAAAGGCACATCATCAATTTTCAACCCTTTCTGACTTCATTTGATATTTTTCAGGCATTTAATGATTTATTTTGAGCTAAATGACCCTGAATTTGAAAAGCAGTACAAATGAACTCTGAAAAGGTTGTAAATTAGCATGACATCGTAATTTCACCCACATAGCAAGTTCTCGAGAGTTCAGAGGGTTACGGCAAAAACTGGATGCACTTCGTGTACAAAGTGGACAATCTCATAAGAAGTATGAGGGTTTCGGACGAAACTCATCTATTACAAATGGATTTCATTTTTAATAACTTATTTTAACTCCATACTTTTTGTGTGTTCAATATGCGCCATTCAAAGGCACATCATCAATTTTCAACCCTTTCTGACTTCATTTGATATTTTTCAGGCATTTAATGATTTATTTTGAGCTAAATGACCCTGAATTTGAAAAGCAGTACAAATGAACTCTGAAAACGTTGTAAATTAGCATGACATCGTAATTTCACGCACATAGTAACCTCTAGAGAGTTGAGATGGTTACGGCAAAAACTGGATGCACTTCGTGTACAAAGTGGACAATCTCATAAGAAGTATGAGGGTTTCGGACGAAAGTCATCTATTACAAATGGATTTCATTTTTAATAACTTCTTTTAACTCCATACTTTTTGTGTCTTCAATATGCGCCATTCAAAGGCACATCATCAATTTTCAACCCTTTCTGACTTCATTTGATATTTTTCAGGCATTTAATGATTTATTTTGAGCTAAATGACCCTGAATTTGAAAAGCAGTACAAATGAACTCTGAAAAGGTTGTAAATTGGCATGACATCGTAATTTCACCCACATAGCAAGTTCTAGAGAGTTGAGAGGGTTACGGCAAAAACTGGATGTACTTCGTGTACAAAGTGGACAATCTCATAAGGAGTATGAGGGTTTCAGACGAAAACTCATCGATTAGAATGGGATTTCATTTTTAATAACTTATTTTAACTCCATACTTTTTGTGTGTTCAATATGCGCCATTCAAAGGCACATCATCAATTTTCAACCCTTTCTGACTTCATTTGATATTTTTAAGGCATTTAATGATTTATTTTGAGCTAAACGACCCGGAATTTGAAATGCAGTACAAATGAACTCTAAAAAGGTTGTAAATTGGCATGACATTGTAATTTCACCCACTTAGCACCATTCAAAGGCACATCATCAATTTTCAACCCTTTTTGACTTCATTTGATATTTTTGAGGCATTTAATGAATTTTTTTTAGCTAAATGACCCTGAATTTGGAAAGCAGTACAAATGAACTCTGAAAAGGTTGTAACATGGCATGACATCATAATTTCACCCACATAGCAATTTCTAAAGAGTTGAGAGGGTTACGGCAAAAACTGGATGCACTTCGTGTACAAAGTGGACAATCCCATAAGAAGTACGAGGGTTTCGGACGAAAACTCATCTATTACAAAGGGATTTCATTTTTAATAACTTATTTTAACTCCATACTTTTTGTGTGTTCAATATGCGCCATTCAAAGGCACATCATCAATTTTCAACCCTTTCTGACTTCATTTGATATTTTTCAGGCATTTAAAGATTTATTTTGAGATAAATGACCCTGAATTTGAAAAGCAGTACAAATGAACTCTGAAAATGTTTAAATTAGCATGACATCGTAAATTCACCCATATAGAAACTTCTAGAGAGTTGAGAGGGTTACGGCAAAAAGTGGATGCACTTCGTGTACAAAGTGGACAATCTCATAAGAAGTATGAGGGTTTCGGACGAAAACTCATCTATTACAATGGGGTTTCATTTTTAATAACTTATTTTAACTCCATAATTTTTGTGTGTTCAATATGCACCATTCAAAGACACATCATCAATTTTCAACCCTTTCTTACTTCATTTGATATTTTTCAGGCATTTAATGATTTATTTTCAGCTAAATGACCCTGAATTTGTAAAGCAGTACAAATGAACTCTGAAAATGTTTAAATTAGCATGACATCGTAAATTCACCCATATAGAAACTTCTAGAGAGTTGAGAGGGTTACGGCAAAAACTGGATGCACTTCGTGTACAAAGTGGACAATCTCACAAGAAGTATGAGGGTTCCGGACGAAAACTCATCTATTACAAAGGGATTTCATTTTCAATAACTTATTTTAACTCCATACTTTTTGTGTGTTCAATATGCACCATTCAAAGGCACATCAGCAATTTTCAACCCTTTCTGACTTCATTTGATATTTTTAAGGCATTTAATGCTTTATTTTGAGCTAAATGACCCGGAATTTGAAAAGCAGTACAAATGAACTCTGAAATGGTTGTAAATTGGCATGACATCGTATTTTCACCCACATAGCAATTTCCAGAGAGTTGATAGGGTTACGGCAAAAACTGGATGCACTTCGTGTACAAAGTGGACAATCTCATAAGAAGTATGAGGGTTTCGGACGAAAACTCATCTATTACAAAGGGATTTCATTTTTAATAACTTAGTTTAACTCCATACTTTTTGTGTGTTCAATATGCGCCATTCAAAGGCACATCATCAATTTCAACCATTTCTGACTTCATTTGATATTTTTCAGGCATTTAATGATTTATTTTGAGCTAAATGACCCAGAATTTGAAAAGCGGTACAAATGAACTCTGAAAAGGTTGTAAATTGGCATGACATCGAATTTTCACCCAAATAACAACCTCTACACAGTTGAGAGGGTTGCGGCAATAACTGGTTGCACTTCGTGTACAAAGTGGACAATCTCATAAGAAGTATGTGGGTTTCGGACGAAAACTCACCTATTACAATGGGATTTCATTTTTAATAACTTAGCTTAACTCCATACTTTTTGTGGGTTCAATATGCACCATTAAAAGGCACATCATCAATTTTCAACCCTTTCTGACTTCATTTGATATTTCTCAGGCATTTAATGATTTATTTTGAGCTAAATGACCCTGAATTTGAAAAGCGGTACAAATGAACTCTCAAAAGGTTGTAACTTGGCATGACATCATAATTTCACCCACATAGCAACCTCTACAGAGTTGAGAGGGTTGCGGCAATAACTGGTTGCACTTCGTGTACAAAGTGGACAATCTCATAAGAAGTATGAGGGTTTCGGACGAAAACTCATCTATTACAAAGGGATTTCATTTTTAATAACTTATTTTAACTCCATACTCCTTTTGTATGTTCAATATGCACCATTCAAAGGCACATCATCAATTTTCAACCCTTTCTGACTTCATTTGATATTTTTCAGGCATTTAATGATTTATTTTGAGCTAAATGACCCAGAATTTGAAAAGCAGTACAAATGAACTCTGAAGAGGTTGTAACATGGCATGACATCATAATATCACCTACATAGCAAATTCTAGAGAGTTGAGAGGGTGACGGCAAAAACTGGATGCACTTCGTGTACAAAGTGGACAATCTCATAAGAAGTATGAGGGTTCCGGACGAAAACTCATCTATTACAAAGGGATTTCATTTTTAATAACTTATTTTAACTCCATACTTTTTGTGTGTTCAATATGCGCCATTCAAAGGCACATCATCAATTTTCAACCCTTTCTGACTTCATTTGATATTTTTAAGGCATTTAATGCTTTATTTTGAGCTAAATGACCCTGAATTTGAAAAACAGTACAAATGAACTCTGAAAAGGTTGTAAATTGGCATGACATCGTATTTTCACCCATATAGAAACTTCTAGAGAGTTGAGAGGGTTACGGCAAAAACTGGATGCACTTCTTGTACAAAGTGGGCAATCTCATAAGAAGTATGAGGGTTTCGGACGAAAACTCATCTATTACAAAGGATTTCATTTTTAATAACTTATTTTAACTCCATACTTTTTGTGTGTTCAATATGCGCCATTCAAAGGCACATCATCAATTTTCAACCCTTTCTGACTTCATTTGATATTTTTCAGGCATTTAATGATTTATTTTGAGCTAAATGACCCTGAATTTGAAAAGCAGTACAAATGAACTCTGAAAAGGTTGTAAATTGGCATGACATCGTAATTTCACCCACATAGAAAGTTCTAGAGAGTTGAGAGGGTTACGGCAAAAAATGGATGTACTTCGTGTACAAAGTGGACAATCTCATAAGAAGTATGAGGGTTCCGGACGAAAACTCATCTATTAGAATGGGATTTAATTTTTAATAACTTATTTTAACTCCATACTTTTTGTGTGTTCAATATGCGCCATTCAAAGGCACATCATCAATTTTCAACCCTTTCTGACTTCATTAGATATTTTTCAGGCATTTAATGATTTATTTTGAGCTAAATGACCCTGAATTTGAAAAGCAGTACAAATGAACTCTGAAAAGGTTGTAAATTAGCATGACATCGTAATTTCACTCACATAGTAACCTGTAGAGAGTTGAGATGGTTACGGAAAAAACTGGATGCACTTCGTGTACAAAGTGGACAATCTCATAAGAAGTATGAGGGTTTCGGACGAAACTCATCTATTACAAATGGATTTCATTTTTAATAACTTATTTTAACTCCATACTTTTTGTGTGTTCAATATGCGGCATTCAAAGGCACATCATCAATTTTCAACCCTTTCTGACTTCATTTGATATTTTTCAGGCATTTAATGATTTATTTTGAGCTAAATGACCCTGAATTGGAAAAGCAGTACAAATGAACTCTGAAAAGGTTGTAAATTGGCATGACATCGTAATTTCACCCACATAGCAAGTTCTAGAGAGTTGAGAGGGTTACGGCAAAAACTGGATGTACTTCGTGTACAAAGTGGACAATCTCATAAGAAGTATGAGGGTTTCGGACGAAAACTCATCTATTAGAATGGGATTTCATTTTTAATAACTTATTTTACCTCCATACTTTTTGTGTGTTCAATATGCGCCATTCAAAGGCACATCATCATTTTTCAACCCTTTCTGACTTCATTTGATATTTTTAAGGCATTTAATGATTTATTTTGAGCTAAATGACCCGGAATTTGAAATGCAGTACAAATGAACTGTAAAAAGGTTGTAAATTGGCATGACATTGTAATTTCACCCACATCGCACCATTCAAAGGCACATCATCAATTTTCAACCCTTTCTGATTTCATTTGATATTTTTGAGGCATTTAATGAATTTTTTGAGCTAAATGACCCTGAATTTGAAAAGCAGTACAAATGAACTCTGAAAAGGTTGTAACATGGCATGACATCATAATTTCACCCACATAGTAATTTCTAAAGAGTTGAGAGGGTTACGGCAAAAACTGGATGCACTTCGTGTACAAAGTGGACAATCTCACAAGAAGTATGAGGGTTCCGGACGAAAACTCATCTATTACAAAGGGATTTCCTTTTTAATAACTTATTTTAACTCCACACTTATTGTGTGTTCAATATGCGCCATTCAAAGTCACATCATCAATTTTCAACCCTTTCTGACTTCATTTGATATTTTTCAGGCATTTAATGATTTTTTCTGAGCTAAATGACCCTGAATTTGAAAAGCAGTACAAGTGAACTCTGAAAAGGTTGTAACATGGCATGACATCATAATTTCACCCACATAGCAATTTCTAGAGAGTTGAGACGGTTACGGCAAAAACTGGATGCACTTCGTGTACAAAGTGGACAATCTCATAAAAAGTATGAGGGCTTCGGACGAAAACTCATCTATTACAAAGGGATTTCATTTTTAATAACTTATTTTAACTCCATACTTTTTGTGTGTTCAATATGCGCCATTCAAAGGCACATCATCAATTTTCAACCCTTTCTCACTTCATTTGATATTTTTCAGGCATTTAATGATTTATTTTGAGCTAAATGACCCTGAATTTGAAAAGTGGTACAAATGAACTCTGAAAAGGTTGTAAATAGGCATGACATCGAATTTTCACCCATATAGAAACTTCTATAGAGTTGAGAGGGTTACGGCAAAAACTGGATGCACTTCTTGTACAAAGTGGACAATCTCATAAGAAGTATGAGGGTTTCGGACGAAAACTCATCTATTACAAAGGGATTTCATTTTTAATAACTTATTTTAACACCATACTTTTTGTGTGTTCAATATACACCATTGAAAGGCAGATCATCAATTTTCAACCCTTTGTGACTTCATTTGATATTTTTCAGGCATTTAATGATGTATTTTGAGCTAAATGACCCAGAATTTGAAAAGCAGTACAAATGAACTCTGAAAAGGTTGTAACTTGGCATGACATCATAATTTCACCCACAGAGCACCAATGAAAGGCATATCATCAATTTTCAACCCTTTCTGACTTCATTTGATATTTTTAGGCATTTAATGATTTATTTTGAGCTAAATGACCCTAAATTTCAAAAGCAGTACAAATGAACTCTGAAAAGGTTGTAACACGGCATGACATCATAATTTCACCCACATAGCAACCTCTAAAGAGTTGAGAGGGTTACGGCAAAAACTGGATGCACTTCGTGTACAAAGTGGACAATCTCACAAGAATTATGAGGGTTCCGGACGAAAACTCATCTATTACAAAGGGATTTCCTTTTTAATAACTTATTTTAACTCCATACTTTTTGTGTGTTCAATATGCGCCATTCAAAGGCACATCATCAATTTTCAACCCTTTCTGACTTCATTTGATATTTTTCATGCATTTAATGATTTTTTCTGAGCTAAATGACCCTGAATTTGAAAAGCAGTACAAATGAACTCTGAAAAGGTTGTAACATGGCATGACATCATAATTTCAGCCACATAGCAATTTCTAGAGAGTTGAGACGGTTACCGCAAAAACTGGATGCATTTCGTGTACAAAGTGGACAATCTCATAAGAAGTATGAGGGTTTCGGACGAAAACTCATCTATTACAAAGGGATTTCATTTTTAATAACTTATTTTAACTCCATACTTTTTGTGTGTTGAATATGCGCCATTCAAAGGCACATCATCAATTTTCAACCCTTTCTGACTTCATTTGATATTTTTCAGGCATTTACTGATTTATTTTGAGCTAAATGACCCTGAATTTGAAAAGTGGTACAAATGAACCCTGAAAAGGTTGTAAATTGGCATGACATGGTATTTTCACCCATATAGAAACTTCTAGAGAGTTGAGAGGGTTACGGCAAAAACTGGATGCACTTCTTCTACAAAGTGGACAATCTCATAAGAAATATGAGGGTTTCGGACGAAAACTCATCTATTACAAAGGTATTTCATTTTTAATAACTTATTTTAACTCCATACTCCATTTGTATGTTCAATATGCACCATTAAAAGGCACAACATCAATTTTCAACCCTTTCTGACTTCATTTGATATTTCTCAGGCATTTAATGATTTATTTTGAGCTAAATGACCCTGAATTTGAAAAGCAGTACAAATGAAGTCTGAAAAGGTTGTAACATGGCATGACATCATAATTTCACCCACATAGCAATTTCTAAAGAGTTGAGAGGGTTACGGCAAAAACTGGATGCACTTCGTGTACAAAGTGGACAATCTCACAAGAAGTATGAGGGTTCCGGACGAAAACTCATCTATTACAAAGGGATTTCCTTTTTAATAACTTATTTTAACTCCACACTTATTGTGTGTTCAATATGCGCCATTCAAAGTCACATCATCAATTTTCAACCCTTTCTGACTTCATTTGATATTTTTCAGGCATTTAATGATTTTTTTCTGAGCTAAATGACCCTGAATTTGAAAAGAAGTACAAGTGAACTCTGAAAAGGTTGTAACATGGCATGACATCATAATTTCACCCACATAGCAATTTCTAGAGAGTTGAGACGGTTACGGCAAAAACTGGATGCACTTCGTGTACAAAGTGGACAATCTCATAAGAAGTATGAGGGCTTCGGACGAAAACTCATCTATTACAAAGGGATTTCATTTTTAATAACTTATTTTAACTCCATACTTTTTGTGTGTTCAATATGCGCCATTCAAAGGCACATCATCAATTTTCAACCCTTTCTCACTTCATTTGATATTTTTCAGGCATTTAATGATTTATTTTGAGCTAAATGACCCTGAATTTGAAAAGTGGTACAAATGAACTCTGAAAAGGTTGTAAATAGGCATGACATCGAATTTTCACCCATATAGAAACTTCTATAGAGTTGAGAGGGTTACGGCAAAAACTGGATGCACTTCTTGTACAAAGTGGACAATCTCATAAGAAGTATGAGGGTTTCGGACGAAAACTCATCTATTACAAAGGGATTTCATTTTTAATAACTTATTTTAACTCCATACTCCATTTGTATGTTCAATATGCACCATTAAAAGGCACATCATCAATTTTCAACCCTTTTTGACTTCATTTGATATTTCTCAGGCATTTAATGATTTATTTTGAGCTAAATGACCCTGAATTTGAAAAGCAGTACAAATGAAGTCTGAAAAGTTTGTAACTTGGCATGACATCATCATTTCACCCACATAGCAATTTCTAGAGAGTTGAGAGGGTTACGGAAAAATTTGGATGTACTTCGTGTACAAAGTGGACAATCTCATAAGAAGTATGAGGGTTCCGGACGAAAACTCATCTATTACAAAGGGATTTCATTTTTAATAACTTATTCTAACTCCATACTTTTTGTGTGTTCAATATGCGCCATTCAAAGGCACATCATCAATTTTCAACCCTTTCTGACTTCATTTGATATTTGTCAGGCATTTAATGATTTATTTTGAGCTAAATGACACTGAATTTGAAAAGCGGTACAAATGAACTCTGAAAAGGTTGTAAATTGGCATGACATCGTATTTTCACCCATATAGAAACTTCTAGAGAGTTGAGAGGGTTACGGCAAAAACTGGATGCACTTCTTGTACAAAGTGGACAATCTCATAAGAAGTATGAGGGTTTCGGACGAAAACTCATCTATTACAAAGGGATTTCATTTTTAATAACTTATTTTAACACCATACTTTTTGTGTGTTCAATATGCACCATTCAAAGGCACATCATCAATTTTCAACCCTTTGTGACTTCATTTGATATTTTTCAGGCATTTAATGATTTATTTTGAGCTAAATGACCCAGAATTTGAAAAGCAGTACAAATGAACTCTGAAAAGGTTGTAACTTGGCATGACATCATAATTTCACCCACAGAGCACCATTGAAAGGCATATCATCAATTTTCAACCCTTTCTGACTTCATTTGATATTTTTGAGGCATTTAATGATTTATTTTGAGCTAAATGACCCTAAATTTCAAAAGCAGTACAAATGAACTCTGAAAAGGTTGTAACACGGCATGACATAATAATTTCACCCACATAGCAATTTCTAAAGAGTTGAGAGGGTTACGGCAAAAACTGGATGCACTTCGTGTACAAAGTGGACAATCTCACAAGAAGTATGAGGGTTCCGGACGAAAACTCATCTATTACAAAGGGATTTCCTTTTTAATAACTTATTTTAACTCCATACTTTTTGTGTGTTCAATATGCGCCATTCAAAGGCACATCATCAATTTTCAACCCTTTCTGACTTCATTTGATATTTTTCATGCATTTAATGATTTTTTCTGAGCTAAATGACCCTGAATTTGAAAAGCAGTACAAATGAACTCTGAAAAGGTTGTAACATGGCATGACATCATAATTTCAGCCACATAGCAATTTCTAGAGAGTTGAGACGGTTACCGCAAAAACTGGATGCACTTCGTGTACAAAGTGGACAATCTCATAGGAAGTATGAGGGTTTCGGACGAAAACTCATCTATTACAAAGGGATTTCATTTTTAATAACTTATTTTAACTCCATACTTTTTGTGTGTTGAATATGCGCCATTCAAAGGCACATCATCAATTTTCAACCCTTTGTGACTTCATTTGATATTTTTCAGGCATTTAATGATTTATTTTGAGCTAAATGACCCTGAATTTGAAAAGTGGTACAAATGAACTCTGAAAAGGTTGTAAATTGGCATGACATGGTATTTTCACCCATATAGAAACTTCTAGAGAGTTGAGAGGGTTACGGCAAAAACTGGATGCACTTCTTCTACAAAGTGGACAATCTCATAAGAAATATGAGGGTTTCGGACGAAAACTCATCTATTACAAAGGTATTTCATTTTAAATAACTTATTTTAACTCCATACTCCATTTGTATGTTCAATATGCACCATTAAAAGGCACAACATCAGTTTTCAACCCTTTCTGACTTCATTTGATATTTCTCCGACATTTAATGATTTATTTTGAGCTAAATGACCCTGAATTTGAAAAGCGGTACAAATGAAGTCTGAAAAGGTTGTAACTTGACATGACATCATCATTTCACCCACATAGCAATTTCTATAGATTTGAGAGGGTTACGGAAAAATTTGGATGCACTTCGTGTACAAAGTGTTCAATCTCATAAGAAGTATGAGGGTTTCGGACGAAAACTCATCTATTACAAAGGGATTTCATTTTTAATAACTTATTCTAACTCCATACTTTTTGTGTGTTCAATATGCGCCATTCAAAGGCACATCATCAATTTTCAACCCTTTTTGACTTCATTTGATATTTTTCAGGCATTTAATGATTTATTTTGAGCTAAATGACCCTGAATTTGAAAAGCGGTACAAATGAACTCTGAAAAGGTTGTAAATTGGCATGACATTGTATTTTCACCCATATAGAAACTTCTAGAGAGTTGAGAGGGTTACGGCAAAAACTGGATGCACTTCTTGTACAAAGTGGACAATCTCATAAGAAGTGTGAGGGTTTCGGACGAAAACTCATCTATTACAAAGGGATTTCAATTTTAATAACTTATTTTAACTCCAAACTTTTTGTGTGTTCAATATGCACCATTGAAAGGCAGATCATCAATTTTCAACCCTTTCTGACTTCATTTGAGATTTTTAAGGCATTTAATGATTTATTTTGAGCTAAATGACCCAGAATTTGAAAAGCAGTACAAATGAACTCTGAAAAGGTTGTAACATGGCATGACATCATAATTTCACCCACATAGCAACCTCTACAGAGTTGAGAGGGTTAGGGCAATAACTGGATGCTCTCCGTGTACAAAGTGGACAATCTCATAAGAAGTATGAGGGTTTCGGACGAAAACTCATCTATTACAAAGCGATTTCATTTTTAATAACTTATTTTACCTCCATACTCCATTTGTATGTTCAATATGCACCATTCAAAGGCACATCATCAATTTTCAACCCTTTCTGACTTCATTTGATATTTTTAAGGCATTTAATGCTTTATTTTGAGCTAAATGACCCTGAATTTGAAAAGCAGTACAAATGAAGTCTGAAAAGGTTGTAACTTGGCATGACATCATCATTTCAGCCACATAGCATTTTCTAGAGAGTTGAGAGGGTTACGGAAAAATTTGGATGCACTTCGTGTACAAAGTGGACAATCTCATAAGAAGTATGAGCGTTTCGGACGAAAACTCATCTATTACAAAGGGATTTCATTTTTAATAACTTATTTTAAATCCATATTTTTTGTGTGTTCAATATGCGCCATTCAAAGGCACATCATCAATTTTCAACCCTTTCTGACATCATTTGATATTTTTTAGGCATTTAATGATTTATTTTGACCTAAATGACCCTGAATTTGAAAAGCAGTACAAATGAACTCTGAAAAGGTTGTAACTTGGCATGACATCATAATTTCACCCACATAGCAATTTCTAGAGCGTTGAGAGGGTTACGACAAAAATTGGATGCATTTCATGTACAAAGTGGACAACATCATAAGAAGTATGAGGGTTTCGGACGAAAACTCATTTATTACAAAGGGATTTCATTTTTAATAACTTATTTTAACTCCATACTTTTTGTGCGTTCAATATGCACCATTTAAAGACACATCATCAATTTTCAACCCTTTGTGACTTCATTTGATATTTTTTAGACATTTAATGATTTATTTTGTGCTAAATGACCCTGAATTTGAAAAGCAGTACAAATGAACTCTGAAAAGGTTGTAAATTAGCATGACATAGTAATTTCACCCATATAGAAACTTCTAGAGAGTTGAGAGGGTTACGGCAAAAACTGGATGCACTTCGTGTACAAAGTGGACAATCTCATAAGAAGTATGAGGGTTTCGGACGAATACTCATCTATTACAAAGGGATTTCATTTTTAATAACTTATTTTAACTCCATACTCCTTTTGTATGTTCAATATGCACCATTCAAAGGCACATCATCAATTTTCAACCCTTTCTGACTTCATTTGATATTTTTCAGACATTTAAAGATTTATTTTGAGATAAATGACCCTGAATTTGAAAAGCAGTGCAAATGAACTCTGAAAAGGTTTAAATTAGCATGACATCGTAAATTCACCCATATAGAAACTTCTAGAGAGTTGAGAGGGTTACGGCAAAAAGTGGATGCACTTCGTGTACAAAGTGGACAATCTCATAAGAAGTATGAGGGTTTCGGACGAAAACTCATCTATTACAAGGGGATTTCATTTTTAATAACTTATTTTAACTCCATAATTTGTGTGTGTTCAATATGCACCATTCAAAGACACATCATCAATTTTCAACCCTTTCTGACTTCATTTGATATTTTTGAGGCATTTAATGATTTATTTTGAGCTAAATGACCCTGAATTTGAAAAGCAGTACAAATGAACTCTGAAAAGGTTGTAACATGGCATGACATCATAATTTCACCCACATAGAAATTTCTAAAGAGTTGAGAGGGTTACGGCAAAAACTAGATGCACTTCGTGTACAAAGTGGACAATCTCACAAGAAGTATGAGGGTTCCGGACGAAAACTCATCTATTACAAAGGGATTTCATTTTTAATAACTTATTTTAACTCCATACTTTTTGTGTGTTCAATATGCGCCATTCAAAGGCACATCATCAATTTTCAACCCTTTCTGACTTCATTTGATATTTTCAAGGCATTTAATGCTTTATTTTGAGCTAAATGACCCAGAATTTGAAAAGCAATACAAATGAACTCTCAAAAGGTTGTAAATTGGCATGACATCGTATTTTCACCCACATAGCAATTTCCAGAGAGTTGATAGGGTTACGGCAAATCTGGATGCACTTCGTGTACAAAGTGGACAATCTCATAAGAAGTATGAGGGTTTCGGACGAAAACTCATCTATTACAAAGGGATTTCATTTTTAATAACTTATTTTAACTCCATACTTTTTGTGTGTTCAATATGCGCCATTCAAAGGTACATCATAAATTTTTCAACCCTTTCTGACTTCATTTGATATTTTTCAGGCATTTAATGATTTATTTTGAGCTAAATGACCCAGAATTTCAAAAGCAGTACAAATGAACTCTGAAAAGGTTGTAACTTGGCATGACATCATAATTTCACCCACATAGCAACCTCTACAGAGTTGAGAGGGTTACGGCAATAACTGGATGCACTTCGTGTACAAAGTGGACAATCTCATAAGAAGTATGAGGGTTTCGGACGAAAACTCATCTATTACAAAGGAATTTCATTTTTAATAACTTATTTTAACTCCATACTCCATTCGTATGTTCAATATGCACCATTCAAAGGCACATCATCAATTTTCAACCCTTTCTGACTTCATTTGATATTTTTCAGGCATTTAATGATTTATTTTGAGCTAAATGACCCGGAATTTGAAAAGCCGTACAAATGAACTCTGAAAAGGTTGTAACATGGCATGACATCATAATTTCACCCACATAGCAAATTCTAGAGAGTTGAGAGGGTTACGGCAAAAACTGGATGCACTTCGTGTACAAAGTGGACAATCTCATAAGTATGAGGGTTCCGGACGAAAACTCATCTATTACAAGGGGATTTCATTTTTAATAACTTATTTTAACTCCATACTTTTTGTGTGTTCAATATGCGCCATTCAAAGGCACATCATCAATTTTCAACCCTTTCTGACTTATTTGATATTTTTAAGGCATTTAATGCTTTATTTTGAGCTAAATGACCCTGAATTTGAAAAGCAGTACAAATGAACTCTGAAAAGGTTGTAAATTGGCATGACATAGTATTTTCACCCATATAGAAACTTCTAGAGAGTTGAGAGGGTTACGGCAAAAACTGGATGCACTTCTTGTATAAAGTGGACAATCTCATAAGAAGTATGAGGGTTTCGGACGAAAACTCATCTATTACAAAGGGATTTCATTTTTAATAACTTTTTTAACTCCATACTTTTTGTGTGTTCAATATGCACCATTGAAAGGCAGATCATAAATTTTCAACCCTTTGTGACTTCATTTGATATTTTTTAGGCATTTAATGATTTATTTTGAGCTAAATGACCCATAATTTGAAAAGCAGTACAAATGAACTATGAAAAGGTTGTAACTTGGCATGACATCATAACTTCACCCACATAGCAACCTCTACAGAGTTGAGAGGCTTACGGCAATAACTGGATGCACTTCTTGTACAAAGTGGACAATCCCATAAGAAGTATGAGGGTTTCGGACGAAAACTCATCTATTACAAAGGGATTTCATTTTTAATAACTTATTTTAACTCCATACTTTTTATGTGTTCAATATGCGCCATTCAAAGGAACATCATCAATTTTCAACCCTTTCTGACTTCATTTGATATTTTTCAGGCATTTAATGATTTATTTTGAGCTAAATGAGCCTGAATTTGAAAAGCAATACAAATGAAGTCTGAAAAGGTTGTAAGTTGGCATGACATCGTAATTTCACCCACATAGCAACTTCTAGAGAGTTGAGATGGTTACGGCAAAAACTGGATGCACTTCGTGTACAAAGTGGACAATCTCATAAGAAGTATGAGGGTTTCGGACGAAAACTCATCTATTACAAAGGAATTTCATTTTTAATAACTTATTTTAACTCCATACTCCATTCGTATGTTCAATATGCACCATTCAAAGGCACATCATCAATTTTCAACCCTTTCTGACTTCATTTGATATTTTTCAGGCATTTAATGATTTATTTTGAGCTAAATGACCCGGAATTTGAAAAGCCGTACAAATGAACTCTGAAAAGGTTGTAACATGGCATGACATCATAATTTCACCCACATAGCAAATTCTAGAGAGTTGAGAGGGTTACGGCAAAAACTGGATGCACTTCGTGTACAAAGTGGACAATCTCATAAGTATGAGGGTTCCGGACGAAAACTCATCTATTACAAGGGGATTTCATTTTTAATAACTTATTTTAACTCCATACTTTTTGTGTGTTCAATATGCGCCATTCAAAGGCACATCATCAATTTTCAACCCTTTCTGACTTATTTGATATTTTTAAGGCATTTAATGCTTTATTTTGAGCTAAATGACCCTGAATTTGAAAAGCAGTACAAATGAACTCTGAAAAGGTTGTAAATTGGCATGACATAGTATTTTCACCCATATAGAAACTTCTAGAGAGTTGAGAGGGTTACGGCAAAAACTGGATGCACTTCTTGTATAAAGTGGACAATCTCATAAGAAGTATGAGGGTTTCGGACGAAAACTCATCTATTACAAAGGGATTTCATTTTTAATAACTTTTTTAACTCCATACTTTTTGTGTGTTCAATATGCACCATTGAAAGGCAGATCATAAATTTTCAACCCTTTGTGACTTCATTTGATATTTTTTAGGCATTTAATGATTTATTTTGAGCTAAATGACCCATAATTTGAAAAGCAGTACAAATGAACTATGAAAAGGTTGTAACTTGGCATGACATCATAACTTCACCCACATAGCAACCTCTACAGAGTTGAGAGGCTTACGGCAATAACTGGATGCACTTCTTGTACAAAGTGGACAATCCCATAAGAAGTATGAGGGTTTCGGACGAAAACTCATCTATTACAAAGGGATTTCATTTTTAATAACTTATTTTAACTCCATACTTTTTATGTGTTCAATATGCGCCATTCAAAGGAACATCATCAATTTTCAACCCTTTCTGACTTCATTTGATATTTTTCAGGCATTTAATGATTTATTTTGAGCTAAATGAGCCTGAATTTGAAAAGCAATACAAATGAAGTCTGAAAAGGTTGTAAGTTGGCATGACATCGTAATTTCACCCACATAGCAACTTCTAGAGAGTTGAGATGGTTACGGCAAAAACTGGATGCACTTCGTGTACAAAGTGGACAATCTCATAAGAAGTTTGAGTGTTTCGGACGAAAACTCATCTATTACAAAGGATTTCATTTTTAGTAACTTATTTTAACTCCATACTTTTTGTGTGTTCAATATGCACAATTCAAAGGCACATCATCCATTTTCAACCCTTTCTGACTTCATTTGATATTTTTTAGGCATTTAATGATTTATTTTGAGCTAAATGACCCTGAATTTGAAAAGCAATACAAATGAACTCTGAAAAGGTTGTAAGTTGGCATGACATCATAATTTCACCCACATAGCAAATTCTAGAGAGTTGAGAGGGTTACGGCAAAAACTGGATGCACTTCGTGTACAAAGTGGACAATCTCATAAGAAGTGTGAGGGTTTCAGACGAAAACTCATCTATTACAAAGGGATTTCATTTTTAATAACTTATTTTAAATCCATTCTTTTGGTGTGTTTAATATGCACCATTAAAGGGCACATCATCAATTTTCAACCCTTTCTGACTTCATTTGATATTTTTAGTAAATTATTTTAACTCCATACTTTTTGTGTGTTCAATATGCACCATTCAAAGGCACATCATCAATTTTCAACCCTTTCTGACTTCATTTGATATTTTTCAGGCATTTAATGATTTATTTTGAGCTAAATGACCCTGAATTTGAAAAGCAATACAAATGAACTCAGAAAAGGTTGTAAGTTGGCATGACATCATAATTTCACCCATATAGCAACTTGTAGAGAGTTGAGAGGGTTACGGCAAAAACTGGATGCACTTCGTGTACAAAGTGGACAATCTCATAAGAAGCATGAGGGTTTCGGACGAAAACTCATCTATTACAAAGGATTTCATTTTTAGTAACTTATTTTAAATCCATACTTTTTGTGTGTTCAATATGCACCATTCAAAGGCACATCATCCATTTTCAACCCTTTCTGACTTCATTTGATATTTTTCAGGCATTTAATGATTTATTTTGAGCTAAATGACCCTGAATTTGAAAAGCAATACAAATGAACTCAGAAAAGGTTGTAAGTTGGCATGACATCATAATTTCACCCATATAGCAACTTCTAGAGAGTTGAGAGGGTTACGGCAAAAACTGGATGCACTTCGTGTACAAAGTGGACAATCTCATAAGAAGCATGAGGGTTTCGGACGAAAACTCATCTATTACAAAGGATTTCATTTCTAGTAACTTATTTTAAATCCATACTTTTTGTGTGTTCAATATGCACCATTCAAAGGCACATCATCAGTTTTCAACCCTTTTTGACTTCATTTGATATTTTTCAGGCATTTAATGATTTATTTTGAGCTAAATGAGCCTGAATTTGAAAAGCAATACAAATGAACTCTGAAAAGGTTGTAAGTTGGCATGACATCATAATTTCACCCACATATCAACTTCTAGAGAGTTGAGAGGGTTACGGCAAAAACTGGATGCACTTCGTGTACAAAGTGGACAATCTCATAAGAAGTATGAGGGTTTCGGACGAAAACTTATCTATTACAATGGGATTTTATTTTTAATAACTTATTTTAACTCCATACTAATTGTGTGTTCAATATGCACCATTCAAAGTCACATCATCAATTTTCAACCCTTTCTCACTTCATTTGACATTTTGAAGGCATTTAATGATTTATTTTGAGCTGAATGACCCTGAATCTGAAAAGTAGTACAAATGAACTCTGAAAAGGTTGTAACTTGGCATGACATCATAATTTAACCCACATACCAACCTCTAGAGAGTTTAGAGGGTTACGGCAATAACTGGATGCACTTCATGTACAAAGTGGACAATCTCATAAGAAGTGTGAGGGTTTCGGACGAAAACTCATCTATTACAAAGGGATTTCATTTTTAATAACTTATTTTAACTCCATAATTTTTGTGTGTTCAATATGCTCCATTCAAAGGAACATCATCAATTTTCAACCCTTTCTGACTTCATTTGATATTTTTCAGGCATTTAATGATTTATTTTGAGCTAAATGACCCTGAATTTGAAAAGCAATACAAATGAACTCTGAAAAGGTTGTAACTTGGCATGACATCATAATTTCACCCACATAGCAACCTCTAGAGAGTTGAGAGGGTTACGGCGAAAACTGGATGCACTTCGTGAACAAAGTGGACAATCTCATAAGAAATATGAGGGTTTCGGACGAAAACTCATCTATTACAAAGGGATTTCATTTTTAATAACTTTTTTAACTCCATACTTTTTGTGTGTTCAATATGCGCCATTCAAAGGAACATCATCAATTTTCAACCCTTTCTGACTTCATTTGATATTTTTCAGGCATTTAATGATTTATTTTGAGCTAAATGACCCTGAATTTGAAAAGCAATACAAATGAACTCTGAAAAGGTTGTAAGTTGGCATGACATCATAATTTCTCCCACATAGCAACTTCTAGAGAGTTGAGAGGGTTACGGCAAAAACTGGATGCACTTCGTGTACAAAGTGGACAATCTCATAAGAAGCATGAGGGTTTCGGACGAAAACTCATCTATTACAAAGGATTTCATTTTTAGTAACTTATTTTAACTCCATACTTTTTGTGTGTTCAATATGCACCATTCAAAGGCACATCATCAATTTTCAACCCTTTCTGACTTCATTTGATATTTTCACGCATTTAATGATTTATTTTGAGCTAAATGACCCTGAATTTGAAAAGCAATACAAATGAACTCTGAAAAGGTTGTAAGTTGGCATGACATCATAATTTCACCCACATAGCAACTTCTAGAGAGTTGAGATGGTTACGGCAAAAACTGGATGCACTTCGTGTACAAAGTGGACAATCTCATAAGAAGTTTGAGTGTTTCGGACGAAAACTCATCTATTACAAAGGATTTCATTTTTAGTAACTTCTTTTAACTCCATACTTTTTGTGTGTTCAATATGCACCATTCAAAGGCACATCATCAATTTTCAACCCTTTCTGACTTCATTTGATATTTTGAGTAAATTATTTTAACTCCATACTTTTTGTGTGTTCAATATGCACCATTCAAAGGCACATCATCAATTTTCAACCCTTTCTGACTTCATTTGATATTTTTCAGGCATTTAATGATTTATTTTGAGCTAAATGACCCTGAATTTCAAAAGCAATACAAATGAACTCTGGAAAGGTTGTAAGTTGGCATGACATCATAATTTCACCCACATAGCAACTTCTAGAGAGGTTAGAGGGTTACGGCAAAAACTGGATGCACTTCGTGTACAAAGTGGACAATCTCATAAGAAGTTTGAGTGTTTCGGACGAAAACTCATCTGTTACAAAGGGATTTCATTTTTAATAACTTATTTTAACTCCATACTTTTTGTGTGTTCAATATCCACTATTCAAAGGAACATCATCAATTTTCAACCCTTTCTGACTTCATTTGATATTTTTTAGGCATTTAATGATTTATTTTCAGCTAAATGACCCTGAATTTGAAAAGCAATACAAATGAACTCTGAAAAGGTTGTAACTTGGCATGACATCATAATTTCTCCCACATAGCAAATTCTAGAGAGTTGAGAGGGTTACGGCAAAAACTGGATGCACTTCGTGTACAAAGTGGACAATCTCATAAGAAGCATGAGGGTTTCGGACGAAAACTCATCTGTTACAAAGGGATTTCATTTTTAATAACTTATTTTAACTCCATACTTTTTGTGTGTTCAATATCCACTATTCAAAGGAACATCATCAATTTTCAACCCTTTCTGACTTCATTTGATATTTTTCACGCATTTAATGATTTATTTTGAGCTAAATGACCCTGAATTTGAAAAGCAGTACAAATGAACTCTGAAAAGGTTGTAACTTGGCATGACATCATAATTTCACCCACATAGCAACCTCTAGAGAGTTGAGAGTGTTACGGCAATAACTGGATGCACTTCGTGTACAAAGTGGACAATCTCATAAGAAGTGTGAGGGTTTCAGACGAAAACTCATCTATTACAAAGGGATTTCATTTTTAATAAGTTATTTTAAATCCATACTTTTGGTGTGTTCAATATGCACCATTAAAAGGCACATCATCAATTTTCAACCCTTTCTGACTTCATTTGATATTTTGAGTAAATTATTTTAACTCCATACTTTTTGTGTGTTCAATATGCACCATTCAAAGGCACATCATCAATTTTCAACCCTTTCTGACTTTATTTGATATTTTTCAGGCATTTAATGATTTATTTTGAGCTAAATGACCCTGAATTTGAAAAGCAATACAAATGAACTCAGAAAAGGTTGTAAGTTGGCATGACATCATAATTTCACCCACATAGCAATTTCTAGAGAGTTGAGAGGGTTACGGCAAAAACTGGATGCACTTCGTGTACAAAGTGGACAATCTCATAAGAAGTGTGAGGGTTTCGGACGAAAACTCATCTATTACAAAGGATTTCATTTTTAGTAACTTATTTTAACTCCATACTTTTTGTGTGTTCAATATGCACCATTCAAAGGCACATCATCAGTTTTCAACCCTTTTTGACTTCATTTGATATTTTTCAGGCATTTAATGATTTATTTTGAGCTAAATGACCCTGAATTTGAAAAGCGGTACAAATAAACTCTGAAAATGTTGTAACTTGGCATGACATCATAATTTCACCCACATAGCAATTTCTAGAGAGTTGAGAGGGTTACGAAAAAAATTGGATGCACTTCGTGTACAAAGTGGACAATCTCATAAGAAGTCTGAGGGTTTCGGACGAAAATTATCTATTACAAAGGATTTCATTTTTAGTAAATTATTTTAACTCCACACTTTTTGTGTGTTCAATATGCACCATTCAAAGGCACATCATTAATTTTCAACCCTTTCTGACTTCATTTGATATTTTTTAGGCATTTAATGATTTATTTTGAGCTAAATGAGCCTGAATTTGAAAAGCAATACAAATGAACTATGAAAAGGTTGTAAGTTGGCATGACATAATAATTTCACCCACATATCAACTTCTAGAGAGTTGAGAGGGTTACGGCAAAAACTGGATGCACTTCGTGTACAAAGTGGACAATCTCATAAGAAGTCTGAGGGTTTTGGACGAAAACTCATCTATTACAAAGGATTTCATTTTTGGTAACTTATTTTAACTCCATACTTTTTGTGTGTTCAATATGCACCATTCAAAGGCACATCATCAATTTTCAACCCTTTCTGACTTCATTTGATATTTTTTAGGCATTTAATGATTTATTTTGAGCTAAATGACCCTGAATTTGAAAAGCAATACAAACGAACTCTGAAAGGCTGTAAGTTGGCATGACATCATAATTTCACCCACATAGCAAATTCTAGAGAGTTGAGAGGGTTACGGCAAAAACTGGATGCACTTCGTGTACAAAGTGGACAATCTCATAAGAAGCATGAGGGTTTCGGACGAAAACTCATCTATTACAAAGGGATTTCATTTTTAATAACTTATTTTAACTCCATACTTTTTGTGTGTTCAATATGCACCATTCAAAGGAACATCATCAATTTTCAACCCTTTCTGACTTCATTTGATATCTTTCAGGCATTTAATGATTTATTTTGAGCTAAATGACCCTGAATTTGAAAAGCAGTACAAATGAACTCTGAAAAGGTTATAACTTGGCATGACATCATAATTTCACCCACATAGCTAATTCTAGAGAGTTGAGAGGGTTACGGCAAAAACTGGATGCACTTCGTGTACAAAGTGGACAATCTCATAAGAAGCATGAGGGTTTCGGACGAAAACTCATCTATTACAAAGGGATTTCATTTTTAATAACTTATTTTAACTCCATACTTTTTGTGTGTTCAATATACACCATTCGAAGGAACATCATCAATTTTCAACCCTTTCTGACTTCATTTGATATTTTTCAGGCATTTAATGATTTATTTTGAGCTAAATGACCCTGAATTTGAAAAGCAGTACAAATGAACTCTGAAAAGGTTGTAACTTGGCATGACATCATAATTTCACCCACATACCAACCTCTAGAGAGTTGAGAGGGTTACGGCAATAACTGGATGCACTTAGGGTACAAAGTGGACAATCTCATAAGAAGTGTGAGGGTTTCAGACGAAAACTCATCTATTACAAAGGGATTTCATTTTTAATAAATTATTTTAAATCCATACTTTTGGTGTGTTCAATATGCACCATTAAAAGGCACATCATCAATTTTCAACCCTTTCTGACTTCATTTGATATTTTCAGTAAATTATTTTAACTCCATACTTTTTGTGTGTTCAATATGCACCATTCAAAGGCACATCATCAACTTTCAACCCTTTCTGACTTAATTTGATATTTTTCAGGCATTTAATGATTTATTTTGAGCTAAATGACCCTGAATTTGAAAAGCAATACAAATGAACTCTGAAAAGGTTGTAACTTGGCATGACATCATAATTTCACCCACATAGCAACTTTTAGAGAGTTGAGAGGGTTATGGCAAAAACTGGATGCACTTCGTGTACAAAGTGGACAATCTCATAAGAAATATGAGGGTTTCGGACGAAAACTCATCTATTACAAAGGGATTTCATTTTTAATAACTTTTTTAACTCCATACTTTTTGTGTGTTCAATATGCGCCATTCAAAGGAACATCATCAATTTTCAACCCTTTGTGACTTCATTTGATATTTTTCAGGCATTTAATGATTTATTTTGAGCTAAATGACCCTGAATTTGAAAAGCAATACAAATGAACTCTGAAAAGTTTGTAAGTTGGCATGACATCATAATTGTACCCACATAGCAACTTCTAGAGAGTTGAGAGGGTTACGGCAAAAACTGGATGCACTTCGTGTACAAAGTGGACAATCTCATAAGAAGCATGAGGGTTTCGGACGAAAACTCATCTATTACAAAGGATTTCATTTTTAGTAACTTATTTTAACTCCATACTTTTTGTGTGTTCAATATGCACCATTCAAAGGCACATCATCAATTTTCAACCCTTTCTGACTTCATTTGATATTTTTCAGGCATTTAATGATTTATTTTGAGCTAAATGACCCTGAATTTGAAAAGCAATACAAATGAACTCTGAAAAGGTTGTAAGTTGGCATGACATCATAATTTCACCCACATAGCAACTTCTAGAGAGTTGAGATGGTTACGGCAAAAATTGGATGCACTTCGTGTACAAAGTGGACAATCTCATAAGAAGTTTGAGTGTTTCGGACGAAAACTCATCTATTACAAAGGATTTCATTTTTAGTAACTTATTTTAACTCCATACTTTTTGTGTGTTCAATATGCACCATTCAAAGGCACATCATCAATTTTCAACCCTTTCTGACTTCATTTGATATTTTTTAGGCATTTAATGATTTATTTTGAGCTAAATGACCCTGAATTTGAAAAGCAATACAAATGAACTCTGAAAAGGTTGTAAGTTGGCATGACATCATAATTTCACCCACATAGCAAATTCTAGAGAGTTGAGAGGGTTACGGCAAAAACTGGATGCACTTCGTGTACAAAGTGGACAATCTCATAAGAAGTGTGAGGGTTTCAGACGAAAACTCATCTATTACAAAGGGATTTCATTTTTAATAACTTATTTTAAATCCATACTTTTGGTGTGTTTAATATGCACCATTAAAAGGCACATCATCAATTTTCAACCCTTTCTGACTTCATTTGATATTTTTAGTAAATTATTTTAACTCCATACTTTTTGTGTGTTCAATATGCACCATTCAAAGGCACATCATCAATTTTCAACCCTTTCTGACTTTATTTGATATTTTTCAGGCAATTAATGATTTATTTTGAGCTAAATGACCCTGAATTTGAAAAGCAATACAAATGAACTCAGAAAAGGTTGTAAGTTGGCATGACATCATAATTTCACCCATATAGCAACTTCTAGAGAGTTGAGAGAGTTACGGAAAAAACTGGATGCACTTCGTGTACAAAGTGGACAATCTCATAAGAAGCATGAGGGTTTCAGACGAAAACTCATCTATTACAAAGGATTTCATTTTTAGTAACTTATTTTAAATCCATACTTTTTGTGTGTTCAATATGCACCATTCAAAGGCACATCATCAGTTTTCAACCCTTTTTGACTTCATTTGATATTTTTCAGGCATTTAATGATTTATTTTGAGCTAAATGACCCTGAATTTGAAAAGCAATACAAATGAACTCTGAAAAGGTTGTAAGTTGGCATGACATCATAATTTCACCCACATAGCAACTTCTAGAGAGTTGAGAGGGTTACGGCAAAAACTGGTTGCACTTCTTGTACAAAGTGGACAATCTCATAAGAAGTTTGAGTGTTTCGGACGAAAACTCATCTATTACAAAGGATTTCATTTTTAGTAACTTATTTTAACTCCATACTTTTTGTGTGTTCAATATGCACCATTCAAAGGCACATCATCAATTTTCAACCCTTTCTGACTTCATTTGATATTTTTTAGGCATTTAATGATTTATTTTGAGCTAAATGACCCTGAATTTGAAAAGCAATACAAATGAACTCTGAAAAGGTTGTAAGTTGGCATGACATCATAATTTCTCCCACATAGCAAATTCTAGAGAGTTGAGAGGGTCACGGCAAAAACTGGATGCACTTCGTGTACAAAGTGGACAATCTCATAAGAAGCATGAGGGTTTCGGACGAAAACTCATCTGTTACAAAGGGATTTCATTTTTAATAACTTATTTTAACTCCATACTTTTTGTGTGTTCAATATCCACTATTCAAAGGAACATCATCAACTTTCAACCCTTTCTGACTTAATTTGATATTTTTCAGGCATTTAATGATTTATTTTGAGCTAAATGACCCTGAATTTGAAAAGCAATACAAATGAACTCTGAAAAGGTTGTAACTTGGCATGACATCATAATTTCACCCACATAGCAACCTCTAGAGAGTTGAGAGTGTTACGGCAATAACTGGATGCACTTCGTGTACAAAGTGGACAATCTCATAAGAAGTGTGAGGGTTTCAGACGAAAACTCATCTATTACAAAGGGATTTCATTTTTAATAAGTTATTTTAAATCCATACTTTTGGTGTGTTCAATATGCACCATTAAAAGGCACATCATCAATTTTCAACCCTTTCTGACATCATTTGATATTTTTAGTAAATTATTTTAACTCCATACTTTTTGTGTGTTCAATATGCACAATTCAAAGGCACATCATCAATTTTCAAACCTTTCTGACTTTATTTGATATTTTTCAGGCATTTAATGATTTATTTTGAGCTAAATGACCCTGGATTTGAAAAGCAATACAAATGAACTCAGAAAAGGTTGTAAGTTGGCATGACATCATAATTTCACCCACATAGCAATTTCTAGAGAGTTGAGAGGGTTACGGCAAAAACTGGATGCACTTCGTGTACAAAGTGGACAATCTCATAAGAAGTGTGAGGGTTTCGGACGAAAACTCATCTCTTACAAAGGATTTCATTTTTAGTAACTTATTTTAACTCCATACTTTTTGTGTGTTCAATATGCACCATTCAAAGGCACATCATCAGTTTTCAACCCTTTTTGACTTCATTTGATATTTTTCACGCATTTAATGATTTATTTTGAGCTAAATGACCCTGAATTTGAAAAGCAATACAAACGAACTCTGAAAGGCTGTAAGTTGGCATGACATCATAATTTCACCCACATAGCAAATTCTAGAGAGTTGAGAGGGTTACGGCAAAAACTGGATGCACTTCGTGTACAAAGTGGACAATCTCATAAGAAGCATGAGGGTTTCGGACGAAAACTCATCTATTACAAAGGGATTTCATTTTTAATAACTTTTTTAACTCCATACTTTTTGTGTGTTCAATATGCGCCATTCAAAGGAACATCATCAATTTTAAACCCTTTGTGACTTCATTTGATATTTTTCAGGCATTTAATGATTTATTTTGAGCTAAATGACCCTGAATTTGAAAAGCAATACAAATGAACTCTGAAAAGGTTGTAAGTTGGCATGACATCATAATTGCACCCACATAGCAACTTCTAGAGAGTTGAGAGGGTTACGGCAAAAACTGGATGCACTTCGTGTACAAAGTGGACAATCTCATAAGAAGCATGAGGGTTTCGGACGAAAACTCATCTATTACAAAGGATTTCATTTTTAGTAACTTATTTTAACTCCATACTTTTTGTGTGTTCAATATGCACCATTCAAAGGCACATCATCAATTTTCAACCCTTTCTGACTTCATTTGATATTTTTCAGGCATTTAATGATTTATTTTGAGCTAAATGACCCTGAATTTGAAAAGCAATACAAATGAACTCTGAAAAGGTTGTAAGTTGGCATGACATCATAATTTCACCCACATAGCAACTTCTAGAGAGTTGAGATGGTTACGGCAAAAATTGGATGCACTTCGTGTACAAAGTGGACAATCTCATAAGAAGTTTGAGTGTTTCGGACGAAAACTCATCTATTACAAAGGATTTCATTTTTAGTAACTTATTTTAACTCCATAGTTTTTGTGTGTTCAATATGCACCATTCAAAGGCACATCATCAATTTTCAACCCTTTCTGACTTCATTTGATATTTTTTAGGCATTTAATGATTTATTTTGAGCTAAATGACCCTGAATTTGAAAAGCAATACAAATGAACTCTGAAAAGGTTGTAAGTTGGCATGACATCATAATTTCACCCACATAGCAAATTCTAGAGTGTTGAGAGGGTTACGGCAAAAACTGGATGCACTTCGTGTACAAAGTGGACAATCTCATAAGAAGTGTGAGGGTTTCAGACGAAAACTCATCTATTACAAAGGGATTTCATTTTTAATAACTTATTTTAAATCCATACTTTTGGTGTGTTTAATATGCACCATTAAAAGGCACATCATCAATTTTCAACCCTTTCTGACTTCATTTGATATTTTTAGTAAATTATTTTAACTCCATACTTTTTGTGTGTTCAATATGCACCATTCAAAGGCACATCATCAATTTTCAACCCTTTCTGACTTTATTTGATATTTTTCAGGCAATTAATGATTTATTTTGAGCTAAATGACCCTGAATTTGAAAAGCAATACAAATGAACTCAGAAAAGGTTGTAAGTTGGCATGACATCATAATTTCACCCATATAGCAACTTCTAGAGAGTTGAGAGGGTTACGGCAAAAACTGGATGCACTTCGTGTACAAAGTGGACAATCTCATAAGAAGCATGAGGGTTTCAGACGAAAACTCATCTATTACAAAGGATTTCATTTTTAGTAACTTATTTTAAATCCATACTTTTTGTGTGTTCAATATGCACCATTCAAAGGCACATCATCAGTTTTCAACCCTTTTTGACTTCATTTGATATTTTTCAGGCATTTAATGATTTATTTTGAGCTAAATGACCCTGAATTTGAAAAGCAATACAAATGAACTCTGAAAAGGTTGTAAGTTGGCATGACATCATAATTTCACCCACATAGCAACTTCTAGAGAGTTGAGAGGGTTACGGCAAAAACTGGATGCACTTCTTGTACAAAGTGGACAATCTCATAAGAAGTTTGAGTGTTTCGGACGAAAACTCATCTATTACAAAGGATTTCATTTTTAGTAACTTATTTTAACTCCATACTTTTTGTGTGTTCAATATGCACCATTCAAAGGCACATCATCAATTTTCAACCCTTTCTGACTTCATTTGATATTTTTTAGGCATTTAATGATTTATTTTGAGCTAAATGACCCTGAATTTGAAAAGCAATACAAATGAACTCTGAAAAGGTTGTAAGTTGGCATGACATCATAATTTCTCCCACATAGCAAATTCTAGAGAGTTGAGAGGGTTACGGCAAAAACTGGATGCACTTCGTGTACAAAGTGGACAATCTCATAAGAAGCATGAGGGTTTCGGACGAAAACTCATCTGTTACAAAGGGATTTCATTTTTAATAACTTATTTTAACTCCATACTTTTTGTGTGTTCAATATCCACTATTCAAAGGAACATCATCAATTTTCAACCCTTTCTGACTTCATTTGATATTTTTCACGTATTTAATGATTTATTTTGAGCTAAATGACCCTGAATTTGAAAAGCAGTACAAATGAACTCTTAAAAGGTTGTAACTTGGCATGACATCATAATTTCACCCACATAGCAACCTCTAGAGAGTTGAGAGTGTTACGGCAATAACTGGATGCACTTCGTGTACAAAGTGGACAATCTCATAAGAAGTGTGAGGGTTTCAGACGAAAACTCATCTATTACAAAGGGATTTCATTTTTAATAAGTTATTTTAAATCCATACTTTTGGTGTGTTCAATATGCACCATTAAAAGGCACATCATCAATTTTCAACCCTTTCTGACATCATTTGATATTTTTAGTAAATTATTTTAACTCCATACTTTTTGTGTGTTCAATATGCACCATTCAAAGGCACATCATCAATTTTCAAACCTTTCTGACTTTATTTGATATTTTTCAGGCATTTAATGATTTATTTTGAGCTAAATGACCCTGAATTTGAAAAGCAATACAAATGAACTCAGAAAAGGTTGTAAGTTGGCATGACATCATAATTTCACCCACATAGCAATTTCTAGAGAGTTGAGAGGGTTACGGCAAAAACTGGATGCACTTCGTGTACAAAGTGGACAATCTCATAAGAAGTGTGAGGGTTTCGGACGAAAACTCATCTATTACAAAGGATTTCATTTTTAGTAACTTATTTTAACTCCATACTTTTTGTGTGTTCAATATGCACCATTCAAAGGCACATCATCAGTTTTCAACCCTTTTTGACTTCATTTGATATTTTTCACGCATTTAATGATTTATTTTGAGCTAAATGACCCTGAATTTGAAAAGCGGTACAAATAAACATTGAAAATGTTGTAACTTGGCATGACATCATAATTTCACCCACATAGCAATTTCTAGAGAGTTGAGAGGGTTACGAAAAAAATTGGATGCACTTCGTGTACAAAGTGGACAATCTCATAAGAAGTCTGAGGGTTTCGGACGAAAATTATCTATTACAAAGGATTTCATTTTTAGTAAATTATTTTAACTCCATACTTTTTGTGTGTTCAATATGCACCATTCAAAGGCACATCATTAATTTTCAACCCTTTCTGACTTCATTTGATATTTTTCAGGCATTTAATGATTTATTTTGAGCTAAATGAGCCTGAATTTGAAAAGCAATACAAATGAACTGTGAAAAGGTTGTAAGTTGGCATGACATCATAATTTCACCCACATATCAACTTCTAGAGAGTTGAGAGGGTTACGGCAAAAACTGGATGCACTTCGTGTACAAAGTGGACAATCTCATAAGAAGTCTGAGGGTTTTGGACGAAAACTCATCTATTACAAAGGATTTAATTTTTGGTAACTTATTTTTACTCCATACTTTTTGTGTGTTCAATATGCACCATTCAAAGGCACATCATCAATTTTCAACCCTTTCTGACTTCATTTGATATTTTTTAGGCATTTAATGATTTATTTTGAGCTAAATGACCCTGAATTTGAAAAGCAATACAAACGAACTCTGAAAGGATGTAAGTTGGCATGACATCATAATTTCACCCACATAGCAAATTCTAGAGAGTTGAGAGGGTTACGGCAAAAACTGGATGCACTTCGTGTACAAAGTGGACAATCTCATAAGAAGCATGAGGGTTTCGGACGAAAACTCATCTATTACAAAGGGATTTCATTTTTAATAACTTATTTTAACTCCATACTTTTTATGTGTTCAATATGCACCATTCAAAGGAACACCATCAATTTTCAACCCTTTCTGACTTCATTTGATATTTTTCAGGCATTTAATGATTTATTTTGACCTAAATGACCCTGAATTTGAAAAGCAGTACAAATGAACTCTGAAAAGGTTATAACTTGGCATGACATCATAATTTCACCCACATAGCTAATTCTAGAGAGTTCAGAGGGTTACGGCAAAAACTGGATGCACTTCGTGTACAAAGTGGACAATCTCATAAGAAGCATGAGGGTTTCGGACGAAAACTCATCTATTACAAAGGGATTTCATTTTTAATAACTTATTTTAACTCCATACTTTTTGTGTGTTCAATATGCACCATTCGAAGGAACATCATCAATTTTCAACCCTTTCTGACTTCATTTGATATTTTTCAGGCATTTAATGATTTATTTTGAGCTAAATGACCCTGAATTTGAAAAGCAGTACAAATGAACTCTGAAAAGGTTGTAACTTGGCATGACATCATAATTTCACCCACATAGCAACCTTTAGAGAGTTGAGAGGGTTACGGCAATAACTGGATGCACTTAGGGTACAAAGTGGACAATCTCATAAGAAGTGTGAGGGTTTCAGACGAAAACTCATCTATTACAAAGGGATTTC
The DNA here is from genome assembly GCA_022496015.1 of Hordeum marinum. Lineage (NCBI taxonomy): Eukaryota > Viridiplantae > Streptophyta > Magnoliopsida > Poales > Poaceae > Hordeum > Hordeum marinum. The sequence goes on along the minus strand of CM039672.1, from coordinate 447,995,711 downwards.
ATTTTTAATAACTTATTTTAAATCCATACTTTTCGTGTGTTCAATATGCACCATTAAAAGGCACATCATCAATTTTCAACCCTTTCTCACTTCATTTGATATTTTTCAGGCATTTAATGATTTATTTTGAGCTAAATGAGCCTGAATTTGAAAAGCAATACAAATGAACTCTGAAAAGGTTGTAAGTTGGCATGACATCACAATTTCACCCACATATCAACTTCTAGAGAGTTAAAGAGGGTTACGGCAAAAACTGGATGCACTTCGTGTACAAAGTGGACAATCTCATAAGAAGTCTGAGGGTTTTGGACGAAAACTCATCTATTACAAAGGATTTCATTTTTGGTAACTTATTTTTACTCCATACTTTTTGTGTGTTCAATATGCACCATTCAAAGGCACATCATCAGTTTTCAACCCTTTTTGACTTCATTTGATATTTTTCAGGCATTTAATGATTTATTTTGAGCTAAATGACCCTGAATTTGAAAAGCGGTACAAATAAACTCTGAAAATGTTGTAACTTGGCATGACATCATAATTTCACCCACATAGCAATTTCTAGAGAGTTGAGAGGGTTACGAAAAAAATTGGATGCACTTCGTGTACAAAGTGGACAATCTCATAAGAAGTCTGAGGGTTTCGGACGAAAATTATCTATTACAAAGGATTTCATTTTTAGTAAATTATTTTAACTCCATACTTTTTGTGTGTTCAATATGCACCATTCAAAGGCACATCATTAATTTTCAACCCTTTCTGACTTCATTTGATATTTTTCAGGCATTTAATGATTTATTTTGAGCTAAATGAGCCTGAATTTGAAAAGCAATACAAATGAACTCTGAAAAGGTTGTAAGTTGGCATGACATAATAATTTCACCCACATATCAACTTCTAGAGAGTTGAGAGGGTTACGGCAAAAACTGGATGCACTTCGTGTACAAAGTGGACAATCTCATAAGAAGTCTGAGGGTTTTGGATGAAAACTCATCTATTACAAAGGATTTCATTTTTGGTAACTTATTTTAACTCCATACTTTTTGTGTGTTCAATATGCACCATTCAAAGGCACATCATCAATTTTCAACCCTTTCTGACTTCATTTGATATTTTTTAGGCATTTAATGATTTATTTTGAGCTAAATGACCCTGAATTTGAAAAGCAAGACAAACGAACTCTGAAAGGCTGTAAGTTGGCATGACATCATAATTTCACCCACATAGCAAATTCTAGAGAGTTGAGAGGGTTACGGCAAAAACTGGATGCACTTCGTGTACAAAGTGGACAATCTCATAAGAAGCATGAGGGTTTCGGACGAAAACTCATCTATTACAAAGGGATTTTATTTTTAATAACTTATTTTAACTCCATACTTTGTGTGTGTTCAATATGCACCATTCAAAGGAACATCATCAATTTTCAACCCTTTCTGACTTCATTTGATATTTTTCAGGCATTTAATGATTTATTTTGAGCTAAATGACCCTGAATTTGAAAAGCAGTACAAATGAACTCTGAAAAGGTTATAACTTGGTATGACATCATAATTTCACCCCCATAGCTAATTCTAGAGAGTTGAGAGGGTTACGGCAAAAACTGGATGCACTTCGTGTACAAAGTGGACAATCTCATAAGAAGCATGAGGGTTTCGGACGAAAACTCATCTATTACAAAGGGATTTCATTTTTAATAACTTATTTTAACTCCATACTTTTTGTGTGTTCAATATGCACCATTCGAAGGAACATCATCAATTTTCAACCCTTTCTGACTTCATTTGATATTTTTCAGGCATTTAATGATTTATTTTGAGTTAAATGACCCTGAATTTGAAAAGCAGTACAAATGAACTCTGAAAAGGTTGTAACTTGGCATGACATCATAATTTCACCCACATAGCAACCTCTAGAGAGTTGAGAGGGTTACGGCAATAACTGGATGCACTTAGGGTACAAAGTGGACAATCTCATAAGAAGTGTGAGGGTTTCAGACGAAAACTCATCTATTACAAAGGGATTTCATTTTTAATAACTTATTTTAAATCCATACTTTTGGTGTGTTCAATATGCACCATTAAAAGGCACATCATCAATTTTCAACCCTTTCTGACTTCATTTGATATTTTCAGTAAATTATTTTAACTCCATACTTTTTGTGTGTTCAATATGCACCATTCAAAGGCACATCATCAACTTTCAACCCTTTCTGACTTAATTTGATATTTTTCAGGCATTTAATGATTTATTTTGAGCTAAATGACCCTGAATTTGAAAAGCAATACAAATGAACTCTGAAAAGGTTGTAACTTGGCATGACATCATAATTTCACCCACATAGCAACTTTTAGAGAGTTGAGAGGGTTATGGCAAAAACTGGATGCACTTCGTGTACAAAGTGGACAATCTCATAAGAAATATGAGGGTTTCGGACGAAAACTCATCTATTACAAAGGGATTTCATTTTTAATAACTTTTTTAACTCCATACTTTTTGTGTGTTCAATATGCGCCATTCAAAGGAACATCATCAATTTTCAACCATTTCTGACTTCATTTGATATTTTTCAGGCATTTAATGATTTATTTTGAGCTAAATGACCCTGAATTTGAAAAGCATACAAATGAACTCTGAAAAGGTTGTAAGTTGGCATGACATCATAATTGCACCCACATAGCAACTTCTAGAGAGTTGAGAGGGTTACGGCAAAAACTGGATGCACTTCGTGTACAAAGTGGACAATCTCATAAGAAGCATGAGGGTTTCGGACGAAAACTCATCTATTACAAAGGATTTCATTTTTAGTAACTTATTTTAACTCCATACTTTTTGTGTGTTCAATATGCACCATTCAAAGGCACATCATCAATTTTCAACCCTTTCTGACTTCATTTGATATTTTTCACGCATTTAATGATTTATTTTGAGCTAAATGACCCTGAATTTGAAAAGCAATACAAATGAACTCTGAAAATGTTGTAAGTTGGCATGACATCATAATTTCACCCACATAGCAACTTGTAGAGAGTTGAGATGGTTACGGCAAAAATTGGATGCACTTCGTGTACAAAGTGGACAATCTCATAAGAAGTTTGAGTGTTTCGGACGAAAACTCATCTATTACAAAGGATTTCATTTTTAGTAACTTATTTTAACTCCATACTTTTTGTGTGTTCAATATGCACCATTCAAAGGCACATCATCAATTTTCAACCCTTTCTGACTTCATTTGATATTTTTTAGGCATTTAATGATTTATTTTGAGCTAAATGACCCTGAATTTGAAAAGCAATACAAATGAACTCTGAAAAGGTTGTAAGTTGGCATGACATCATAATTTCACCCACATAGCAAATTCTAGAGAGTTGAGAGGGTTATGGCAAAAACTGGATGCACTTCGTGTACAAAGTGGACAATCTCATAAGAAGTGTGAGGGTTTCAGACGAAAACTCATCTATTACAAGGGGATTTCATTTTTAATAACTTATTTTAAATCCATACTTTTGGTGTATTTAATATGCACCATTAAAAGGCACATCATCAATTTTCAACCCTTTCTGACTTCATTTGATATTTTTAGTAAATTATTTTAACTCCATACTTTTTGTGTGTTCAATATGCACCATTCAAAGGCACATCATCAATTTTCAACCCTTTCTGACTTTATTTGATATTTTTCAGGCATTTAATGATTTATTTTGAGCTGAATGACCCTGAATTTGAAAAGCAATACAAATGAACTCAGAAAAGGTTGTAAGTTGGCATGACATCATAATTTCACCCATATAGCAACTTCTAGAGAGTTGGGAGGGTTACGGCAAAAACTGGATGCACTTCGTGTACAAAGTGGACAATCTCATAAGAAGCATGAGGGTTTCAGACGAAAACTCATCTATTACAAAGGATTTCATTTTTAGTAACTTATTTTAAATCCATACTTTTTGTGTGTTCAATATGCACCATTCAAAGGCACATCATCAGTTTTCAACCCTTTTTGACTTCATTTGATATTTTTCAGGCATTTAATGATTTATTTTGAGCTAAATGACCCTGAATTTGAAAAGCAATACAAATGAACTCTGAAAAGGTTGTAAGTTGGCATGACATCATAATTTCACCCACATAGAAACTTCTAGAGAGTTGAGAGGGTTACGGCAAAAACTGGATGCACTTCGTGTACAAAGTGGACAATCTCATAAGAAGTTTGAGTGTTTCGGACGAAAACTCATCTATTACAAACGATTTCATTTTTAGTAACTTATTTTAACTCCATACTTTTTGTGTGTTCAATATGCACCATTCAAAGGCACATCATCAATTTTCAACCCTTTCTGACTTCATTTGATATTTTTTAGGCATTTAATGATTTATTTTGAGCTAAATGACCCTGAATTTGAAAAGCAATACAAACGAACTCTGAAAAGGTTGTAAGTTGGCATGACATCATAATTTCACCCACATAGCAAATTCTAGAGAGTTGAGAGGGTTACGGCAAAAACTGGATGCACTTCGTGTACAAAGTGGACAATCTCATAAGAAGCATGAGGGTTTCGGACGAAAACTCATCTGTTACAAAGGGATTTCATTTTTAATAACTTATTTTAACTCCATACTTTTTGTGTGTTCAATATCCACTATTCAAAGGAACATCATCAATTTTCAACCCTTTCTGACTTCATTTGATATTTTTCACGCATTTAATGATTTATTTTGAGCCAAATGACCCTGAATTTGAAAAGCAGTACAAATGAACTCTGAAAAGGTTGTAACTTGGCATGACATCATAATTTCACCCACATAGCAACCTCTAGAGAGTTGAGAGTGTTACGGCAATAACTGGATGCACTTCGTGTACAAAGTGGACAATCTCATAAGAAGTGTGAGGGTTTCAGACGAAAACTCATCTATTAAAAAGGGATTTCATTTTTAATAAGTTATTTTAAATCCATACTTTTGGTGTGTTCAATATGCACCATTAAAAGGCACATCATCAATTTTCAACCCTTTCTGACTTCATTTGATATTTTTAGTAAATTATTTTAACTCCATACTTTTTGTGTGTTCAATATGCACCATTCAAAGGCACATCATCAATTTTCAAACCTTTCTGACTTTATTTGATATTTTTCAGGCATTTAATGATTTATTTTGAGCTAAATGACCCTGAGTTTGAAAAGCAATACAAATGAACTCAAAAAAGGTTGTAAGTTGGCATGACATCATAATTTCACCCACCTAGCAATTTCTAGAGAGTTGAGAGGGTTACGGCAAAAACTGGATGCACTTCGTGTACAAAGTGGACAATCTCATAAGAAGTGTGAGGGTTTCGGACGAAAACTCATCTATTACAAAGGATTTCATTTTTAGTAACTTATTTTAACTCCATACTTTTTGTGTGTTCAATATGCACCATTCAAAGGCACATCATCAGTTTTCAACCCTTTTTGACTTCATTTGATATTTTTCAGGCATTTAATGATTTATTTTGAGCTAAATGACCCTGAATTTGAAAAGCGGTACAAATAAACTCTGAAAATGTTGTAACTTGGCATGACATCACAATTTCACCCACATAGCAATTTCTAGAGAGTTGAGAGGGTTACGAAAAAAATTGGATGCACTTCGTGTACAAAGTGGACAATCTCATAAGAAGTCTGAGGGTTTCAGACGAAAATTATCTATTACAAAGGATTTCATTTTTAGTAAATTATTTTAACTCCATACTTTCTGTGTGTTCAATATGCACCATTCAAAGGCACATCATTAATTTTCAACCCTTTCTGACTTCATTTGATATTTTTCAGGCATTTAATGATTTATTTTGAGCTAAATGAGCCTGAATTTGAAAAACAATACAAATGAACTCTGAAAAGGTTGTAAGTTGGCATGACATCATAATTTCACCCACATATCAACTTCTAGAGAGTTGAGAGGGTTACGGCAAAAACTGGATGCACTTCGTGTACAAAGTGGATAATCTCATAAGAAGTGTGAGGGTTTTGGACGAAAACTCATCTATTACAAAGGATTTCATTTTTGGTAACTTATTTTTATTCCATACTTTTTGTGTGTTCAATATGCACCATTCAAAGGCACATCATCAATTTTCAACCCTTTCTGACTTCATTTGATATTTTTTAGGCATTTAATGATTTATTTTGAGCTAAATGACCCTGAATTTGAAAAGCAATACAAACGAACTCTGAAAGGATGTAAGTTGGCATGACATCATAATTTCACCCACATAGCAAATTCTAGAGAGTTGAGAGGGTTACGGCAAAAACTGGATGCACTTCGTGTACAAAGTGGACAATCTCATAAGAAGCATGAGGGTTTCGGACGAAAACTCGTCTATTACAAAGGGATTTCATTTTTAATAACTTATTTTAACTCCATACTTTTTGTGTGTTCAATATCCACTATTCAAAGGAACATCATCAATTTTCAACCCTTTCTGACTTCATTTGATATTTTTCACGCATTTAATGATTTATTTTGAGCTAAATGACCCTGAATTTGAAAAGCAGTACAAATGAACTCTGAAAAGGTTGTAACTTGGCATGACATCATAATTTCACCCACATAGCAACCTCTAGAGAGTTGAGAGGGTTACGGCAATAACTGGATGCACTTAGGGTACAAAGTGGACAATCTCATAAGAAGTGTGAGGGTTTCAGACGAAAACTCATCTATTACAAAGGGATTTCATTTTTAATAACTTATTTTAAATCCATACTTTTGGTGTGTTCAATATGCACCATTAAAAGGCACATCATCAATTTTCAACCCTTTCTGACTTCATTTGATATTTTCAGTAAATTATTTTAACTCCATACTTTTTGTGTGTTCAATATGCACCATTCAAAGGCACATCATCAACTTTCAACCCTTTCTGACTTAATTTGATATTTTTCAGGCATTTAATGATTTATTTTGAGCTAAATGACCCTGAATTTGAAAAGCAATACAAATGAACTCTGAAAAGGTTGTAACTTGGCATGACATCATAATTTCACCCACATAGCAACTTTTAGAGAGTTGAGAGGGTTATGGCAAAAACTGGATGCACTTCGTGTACAAAGTGGACAATCTCATAAGAAATATGAGGGTTTCGGACGAAAACTCATCTATTACAAAGGGATTTCATTTTTAATAACTTTTTTAACTCCATACTTTTTGTGTGTTCAATATGCGCCATTCAAAGGAACATCATCAATTTTCAACCATTTCTGACTTCATTTGATATTTTTCAGGCATTTAATGATTTATTTTGAGCTAAATGACCCTGAATTTGAAAAGCATACAAATGAACTCTGAAAAGGTTGTAAGTTGGCATGACATCATAATTGCACCCACATAGCAACTTCTAGAGAGTTGAGAGGGTTACGGCAAAAACTGGATGCACTTCGTGTACAAAGTGGACAATCTCATAAGAAGCATGAGGGTTTCGGACGAAAACTCATCTATTACAAAGGATTTCATTTTTAGTAACTTATTTTAACTCCATACTTTTTGTGTGTTCAATATGCACCATTCAAAGGCACATCATCAATTTTCAACCCTTTCTGACTTCATTTGATATTTTTCACGCATTTAATGATTTATTTTGAGCTAAATGACCCTGAATTTGAAAAGCAATACAAATGAACTCTGAAAATGTTGTAAGTTGGCATGACATCATAATTTCACCCACATAGCAACTTGTAGAGAGTTGAGATGGTTACGGCAAAAATTGGATGCACTTCGTGTACAAAGTGGACAATCTCATAAGAAGTTTGAGTGTTTCGGACGAAAACTCATCTATTACAAAGGATTTCATTTTTAGTAACTTATTTTAACTCCATACTTTTTGTGTGTTCAATATGCACCATTCAAAGGCACATCATCAATTTTCAACCCTTTCTGACTTCATTTGATATTTTTTAGGCATTTAATGATTTATTTTGAGCTAAATGACCCTGAATTTGAAAAGCAATACAAATGAACTCTGAAAAGGTTGTAAGTTGGCATGACATCATAATTTCACCCACATAGCAAATTCTAGAGAGTTGAGAGGGTTATGGCAAAAACTGGATGCACTTCGTGTACAAAGTGGACAATCTCATAAGAAGTGTGAGGGTTTCAGACGAAAACTCATCTATTACAAGGGGATTTCATTTTTAATAACTTATTTTAAATCCATACTTTTGGTGTATTTAATATGCACCATTAAAAGGCACATCATCAATTTTCAACCCTTTCTGACTTCATTTGATATTTTTAGTAAATTATTTTAACTCCATACTTTTTGTGTGTTCAATATGCACCATTCAAAGGCACATCATCAATTTTCAACCCTTTCTGACTTTATTTGATATTTTTCAGGCATTTAATGATTTATTTTGAGCTGAATGACCCTGAATTTGAAAAGCAATACAAATGAACTCAGAAAAGGTTGTAAGTTGGCATGACATCATAATTTCACCCATATAGCAACTTCTAGAGAGTTGGGAGGGTTACGGCAAAAACTGGATGCACTTCGTGTACAAAGTGGACAATCTCATAAGAAGCATGAGGGTTTCAGACGAAAACTCATCTATTACAAAGGATTTCATTTTTAGTAACTTATTTTAAATCCATACTTTTTGTGTGTTCAATATGCACCATTCAAAGGCACATCATCAGTTTTCAACCCTTTTTGACTTCATTTGATATTTTTCAGGCATTTAATGATTTATTTTGAGCTAAATGACCCTGAATTTGAAAAGCAATACAAATGAACTCTGAAAAGGTTGTAAGTTGGCATGACATCATAATTTCACCCACATAGAAACTTCTAGAGAGTTGAGAGGGTTACGGCAAAAACTGGATGCACTTCGTGTACAAAGTGGACAATCTCATAAGAAGTTTGAGTGTTTCGGACGAAAACTCATCTATTACAAACGATTTCATTTTTAGTAACTTATTTTAACTCCATACTTTTTGTGTGTTCAATATGCACCATTCAAAGGCACATCATCAATTTTCAACCCTTTCTGACTTCATTTGATATTTTTTAGGCATTTAATGATTTATTTTGAGCTAAATGACCCTGAATTTGAAAAGCAATACAAACGAACTCTGAAAAGGTTGTAAGTTGGCATGACATCATAATTTCACCCACATAGCAAATTCTAGAGAGTTGAGAGGGTTACGGCAAAAACTGGATGCACTTCGTGTACAAAGTGGACAATCTCATAAGAAGCATGAGGGTTTCGGACGAAAACTCATCTGTTACAAAGGGATTTCATTTTTAATAACTTATTTTAACTCCATACTTTTTGTGTGTTCAATATCCACTATTCAAAGGAACATCATCAATTTTCAACCCTTTCTGACTTCATTTGATATTTTTCACGCATTTAATGATTTATTTTGAGCCAAATGACCCTGAATTTGAAAAGCAGTACAAATGAACTCTGAAAAGGTTGTAACTTGGCATGACATCATAATTTCACCCACATAGCAACCTCTAGAGAGTTGAGAGTGTTACGGCAATAACTGGATGCACTTCGTGTACAAAGTGGACAATCTCATAAGAAGTGTGAGGGTTTCAGACGAAAACTCATCTATTAAAAAGGGATTTCATTTTTAATAAGTTATTTTAAATCCATACTTTTGGTGTGTTCAATATGCACCATTAAAAGGCACATCATCAATTTTCAACCCTTTCTGACTTCATTTGATATTTTTAGTAAATTATTTTAACTCCATACTTTTTGTGTGTTCAATATGCACCATTCAAAGGCACATCATCAATTTTCAAACCTTTCTGACTTTATTTGATATTTTTCAGGCATTTAATGATTTATTTTGAGCTAAATGACCCTGAGTTTGAAAAGCAATACAAATGAACTCAAAAAAGGTTGTAAGTTGGCATGACATCATAATTTCACCCACCTAGCAATTTCTAGAGAGTTGAGAGGGTTACGGCAAAAACTGGATGCACTTCGTGTACAAAGTGGACAATCTCATAAGAAGTGTGAGGGTTTCGGACGAAAACTCATCTATTACAAAGGATTTCATTTTTAGTAACTTATTTTAACTCCATACTTTTTGTGTGTTCAATATGCACCATTCAAAGGCACATCATCAGTTTTCAACCCTTTTTGACTTCATTTGATATTTTTCAGGCATTTAATGATTTATTTTGAGCTAAATGACCCTGAATTTGAAAAGCGGTACAAATAAACTCTGAAAATGTTGTAACTTGGCATGACATCACAATTTCACCCACATAGCAATTTCTAGAGAGTTGAGAGGGTTACGAAAAAAATTGGATGCACTTCGTGTACAAAGTGGACAATCTCATAAGAAGTCTGAGGGTTTCAGACGAAAATTATCTATTACAAAGGATTTCATTTTTAGTAAATTATTTTAACTCCATACTTTCTGTGTGTTCAATATGCACCATTCAAAGGCACATCATTAATTTTCAACCCTTTCTGACTTCATTTGATATTTTTCAGGCATTTAATGATTTATTTTGAGCTAAATGAGCCTGAATTTGAAAAACAATACAAATGAACTCTGAAAAGGTTGTAAGTTGGCATGACATCATAATTTCACCCACATATCAACTTCTAGAGAGTTGAGAGGGTTACGGCAAAAACTGGATGCACTTCGTGTACAAAGTGGATAATCTCATAAGAAGTGTGAGGGTTTTGGACGAAAACTCATCTATTACAAAGGATTTCATTTTTGGTAACTTATTTTTATTCCATACTTTTTGTGTGTTCAATATGCACCATTCAAAGGCACATCATCAATTTTCAACCCTTTCTGACTTCATTTGATATTTTTTAGGCATTTAATGATTTATTTTGAGCTAAATGACCCTGAATTTGAAAAGCAATACAAACAAACTCTGAAAGGATGTAAGTTGGCATGACATCATAATTTCACCCACATAGCAAATTCTAGAGAGTTGAGAGGGTTACGGCAAAAACTGGATGCACTTCGTGTACAAAGTGGACAATCTCATAAGAAGCATGAGGGTTTCGGACGAAAACTCGTCTATTACAAAGGGATTTCATTTTTAATAACTTATTTTAACTCCATACTTTTTGTGTGTTCAATATCCACTATTCAAAGGAACATCATCAATTTTCAACCCTTTCTGACTTCATTTGATATTTTTCACGCATTTAATGATTTATTTTGAGCTAAATGACCCTGAATTTGAAAAGCAGTACAAATGAACTCTGAAAAGGTTGTAACTTGGCATGACATCATAATTTCACCCACATAGCAACCTCTAGAGAGTTGAGAGTGTTACGGCAATAACTGGATGCACTTCGTGTACAAAGTGGACAATCTCATAAGAAGTGTGAGGGTTTCAGACGAAAACTCATCTATTACAAAGGGATTTCATTTTTAATAAGTTATTTTAAATCCATACTTTTGGTGTGTTCAATATGCACCATTAAAAGGCACATCATCAATTTTCAACCCTTTCTGACTTCATTTGATATTTTTAGTAAATTATTTTAACTCCATACTTTTTGTGTGTTCAATATGCACCATTCAAAGGCACATCATCAATTTTCAAACCTTTCTGACTTTATTTGATATTTTTCAGGCATTTAATGATTTATTTTGAGCTAAATGACCCTGAGTTTGAAAAGCAATACAAATGAACTCAAAAAAGGTTGTAAGTTGGCATGACATCATAATTTCACCCACATAGCAATTTCTAGAGAGTTGAGAGGGTTACGGCAAAAACTGGATGCACTTCGTGTACAAAGTGGACAATCTCATAAGAAGTGTGAGGGTTTCGGACGAAAACTCATCTATTACAAAGGATTTCATTTTTAGTAACTTATTTTAACTCCATACTTTTTGTGTGTTCAATATGCACCATTCAAAGGCACATCATCAGTTTTCAACCCTTTTTGACTTCATTTGATATTTTTTAGGCATTTAATGATTTATTTTGAGCTAAATGACCCTGAATTTGAAAAGCGGTACAAATAAACTCTGAAAATGTTGTAACTTGGCATGACATCACAATTTCACCCACATAGCAATTTCTAGAGAGTTGAGAGGGTTACGAAAAAAATTGGATGCACTTCGTGTACAAAGTGGACAATCTCATAAGAAGTCTGAGGGTTTCAGACGAAAATTATCTATTACAAAGGATTTCATTTTTAGTAAATTATTTTAACTCCATACTTTCTGTGTGTTCAATATGCACCATTCAAAGGCACATCATTAATTTTCAACCCTTTCTGAATTCATTTGATATTTTTCAGGCATTTAATGATTTATTTTGAGCTAAATGAGCCTGAATTTGAAAAACAATACAAATGAACTCTGAAAAGGTTGTAAGTTGGCATGACATCATAATTTCACCCACATATCAACTTCTAGAGAGTTGAGAGGGTTACGGCAAAAACTGGATGCACTTCGTGTACAAAGTGGATAATCTCATAAGAAGTGTGAGGGTTTTGGACGAAAACTCATCTATTACAAAGGATTTCATTTTTGGTAACTTATTTTTACTCCATACTTTTTGTGTGTTCAATATGCACCATTCAAAGGCACATCATCAATTTTCAACCCTTTCTGACTTCATTTGATATTTTTTAGGCATTTAATGATTTATTTTGAGCTAAATGACCCTGAATTTGAAAAGCAATACAAACGAACTCTGAAAGGATGTAAGTTGGCATGACATCATAATTTCACCCACATAGCAAATTCTAGAGAGTTGAGAGGGTTACGGCAAAAACTGGATGCACTTCGTGTACAAAGTGGACAATCTCATAAGAAGCATGAGGGTTTCGGACGAAAACTCATCTATTACAAAGGGATTTCATTTTTAATAACTTGTTTTAACTCCATACTTTTTGTGTGTTCAATATGCACCATTCAAAGGAACATCATCAATTTTCAACCCTTTCTGACTTCATTTGATATTTTTCAGGCATTTAATGATTTATTTTGAGCTAAATGACCCTGAATTTGAAAAGCAGTACAAATGAACTCTGAAAAGGTTATAACTTGGCATGACATCATAATTTCACCCACATAGCTAATTCTAGAGAGTTGAGAGGGTTACGGCGAAAACTGGATGCACTTCGTGTACAAAGTGGACAATCTCATAAGAAGCATGAGGGTTTCGGACGAAAACTCATCTATTACAAAGGGATTTCATTTTTAATAACTTATTTTAACTCCATACTTTTTGTGTGTTCAATATGCACCATTCGAAGGAACATCATCAATTTTCAACCCTTTCTGACTTCATTTGATATTTTTCAGGCATTTAATGATTTATTTTGAGCTAAATGACCCTGAATTTGAAAAGCAGTACAAATGAACTCTGAAAAGGTTGTAACTTGGCATGACATCATAATTTCACCCACATAGCAACCTCTAGAGAGTTGAGAGGGTTACGGCAATAACTGGATGCACTTAGGGTACAAAGTGGACAATCTCATAAGAAGTGTGAGGGTTTCAGACGAAAACTCATCTATTACAAAGGGATTTCATTTTTAATAACTTATTTTAAATCCATACTTTTGGTGTGTTCAATATGCACCATTAAAAGGCACATCATTAATTTTCAACCCTTTCTGACTTCATTTGATATTTTTCAGCCATTTAATGATTTATTTTGAGCTAAATGAGCCTGAATTTGAAAAGCAATACAAATGAACTCAGAAAAGGTTGTAAGTTGGCATGACATCATAATTTCACCCACATATCAACTTCTAGAGAGTTGAGAGGGTTACGGCAAAAACTGGATGCACTTCGTGTACAAAGTGGACAATCTCATAAGAAGTCTGAGGGTTTTGGACGAAAACTCATCTATTACAAAGGATTTCATTTTTGGTAACTTATTTTTACTCCATACTTTTTGTGTGTTCAATATGCACCATTCAAAGGCACATCATCAGTTTTCAACCCTTTCTGACTTCATTTGATATTTTTCAGGCATTTAATGATTTATTTTGAGCTAAATGACCCTGAATTTGAAAAGCGGTACAAATAAACTCTGAAAATGTTGTAACTTGGCATGACATCACAATTTCACCCACATAGCAATTTCTAGAGAGTTGAGAGGGTTACGAAAAAAATTGGATGCACTTCGTGTACAAAGTGGACAATCTCATAAGAAGTCTGAGGGTTTCAGACGAAAATTATCTATTACAAAGGATTTCATTTTTAGTAAATTATTTTAACTCCATACTTTCTTTGTGTTCAATATGCACCATTCAAAGGCACATCATTAATTTTCAACCCTTTCTGACTTCATTTGATATTTTTCAGGCATTTAATGATTTATTTTGAGCTAAATGAGCCTGAATTTGAAAAACAATACAAATGAACTCTGAAAAGGTTGTAAGTTGGCATGACATCATAATTTCACCCACATATCAACTTCTAGAGAGTTGAGAGGGTTACGGCAAAAACTGGATGCACTTCGTGTACAAAGTGGATAATCTCATAAGAAGTGTGAGGGTTTTGGACGAAAACTCATCTATTACAAAGGATTTCATTTTTGGTAACTTATTTTTACTCCATACTTTTTGTGTGTTCAATATGCACCATTCAAAGGCACATCATCAATTTTCAACCCTTTCTGACTTCATTTGATATTTTTTAGGCATTTAATGATTTATTTTGAGCTAAATGACCCTGAATTTGAAAAGCAATACAAACGAACTCTGAAAGGATGTAAGTTGGCATGACATCATAATTTCACCCACATAGCAAATTCTAGAGAGTTGAGAGGGTTACGGCAAAAACTGGATTCACTTCGTGTACAAAGTGGACAATCTCATAAGAAGCATGAGGGTTTCGGACGAAAACTCATCTATTACAAAGGGATTTCATTTTTAATAACTTATTTTAACTCCATACTTTTTGTGTGTTCAATATGCACCATTCAAAGGAACATCATCAATTTTCAACCCTTTCTGACTTCATTTGATATTTTTCAGGCATTTAATGATTTATTTTGAGCTAAATGACCCTGAATTTGAAAAGCAGTACAAATGAACTCTGAAAAGGTTATAACTTGGCATGACATCATAATTTCACCCACATAGCTAATTCTAGAGAGTTGAGAGGGTTACGGCAAAAACTGGATGCACTTCGTGTACAAAGTGGACAATCTCATAAGAAGCATGAGGGTTTCGGACGAAAACTCATCTATTACAAAGGGATTTCATTTTTAATAACTTATTTTAACTCCATACTTTTTGTGTGTTCAATATGCACCATTCGAAGGAACATCATCAATTTTCAACCCTTTCTGACTTCATTTGATATTTTTCAGGCATTTAATGATTTATTTTGAGCTAAATGACCCTGAATTTGAAAAGCAGTACAAATGAACTCTGAAAAGGTTGTAACTTGGCATGACATCATAATTTCACCCACATAGCAACCTCTAGAGAGTTGAGAGGGTTACGGCAATAACTGGATGCACTTAGGGTACAAAGTGGACAATCTCATAAGAAGTGTGAGGGTTTCAGACGAAAACTCATCTATTACAAAGGGATTTCATTTTTAATAACTTATTTTAAATCCATACTTTTGGTGTGTTCAATATGCACCATTAAAAGGCACATCATTAATTTTCAACCCTTTCTGACTTCATTTGATATTTTTCAGCCATTTAATGATTTATTTTGAGCTAAATGAGCCTGAATTTGAAAAGCAATACAAATGAACTCTGAAAAGGTTGTAAGTTGGCATGACATCATAATTTCACCCACATATCAACTTCTAGAGAGTTGAGAGGGTTACGGCAAAAACTGGATGCACTTCGTGTACAAAGTGGACAATCTCATAAGAAGTCTGAGGGTTTTGGACGAAAACTCATCTATTACAAAGGATTTCATTTTTGGTAACTTATTTTTACTCCATACTTTTTGTGTGTTCAATATGCACCATTCAAAGGCACATCATCAATTTTCAACCCTTTCTGACTTCATTTGATATTTTTTAGGCATTTAATGATTTATTTTGAGCTAAATGACCCTTAATTTGAAAAGCAATACAAACGAACTCTGAAAGGCTGTAAGTTGGCATGACATCATAATTTCACCCACATAGCAAATACCAGAGAGTTGAGAGGGTTACGGCAAAAACTGGATGCACTTCGTGTACAAAGTGGACAATCTCATAAGAAGCATGAGGGTTTCGGACGAAAACTCATCTATTACAAAGGGATTTCATTTTTAATAACTTATTTTAACTCCATACTTTTTGTGTGTTCAATATGCACCATTCAAAGGAACATCATCAATTTTCAACCCTTTCTGACTTCATTTGATATTTTTCAGGCATTTAATGATTTATTTTGAGCTAAATGACCCTGAATTTGAAAAGCAGTACAAATGAACTCTGAAAAGGTTATAACTTGGCATGACATCATAATTTCACCCACATAGCTAATTCTAGAGAGTTGAGAGGGTTACGACAAAAACTGGATGCACTTCGTGTACAAAGTGGACAATCTCATAAGAAGCATGAGGGTTTCGGACGAAAACTCATCTATTACAAAGGGATTTCATTTTTAATAACTTATTTTAAATCCATAATTTTTGTGTGTTCAATATGCACCATTCGAAGGAACATCATCAATTGTCAACCCTTTCTGACTTCATTTGATATTTTTCAGGCATTTAATGATTTATTTTGAGCTAAATGACCCTGAATTTGAAAAGCAGTACAAATGAACTCTGAAAAGGTTGTAACTTGGCATGACATCATAATTTCACCCACATAGCAACCTCTAGAGAGTTGAGAGGGTTACGGCAATAACTGGATGCACTTAGGGTACAAAGTGGACAATCTCATAAGAAGTGTGAGGGTTTCAGACGAAAACTCATCTATTACAAAGGGATTTCATTTTTAATAACTTATTTTAAATCCATACTTTTGGTGTGTTCAATATGCACCATTAAAAGGCACATCATCAATTTTCAACCCTTTCTGACTTCATTTGTTATTTTTAGTAAATTATTTTAACTCCATACTTTTTGTGTGTTCAATATGCACCATTCAAAGGCACATCATCAATTTTCAACCCTTTCTGACTTAATTTGATATTTTGCAGGCATTTAATGATTTATTTTGAGCTAAATGACCCTGAATTTGAAAAGCAATACAAATGAACTCAGAAAAGGTTGTAAGTTGGCATGACATCATAATTTCACCCACATAGCAACTTCGAGAGAGTTGAGAGGGTTACGGCAAAAACTGGATGCACTTCGTGTACAAAGTGGACAATCTCATAAGAAGTGTGAGGGTTTCGGACGAAAACTCATCTATTACAAAGGATTTCATTTTTAGTAACTTATTTTAACTCCATACTTTTTGTGTGTTCAATATGCACCATTCAAAGGCACATCATTAATTTTCAACCCTTTTTGACTTCATTTGATATTTTTCAGGCATTTAATGATTTATTTTGAGCTAAATAACCCTGAATTTGAAAAGCGGTACAAATAAACTCTGAAAAGGTTGTAACTTGGCATGACATCATAATTCACCCACATATCAATGTCTAGAGAGTTGAGAGGGTTACGAAAAAAATTGGATGCACTTCGTGTACAAGGTGGACAATCTCATAAGAAGTCTGAGGGTTTTGGACGAAAACTCATCTATTACAAAGGATTTCATTTTTAGTAACTTATTTTAACTCCATACTTTTTGTGTGTTCAATATGCACTATTCAAAGGCACATCATCAATTTTCAACCCTTTCTGATTTCATTTGATATTTTTCAGGCATTTAATGATTTATTTTGAGCTAAATGACCCTGAATTTGAAAAGCAGTACAAATGAACTCTGAAAAGGTTGTAAGTTGGCATGACATCATAATTTCACCCACATAGCAACTTCTAGAGAGTTGAGAGGGTTACGGCAAAAACTGGATGCACTTCGTGTACAAAGTGGACAATCTCATAAGAAGTCTGAGGGTTTTGGACGAAAACTCATCTATTACAAAGGATTTCATTTTTAGTAACTTATTTTAACTCCATACTTTTTGTGTGTTCAATATGCACCATTCAAAGGCACATCATCAATTTTCAACCCTTTCTGACTTCATTTGATATTTTTAGTAAATTATTTTAACTCCATACTTTTTGTGTGTTCAATATGCACCATTCAAAGGCACATCATCAATTTTCAACCCTTTCTGACTTTATTTGATATTTTTCAGGCATTTAATGATTTATTTTGAGCTAAATGACCCTGAATTTGAAAAGCAATACAAATGAACTCAGAAAACGTTGTAAGTTGGCATGACATCATAATTTCACCCACATAGCAACTTCTAGAGAGTTGAGAGGGTTACGGCAAAAACTGGATGCACTTCGTGTACAAAGTGGACAATCTCATAAGAAGTGTGAGGGTTTCGGACGAAAACTCATCTATTACAAAGGATTTCATTTTAGTAACTTATTTTAACTCCATACTTTTTGTGTGTTCAATATGCACCATTCAAAGGCACATCATCAGTTTTCAACCCTTTTTGACTTCATTTGATATTTTTCAGGCATTTAATGATTTATTTTGAGCTAAATGACCCTGAATTTGAAAAGCGGTACAAATAAACTCTGAAAAGGTTGTAACTTGGCATGACATCATAATTTCACCCACATAGCAACTTCTAGAGAGTTGAGAGGGTTACGGCAAAAACTGGATGCACTTTGTGTACAAAGTGGACAATCTCATAAGAAGTCTGAGGGTTTTGGACGAAAACTCATCTATTACAAAGGATTTCATTTTTAGTAACTTATTTTA
The DNA here is from genome assembly GCA_022496015.1 of Hordeum marinum. Taxonomy (NCBI): domain Eukaryota; kingdom Viridiplantae; phylum Streptophyta; class Magnoliopsida; order Poales; family Poaceae; genus Hordeum; species Hordeum marinum. The sequence continues at coordinate 447,976,922 of CM039672.1, read as the reverse complement.
ACTCCATACTTTTTGTGTGTTCAATATGCACCATTCAAAGGCACATCATCAATTTTCAACCCTTTCTGACTTCATTTGATATTTTTCAGGCATTTAATGATTTATTTTGAGCTAAATGACCCTGAATTTGAAAAGCAATACAAATGAACTCAGAAAGGGTTGTAAGTTGGCATGACATCATAATTTCACCCACATAGCAACTTCTAGAGAGTTGAGAGGGTTACGGCAAAAACTGGATGCACTTCGTGTACAAAGTGGACAATCTCATAAGAAGTGTGAGGGTTTCGGACGAAAACTCATCTATTACAAAGGATTTCATTTTTAGTAACTTATTTTAACTCCATACTTTTTGTGTGTTCAATATGCACCATTCAAAGGCACATCATCAGTTTTCAACCCTTTTTGACGTCATTTGATATTTTTCAGGCATTTAATGATTTATTTTGAGCTAAATGACCCTGAATTTGAAAAGCGGTACAAATAAACTCTGAAAAGGTTGTAACTTGGCATGACATCATAATTTCACCCACATAGCAACTTCTAGAGAGTTGAGAGGGTTATGGCAAAAACTGGATGCACTTCGTGTACAAAGTGGACAATCTCATAAGAAGTCTGAGGGTTTTGGACGAAAACTCATCTATTACAAAGGATTTCATTTTTAGTAACTTATTTTAACTCCATACTTTTTGTGTGTTCAATATGCACCATTCAAACACATCATCAATTTTCAACCCTTTCTGACTTCATTTGATATTTTTAGTAAATTATTTTAACTCCATACTTTTTGTGTGTTCAATATGCACCATTCAAAGGCACATCATCAATTTTCAACCCTTTCTGACTATATTTGATATTTTTCAGGCATTTAATGATTTATTTTGAGCTAAATCACCCAAAATTTGAAAAGCAATACAAAGGAACTCAGAAAAGGTTGTAAGTTGGCATGACATCATAATTTCACCCACATAGCAACTTCTAGAGAGTTGAGAGGGTTACGGCAAAAACTGGATGCACTTCGTGTACAAAGTGGACAATCTCATAAGAAGTGTGAGGGTTTCGGACGAAAACTCATCTATTACAAAGGATTTCATTTTTAGTAACTTATTTTAACTCCATACTTTTTGTGTGTTCAATATGCACCATTCAAAGGCACATCATCAGTTTTCAACCCTTTTTGACGTCATTTGATATTTTTCAGGCATTTAATGATTTATTTTGAGCTAAATGACCCTGAATTTGAAAAGCGGTACAAATAAACTCTGAAAAGGTTGTAACTTGGCATGACATCATAATATCACCCACATAGCAACTTCTAGAGAGTTGAGAGGGTTACGGCAAAAACTGGATGCACTTCGTGTACAAAGTGGACAATCTCATAAGAAGTTTGAGTGTTTCGGACGAAAACTCATCTATTACAAAGGATTTCATTTTTAGTAACTTATTTTAACTCCATACTTTTTGTGTGTTCAATATGCACCATTAAATGGAACATCATCAATTTTCAACCCTTTCTGACTTCATTTGATATTTTTCAGGCATTTAATGATTTATTTTGAGCTAAATGACCCTGAATTTGAAAAGGAGTACAATTGAACTCTGAAAAGGTTGTAACTTGGCATGACATCATAATTTCACCCACATAGCAACCTCTAGAGAGTTGAGAGGGTTACGGCAATAACTGGATGCACTTCGTGTACAAAGTGGACAATCTCATAAGAAGTGTGAGGGTTTCGGACGAAAACTCATCTATTACAAAGGGATTTCATTTTTAATAACTTATTTTAAATCCATACTTTGGGTGTGTTCAATATGCTCCATTAAAAGGCACATCATCAATTTTCAACCCTTTCTGACTTCATTTGATATTTTTAGTAAATTATTTTAACTCCATACTTTTTGTGTGTTCAATATGCACCATTCAAAGGCACATCATAAATTTTCAACCCTTTCTGACTTTATTTGATATTTTTCAGGCATTTAATGATTTATTTTTAGCTAAATGACCCTGAATTTGAAAAGCAATACAAATGAACTCAGAAAAGGTTGTAAGTTGGCATGACATCATAATTTCACCCACATAGCAACTTCTAGAGAGTTGAGAGGGTTACGGCAAAAACTCGATGCACTTCGTGTACAAAGTGGACAATCTCATAAGAAGTGTGAGGGTTTCGGACGAAAACTCATCTATTACAAAGGATTTCATTTTTAGTAACTTATTTTAACTCCATACTTTTTGTGTGTTCAATATGCACCATTCAAAGGCACATCATTAATTTTCAACCCTTTTTGACTTCATTTGATATTTTTCAGGCATTTAATGATTTATTTTGAGCTAAATAACCCTGAATTTGAAAAGCGGTACAAATAAACTCTGAAAAGGTTGTAACTTGGCATGACATCATAATTCACCCACATATCAATGTCTAGAGAGTTGAGAGGGTTACGAAAAAAATTGGATGCACTTCGTGTACAAGGTGGACAATCTCATAAGAAGTCTGAGGGTTTTGGACGAAAACTCATCTATTACAAAGGATTTCATTTTTAGTAACTTATTTTAACTCCATACTTTTTGTGTGTTCAATATGCACTATTCAAAGGCACATCATCAATTTTCAACCCTTTCTGACTTCATTTGATATTTTTCAGGCATTTAATGATTTATTTTGAGCTAAATGACCCTGAATTTGAAAAGCAGTACAAATGAACTCTGAAAAGGTTGTAAGTTGGCATGACATCATAATTTCACCGACATAGCAACTTCTAGAGAGTTGAGAAGGTTACGGCAAAAACTGGATGCACTTCGTGTACAAAGTGGACAATCTCATAAGAAGTCTGAGGGTTTTGGACGAAAACTCATCTATTACAAAGGATTTCATTTTTAGTAACTTATTTTAACTCCATACTTTTTGTGTGTTCATTATGCACCATTCAAAGGCACATCATCAATTTTCAACCCTTTCTGACTTCATTTGATATTTTTAGTAAATTATTTTAACTCCATACTTTTTGTGTGTTCAATATGCACCATTCAAAGGCACATCATCAATTTTCAACCCTTTCTGACTTTATTTGATATTTTTCAGGCATTTAATGATTTATTTTGAGCTAAATGACCCTGAATTTGAAAAGCAATACAAATGAACTCAGAAAACGTTGTAAGTTGGCATGACATCATAATTTCACCCACATAGCAACTTCTAGAGAGTTGAGAGGGTTACGGCAAAAACTGGATGCACTTCGTGTACAAAGTGGACAATCTCATAAGAAGTGTGAGGGTTTCGGACGAAAACTCATCTATTACAAAGGATTTCATTTTAGTAACTTATTTTAACTCCATACTTTTTGTGTGTTCAATATGCACCATTCAAAGGCACATCATCAGTTTTCAACCCTTTTTGACTTCATTTGATATTTTTCAGGCATTTAATGATTTATTTTGAGCTAAATGACCCTGAATTTGAAAAGCGGTACAAATAAACTCTGAAAAGGTTGTAACTTGGCATGACATCATAATTTCACCCACATAGCAACTTCTAGAGAGTTGAGAGGGTTACGGCAAAAACTGGATGCACTTCGTGTACAAAGTGGACAATCTCATAAGAAGTCTGAGGGTTTTGGACGAAAACTCATCTATTACAAAGGATTTCATTTTTAGTAACTTATTTTAACTCCATACTTTTTGTGTGTTCAATATGCACCATTCAAAGGCACATCATCAATTTTCAACCCTTTCTGACTTCATTTGATATTTTTCAGGCATTTAATGATTTATTTTGAGCTAAATGACCCTGAATTTGAAAAGCAATACAAATGAACTCAGAAAGGGTTGTAAGTTGGCATGACATCATAATTTCACCCACATAGCAACTTCTAGAGAGTTGAGAGGGTTACGGCAAAAACTGGATGCACTTCGTGTACAAAGTGGACAATCTCATAAGAAGTGTGAGGGTTTCGGACGAAAACTCATCTATTACAAAGGATTTCATTTTTAGTAACTTATTTTAACTCCATACTTTTTGTGTGTTCAATATGCACCATTCAAAGGCACATCATTAATTTTCAACCCTTTTTGACTTCATTTGATATTTTTCAGGCATTTAATGATTTATTTTGAGCTAAATAACCCTGAATTTGAAAAGCGGTACAAATAAACTCTGAAAAGGTTGTAACTTGGCATGACATCATAATTCACCCACATATCAATGTCTAGAGAGTTGAGAGGGTTACGAAAAAAATTGGATGCACTTCGTGTACAAGGTGGACAATCTCATAAGAAGTCTGAGGGTTTTGGACGAAAACTCATCTATTACGAAGGATTTCATTTTTAGTAACTTATTTTAACTCCATACTTTTTGTGTGTTCAATATGCACTATTCAAAGGCACATCATCAATTTTCAACCCTTTCTGACTTCATTTGATATTTTTCAGGCATTTAATGATTTATTTTGAGCTAAATGACCCTGAATTTGAAAAGCAGTACAAATGAACTCTGAAAAGGTTGTAAGTTGGCATGACATCATAATTTCACCCACATAGCAACTTCTAGAGAGTTGAGAGGGTTACGGCAAAAACTGGATGCACTTCGTGTACAAAGTGGACAATCTCATAAGAAGTCTGAGGGTTTTGGACGAAAACTCATCTATTACAAAGGATTTCATTTTTAGTAACTTATTTTAACTCCATACTTTTTGTGTGTTCAATATGCACCATTCAAAGGCACATCATCAATTTTCAACCCTTTCTGACTTCATTTGATATTTTTAGTAAATTATTTTAACTCCATACTTTTTGTGTGTTCAATATGCACCATTCAAAGGCACATCATCAATTTTCAACCCTTTCTGACTTTATTTGATATTTTTCAGGCATTTAATGATTTATTTTGAGCTAAATGACCCTGAATTTGAAAAGCAATACAAATGAACTCAGAAAACGTTGTAAGTTGGCATGACATCATAATTTCACCCACATAGCAACTTCTAGAGAGTTGAGAGGGTTACGGCAAAAACTGGATGCACTTCGTGTACAAAGTGGACAATCTCATAAGAAGTGTGAGGGTTTCGGACGAAAACTCATCTATTACAAAGGATTTCATTTTAGTAACTTATTTTAACTCCATACTTTTTGTGTGTTCAATATGCACCATTCAAAGGCACATCATCAGTTTTCAACCCTTTTTGACTTCATTTGATATTTTTCACGCATTTAATGATTTATTTTGAGCTAAATGACCCTGAATTTGAAAAGCGGTACAAATAAACTCTGAAAAGGTTGTAACTTGGCATGACATCATAATTTCACCCACATAGCAACTTCTAGAGAGTTGAGAGGGTTACGGCAAAAACTGGATGCACTTCGTGTACAAAGTGGACAATCTCATAAGAAGTCTGAGGGTTTTGGACGAAAACTCATCTATTACAAAGGATTTCATTTTTAGTAACTTATTTTAACTCCATACTTTTTGTGTGTTCAATATGCACCATTCAAAGGCACATCATCAATTTTCAACCCTTTCTGACTTCATTTGATATTTTTCAGGCATTTAATGATTTATTTTGAGCTAAATGACCCTGAATTTGAAAAGCAATACAAATGAACTCAGAAAGGGTTGTAAGTTGGCATGACATCATAATTTCACCCACATAGCAACTTCTAGAGAGTTGAGAGGGTTACGGCAAAAACTGGATGCACTTCGTGTACAAAGTGGACAATCTCATAAGAAGTGTGAGGGTTTCGGACGAAAACTCATCTATTACAAAGGGATTTCATTTTTAATAACTTATTTTAAATCCATACTTTGGGTGTGTTCAATATGCTCCATTAAAAGGCACATCATCAATTTTCAACCCTTTCTGACTTCATTTGATATTTTTAGTAAATTATTTTAACTCCATACTTTTTGTGTGTTCAATATGCACCATTCAAAGGCACATCATCAATTTTCAACCCTTTCTGACTTTATTTGATATTTTTCAGGCATTTAATGATTTATTTTTAGCTAAATGACCCTGAATTTGAAAAGCAATACAAATGAACTCAGAAAAGGTTGTAAGTTGGCATGACATCATAATTTCACCCACATAGCAACTTCTAGAGAGTTGAGAGGGTTACGGCAAAAACTCGATGCACTTCGTGTACAAAGTGGACAATCTCATAAGAAGTGTGAGGGTTTCGGACGAAAACTCATCTATTACAAAGGATTTCATTTTAGTAACTTATTTTAACTCCACACTTTTTGTGTGTTCAATATGCACCATTCAAAGGCACATCATCAGTTTTCAACCCTTTTTGACTTCATTTGATATTTTTCACGCATTTAATGATTTATTTTGAGCTAAATGACCCTGAATTTGAAAAGCGGTACAAATAAACTCTGAAAAGGTTGTAACTTGGCATGACATCATAATTTCACCCACATAGCAACTTCTAGAGAGTTGAGAGGGTTACGGCAAAAACTGGATGCACTTCGTGTACAAAGTGGACAATCTCATAAGAAGTCTGAGGGTTTTGGACGAAAACTCATCTATTACAAAGGATTTCATTTTTAGTAACTTATTTTAACTCCATACTTTTTGTGTGTTCAATATGCACCATTCAAAGGCACATCATCAATTTTCAACCCTTTCTGACTTCATTTGATATTTTTCAGGCATTTAATGATTTATTTTGAGCTAAATGACCCTGAATTTGAAAAGCAATACAAATGAACTCAGAAAGGGTTGTAAGTTGGCATGACATCATAATTTCACCCACATAGCAACTTCTAGAGAGTTGAGAGGGTTACGGCAAAAACTGGATGCACTTCGTGTACAAAGTGGACAATCTCATAAGAAGTGTGAGGGTTTCGGACGAAAACTCATCTATTACAAAGGGATTTCATTTTTAATAACTTATTTTAAATCCATACTTTGGGTGTGTTCAATATGCTCCATTAAAAGGCACATCATCAATTTTCAACCCTTTCTGACTTCATTTGATATTTTTAGTAAATTATTTTAACTCCATACTTTTTGTGTGTTCAATATGCACCATTCAAAGGCACATCATCAATTTTCAACCCTTTCTGACTTTATTTGATATTTTTCAGGCATTTAATGATTTATTTTTAGCTAAATGACCCTGAATTTGAAAAGCAATACAAATGAACTCAGAAAAGGTTGTAAGTTGGCATGACATCATAATTTCACCCACATAGCAACTTCTAGAGAGTTGAGAGGGTTACGGCAAAAACTCGATGCACTTCGTGTACAAAGTGGACAATCTCATAAGAAGTGTGAGGGTTTCGGACGAAAACTCATCTATTACAAAGGATTTCATTTTTAGTAACTTATTTTAACTCCATACTTTTTGTGTGTTCAATATGCACCATTCAAAGGCACATCATCAATTTTCAACCCTTTCTGACTTCATTTGATATTTTTAGTAAATTATTTTAACTCCATACTTTTTGTGTGTTCAATATGCACCATTCAAAGGCACATCATCAATTTTCAACCCTTTCTGACTTTATTTGATATTTTTCAGGCATTTAATGATTTATTTTGAGCTAAATGACCCTGAATTTGAAAAGCAATACAAATGAACTCAGGAAACGTTGTAAGTTGGCATGACATCATAATTTCACCCACATAGCAACTTCTAGAGAGTTGAGAGGGTTACGGCAAAAACTGGATGCACTTCGTGTACAAAGTGGACAATCTCATAAGAAGTGTGAGGGTTTCGGACGAAAACTCATCAATTACAAAGGATTTCATTTTAGTAACTTATTTTAACTCCATACTTTTTGTGTGTTCAATATGCACCATTCAAAGGCACATCATCAGTTTTCAACCCTTTTTGACTTCATTTGATATTTTTCAGGCATTTAATGATTTATTTTGAGCTAAATGACCCTGAATTTGAAAAGCGGTACAAATAAACTCTGAAAAGGTTGTAACTTGGCATGACATCATAATTTCACCCACATAGCAACTTCTAGAGAGTTGAGAGGGTTACGGCAAAAACTGGATGCACTTCGTGTACAAAGTGGACAATCTCATAAGAAGTGTGAGGGTTTCGGACGAAAACTCATCTATTACAAAGGATTTCATTTTTAGTAACTTATTTTAACTCCATACTTTTTGTGTGTTCAATATGCACCATTCAAAGGCACATCATTAATTTTCAACCCTTTTTGACTTCATTTGATATTTTTCAGGCATTTAATGATTTATTTTGAGCTAAATAACCCTGAATTTGAAAAGCGGTACAAATAAACTCTGAAAAGGTTGTAACTTGGCATGACATCATAATTCACCCACATATCAATGTCTAGAGAGTTGAGAGGGTTACGAAAAAAATTGGATGCACTTCGTGTACAAGGTGGACAATCTCATAAGATGTCTGAGGGTTTTGGACGAAAACTCATCTATTACGAAGGATTTCATTTTTAGTAACTTATTTTAACTCCATACTTTTTGTGTGTTCAATATGCACTATTCAAAGGCACATCATCAATTTTCAACCCTTTCTGACTTCATTTGATATTTTTCAGGCATTTAATGATTTATTTTGAGCTAAATGACCCTGAATTTGAAAAGCAGTACAAATGAACTCTGAAAAGGTTGTAAGTTGGCATGACATCATAATTTCACCCACATAGCAACTTCTAGAGAGTTGAGAGGGTTACGGCAAAAACTGGATGCACTTCGTGTACAAAGTGGACAATCTCATAAGAAGTCTGAGGGTTTTGGACGAAAACTCATCTATTACAAAGGATTTCATTTTTAGTAACTTATTTTAACTCCATACTTTTTGTGTGTTCAATATGCACCATTCAAAGGCACATCATCAATTTTCAACCCTTTCTGACTTCATTTGATATTTTTAGTAAATTATTTTAACTCCATACTTTTTGTGTGTTCAATATGCACCATTCAAAGGCACATCATCAATTTTCAACCCTTTCTGACTTTATTTGATATTTTTCAGGCATTTAATGATTTATTTTGAGCTAAATGACCCTGAATTTGAAAAGCAATACAAATGAACTCAGAAAACGTTGTAAGTTGGCATGACATCATAATTTCACCCACATAGCAACTTCTAGAGAGTTGAGAGGGTTACGGCAAAAACTGGATGCACTTCGTGTACAAAGTGGACAATCTCATAAGAAGTGTGAGGGTTTCGGACGAAAACTCATCTATTACAAAGGATTTCATTTTAGTAACTTATTTTAACTCCATACTTTTTGTGTGTTCAATATGCACCATTCAAAGGCACATCATCAGTTTTCAACCCTTTTTGACTTCATTTGATATTTTTCAGGCATTTAATGATTTATTTTGAGCTAAATGACCCTGAATTTGAAAAGCGGTACAAATAAACTCTGAAAAGGTTGTAACTTGGCATGACATCATAATTTCACCCACATAGCAACTTCTAGAGAGTTGAGAGGGTTACGGCAAAAACTGGATGCACTTCGTGTACAAAGTGGACAATCTCATAAGAAGTCTGAGGGTTTTGGACGAAAACTCATCTATTACAAAGGATTTCATTTTTAGTAACTTATTTTAACTCCATACTTTTTGTGTGTTCAATATGCACCATTCAAAGGCACATCATCAATTTTCAACCCTTTCTGACTTCATTTGATATTTTTCAGGCATTTAATGATTTATTTTGAGCTAAATGACCCTGAATTTGAAAAGCAATACAAATGAACTCAGAAAGGGTTGTAAGTTGGCATGACATCATAATTTCACCCACATAGCAACTTCTAGAGAGTTGAGAGGGTTACGGCAAAAACTGGATGCACTTCGTGTACAAAGTGGACAATCTCATAAGAAGTGTGAGGGTTTCGGACGAAAACTCATCTATTACAAAGGATTTCATTTTTAGTAACTTATTTTAACTCCATACTTTTTGTGTGTTCAATATGCACCATTCAAAAGCACATCATCAGTTTTCAACCCTTTTTGACGTCATTTGATATTTTTCAGGCATTTAATGATTTATTTTGAGCTAAATGACCCTGAATTTGAAAAGCGGTACAAATAAACTCTGAAAAGGTTGTAACTTGGCATGACATCATAATTTCACCCACATAGCAACTTCTAGAGAGTTTAGAGGGTTACGGCAAAAACTGGATGCACTTCGTGTACAAAGTGGACAATCTCATAAGAAGTCTGAGGGTTTTGGACGAAAACTCATCTATTACAAAGGATTTCATTTTTAGTAACTTATTTTAACTCCATACTTTTTGTGTGTTCAATATGCACCGTTCAAACACATCATCAATTTTCAACCCTTTCTGACTTCATTTGATATTTTTAGTAAATTATTTTAACTCCATACTTTTTGTGTGTTCAATATGCACCATTCAAAGGCACATCATCAATTTTCAACCCTTTCTGACTATATTTGATATTTTTCAGGCATTTAATGATTTATTTTGAGCTAAATGACCCGGAATTTGAAAAGCAATACAAAGGAACTCAGAAAAGGTTGTAAGTTGGCATGACATCATAATTTCACCCACATAGCAACTTCTAGAGAGTTGAGAGGGTTACGGCAAAAACTGGATGCACTTCGTGTACAAAGTGGACAATCTCATAAGAAGTGTGAGGGTTTCGGACGAAAACTCATCTATTACAAAGGATTTCATTTTTAGTAACTTATTTTAACTCCATACTTTTTGTGTGTTCAATACGCACCATTCAAAGGCACATCATCAGTTTTCAACCCTTTTTGACGTCATTTGATATTTTTCAGGAATTTAATGATTTATTTTGAGCTAAATGACCCTGAATTTGAAAAGCGGTACAAATAAACTCTGAAAAGGTTGTAACTTGGCATGACATCATAATTTCACCCACATAGCAACTTCTAGAGAGTTGAGAGGGTTACGGCAAAAACTGGATGCACTTCGTGTACAAAGTGGACAATCTCATAAGAAGTTTGAGTGTTTCGGACGAAAACTCATCTATTACAAAGGATTTCATTTTTAGTAACTTATTTTAACTCCATACTTTTTGTGTGTTCAATATGCACCATTAAAAGGAACATCATCAATTTTCAACCCTTTCTGACTTCATTTGATATTTTTCAGGCATTTAATGATTTATTTTGAGCTAAATGACCCTGAATTTGAAAAGGAGTACAATTTAACTCTGAAAAGGTTGTAACTTGGCATGACATCATAATTTCACCCACATAGCAACCTCTAGAGAGTTGAGAGGGTTACGGCAATAACTGGATGCACTTCGTGTACAAAGTGGACAATCTCATAAGAAGTGTGAGGGTTTCGGACGAAAACTCATCTATTACAAAGGGATTTCATTTTTAATAACTTATTTTAAATCCATACTTTGGGTGTGTTCAATATGCTCCATTAAAAGGCACATCATCAATTTTCAACCCTTTCTGACTTCATTTGATATTTTTAGTAAATTATTTTAACTCCATACTTTTTGTGTGTTCAATATGCACCATTCAAAGGCACATCATCAATTTTCAACCCTTTTTGACTTTATTTGATATTTTTCAGGCATTTAATGATTTATTTTTAGCTAAATGACCCTGAATTTGAAAAGCAATACAAATGAACTCAGAAAAGGTTGTAAGTTGGCATGACATCATAATTTCACCCACATAGCAACTTCTAGAGAGTTGAGAGGGTTACGGCAAAAACTGGATGCACTTCGTGTACAAAGTGGACAATCTCATAAGAAGTGTGAGGGTTTCGGACGAAAACTCATCTATTACAAAGGATTTCATTTTTAGTAACTTATTTTAACTCCATACTTTTTGTGTGTTCAATATGCACCATTCAAAGGCAAATCATCAGTTTTCAACCCTTTTTGACGTCATTTGATATTTTTCAGGCATTTAATGATTTATTTTGAGCTAAATGACCCTGAATTTGAAAAGCGGTACAAATAAACTCTGAAAAGGTTGTAACTTGGCATGACATCATAATTTCACCCACATAGCAGTTTCTAGAGAGTTGAGAGGGTTACGAAAATAATTGGATGCACTTCGTGTACAAAGTGGACAATCTCATAAGAAGTCTCAGGGTTTCGGACGAAAACTCATCTATTACAAAGGATTTCATTTTTAGTAACTTATTTTAACTCCATACTTTTTGTGTGTTCAATATGCACCATTCAAAGGCACATCATCAATTTTCAACCCTTTCTGACTTCATTTGATATTTTTTAGGCATTTAATGATTTATTTTGAGCTAAATGACCCTGAATTTGAAAAGCAATACAAATGAACTCTGAAAAGGTTGTAAGTTGGCATGACATCATAATTTCACCCACATAGAAAATTCTAGAGAGTTGAGAGGGTTACGGCAAAAACTGGATGCACTTCGTGTACAAAGTGGACAATCTCATAAGAAGCATGAGGGTTTCGGACGAAAACTCGTCTATTACAAAGGGATTTCATTTTTAATAACTTATTTTAACTCCATACTTTTTGTGTGTTCAATATGCACCATTCAAAGGAAAATCATCAATTTTCAACCCTTTCTGACTTCATTTGATATTTTTCAGGCATTTAATGATTTATTTTGAGCTAAATGACCCTGAATTTGAAAAGCAATACAAATGAACTCTGAAAAGGTTGTAAGTTGGCATGACATCATAATTTCACCCACATAGCAACTTCTAGAGAGTTTAGATGGGTTACGGCAAAAACTGGATGCACTTCGTGTACAAAGTGGACAATCTCATAAGAAGTGTGAGGGTTTCGGACGAAAACTCATCTATTACAAAGGGATTTCATTTTTAATAACTTATTTTAAATCCATACTTTTGGTATGTTCAATATGCACCATTAAAAGGCACATCATCAATTTTCAACCCTTTCTGACTTAATTTGATATTTTTAGTAAATTATTTTAACTCCATACTTTTTGTGTGATCAATATGCACCATTCAAAGGCACATCATCAATTTTCAACCCTTTCTGACTTCATTTGATATTTTTCAGGCATTTAATGATTTATTTTGAGCTAAATGACCCTGAATTTGAAAAGCAATACAAATGAACTCAGAAAAGGTTGTAAGTTGGCATGACATCATAATTTCACCCACATAGCAACTTCTAGAGAGTTGAGAGGGTTACGGCAAAAACTGGATGCACTTCGTGTACAAAGTGGACAATCTCATAAGAAGTGTGAGGGTTTCGGACGAAAACTCATCTACTACAAAGGATTTCATTTTTAGTAACTTATTTTAACTCCATACTTTTTGTGTGTTCAATATGCACCATTCAAAGGCACATCATCAATTTTCAACCCTTTCTGACTTCATTTGATATTTTTCAGACATTTAATGATTTATTTTGAGCTAAATGACCCTGAATTTGAAAAGCAATACAAATGAACTCTGAAAAGGTTGTAAGTTGGCATGACATCATAATTTCACCCACATAGCAACTTCTAGAGAGTTTAGATGGGTTACGGCAAAAACTGGATGCACTTCGTGTACAAAGTGGACAATCTCATAAGTAGTGTGAGGGTTTCGGACGAAAACTCATCTATTACAAAGGATTTCATTTTTAGTAACTTATTTTAACTCCATATTTTTTGTGTGTTCAATATGCACCATTCAAAGGCACATCATCAGTGTTCAACCCTTTTTGACTTCATTTGATATTTTTCAGGCATTTAATGATTTATTTTGAGCTAAATGACCCTGAATTTGAAAAGCGGTACAAATAAACTCTGAAAAGGTTGTAACTTGGCATGACATCATAATTTCACCCACATAGCAATTTCTAGAGAGTTGAGAGGGTTACGAAAAAAATTGGATGCACTTCGTGTACAAAGTGGACAATCTCATAAGAAGTCTGAGGGTTTCGGACGAAAATTATCTATTACAAAGGATTTCATTTTTAGTAAATTATTTTAACTCCATACTTTTTGTGTGTTCAATATGCACCATTCAAAGGCACATCATTAATTTTCAACCCTTTCTGACTTCATTTGATATTTTTCACGCATTTAATGATTTATTTTGAGCTAAATGACCCTGAATTTGAAAAGCAATACAAATGAACTCTGAAAAGGTTGTAAGTTGGCATGACATCATAATTTCACCCACATAGCAACTTCTAGAGAGTTGAGAGGGTTACGGCAAAAACTGGATGCACTTCGTGTACAAAGTGGACAATCTCATAAGAAGTCTGAGGGTTTTGGACGAAAACTCATCTATTACAAAGGATTTCATTTTTAGTAACTTATTTTAACTCCATACTTTTTGTGTGTGCAATATGCACCATTCAAAGGCACATCATCAATTTTCAACCCTTTCTGACTTCATTTGATATTTTTCAGGCATTTAATGAATTATTTTGAGCTAAATGATCCTGAATTTGAAAAGCAATACAAACGAACTCTGAAATGGTTGTAAGTTGGCATGACATCATAATTTCACCCACATAGCAACTTCTAGAGAGTTGAGAGGGTTACGGCAAAAACTGGATGCACTTCGTGTACAAAGTGACAATCTCATAAGAAGTGTGAGGGTTTCGGACGAAAACTCATCTATTCCAAAGGATTTCATTTTTAGTAACTTATTTTAACTCCATATTTTTTGTGTGTTCAATATGCACCATTCAAAGGCACATCATCAGTTTTCAACCCTTTTTGACTTCATTTGATATTTTTCAGGCATTTAATGATTTATTTTGAGCTAAATGACCCTGAATTTGAAAAGCGGTACAAATAAACTCTGAAAAGGTTGTAACTTGGCATGACATCATAATTTCACCCACATAGCAATTTCTGGAGAGTTGAGAGGGTTACGAAAAAAATTGGATGCACTTCGTGTACAGAGTGGACAATCTCATAAGAAGTTTGAGGGTTTCGGACGAAAATTATCTATTACAAAGGATTTCATTTTTAGTAAATTATTTTAACTCCATACTTTTTGTGTGTTCAATATGCACCATTCAAAGGCACATCATTAATTTTCAACCCTTTCTGACTTCATTTGATATTTTTCAGGCATTTAATGATTTATTTTGAGCTAAATGACCCTGAATTTGAAAAGCAATACAAATGAACTCTGAAAAGGTTGTAAGTTGGCATGACATCATAATTTCACCCACATAGCAACTTCTAGAGAGTTTAGAGGGTTACGGCAAAAACTGGATGCACTTCGTGTACAAAGTGGACAATCTCATAAGAAGTCTGAGGGTTTTGGACGAAAACTCATTTATTACAAAGGATTTCATTTTTAGTAACTTATTTTAACTCCATACTTTTTGTGTGTTCAATATGCACCATTCAAAGGCACATCATCAATTTTCAACCCTTTCTGACTTCATTTGATTTTTTTCAGGCATTTAATGATTTATTTTGAGCTAAATGACCCTGAATTTGAAAAGCAATACAAATGAATTCTAAAAAGGTTGTAAGTTGGCATGACATCATAATTTCACCCACATAGCAACTTCTAGAGAGTTGAGAGGGTTACGGCAAAAACTGGATGCACTTCGTGTACAAAGTGGACAATCTCATAAGAAGTTTGAGTGTTTCGGACGAAAACTCATCTATTACAAAGGATTTCATTTTTAGTAACTTATTTTAACTCCATACTTTTTGTGTGTTCAATATGCACCATTCAAAGGCACATCATCAATTTTCAACCCTTTCTGACTTCATTTGATATTTTTTAGGCATTTAATGATTTATTTTGAGCTAAATGACCCTGAATTTGAAAAGCAATACAAATGAACTCTGAAAAGGTTGTAAGTTGGCATGACATCATAATTTCACCCACATAGCAAATTTTAGAGAGTTGAGAGGGTTACGGCAAAAACTGGATGCACTTCGTGTACAAAGTGGACAATCTCATAAGAAGCATGAGGGTTTCGGACGAAAACTCATCTATTACAAAGGGATTTCATTTTTAATAACTTATTTTAACTCCATACTTTTTGTGTGTTCAATATGCACCATTCAAAGGAACATCATCAATTTTCAACCCTTTCTGACTTCATTTGATATTTTTCAGGAATTTAATGATTTATTTTGAGCTAAATGACCCTGAATTTGAAAAGCAGTACAAATGAACTCTGAAAAGGTTGTAACTTGGCATGACATCATAATTTCACCCACATAGCAACCTCTAGAGAGTTGAGAGGGTTACGGCAATAACTGGATGCACTTCGTTTACAAAGTGGACAATCTCATAAGAAGTGTGAGGGTTTCGGACGAAAACTCATCTATTACAAAGGGATTTCATTTTTAATAACTTATTTTAAATCCATACTTTTGGTGTGTTCAATATGCACCATTAAAAGGCACATCATCAATTTTCAACCCTTTCTGACTTCATTTGATATTTTTAGTAAATTATTTTAACTCCATAATTTTTGTGTGTTCAATATGCACCATTCAAAGGCACATCATCAATTTTCAACCCTTTCTGACTTTATTTGATATTTTTCAGGCATTTAATGATTTATTTTGAGCTAAATGATCCTGAAGTTGAAAAGCAATACAAATGAACTCAGAAAAGGTTGTAAGTTGGCATGACATCATAATTTCACCCACATAGCAACTTCTAGAGAGTTGAGAGGGTTACGGCAAAAACTGGATGCACTTCGTGTACAAAGTGGACAATCTCATAAGAAGTGTGAGGGTTTCGGACGAAAACTCATCTATTACAAAGGATTTCATTTTTAGTAACTTATTTTAACTCCATACTTTTTGTGTGTTCAATGTGCACCATTCAAAGGCACATCATCAGTTTTCATCCCTTTTTGACTTCATTTGATATTTTTCAGGTATTTAATGATTTATTTTGAGCTAAATGACCCTGAATTTGAAAAGCGGTACAAATAAACTCTGAAAAGGTTGTAACTTGGCATGACATCATAATTTCACCCACATAGCAGTTTCTAGAGAGTTGAGAGGGTTACGAAAATAATTGGATGCACTTCGTGTACAAAGTGGACAATCTCATAAGAAGTCTCAGGGTTTCGGACGAAAACTCATCTATTACAAAGGGATTTCATTTTTAATAACTTATTTTAACTCCATACTTTTTGTGTGTTCAATATGCACCATTCAAAGGAACATCATCAATTTTCAACCCTTTCTCACTTCATTTGATATTTTTCAGGCATTTAATGATTTATTTTGAGCTAAATGAACCTGAATTTGAAAAGCAGTACAAATGAACTCTGAAAAGGTTGTAACTTGGCATCACATCATAATTTCACCCACATAGCAACCTCTAGAGAGTTGAGAGGGTTACGGCAATAACTGGATGCACTTCGTTTACAAAGTGGACAATCTCATAAGAAGTGTGAGGGTTTCGGACGAAAACTCATCTATTACAAAGGGATTTCATTTTTAATAACTTATTTTAAATCCATACTTTTGGTGTGTTCAATATGCACCATTAAAAGGCACATCATCAATTTTCAACCCTTTCTGACTTTATTTGATATTTTTCAGGCATTTAATGATTTATTTTGAGCTAAATGATCCTGAAGTTGAAAAGCAATACAAATGAACTCAGAAAAGGTTGTAAGTTGGCATGACATCATAATTTCACCCACATAGCAACTTCTAGAGAGTTGAGAGGGTTACGGCAAAAACTATATGCACTTCGTGTACAAAGTAGACAATCTCATAAGAAGTGTGAGGGTTTCGGACGAAAACTCATCTATTACAAAGGATTTCATTTTTACTAACTTATTTTAACTCCATACTTTTTGTGTGTTCAATATGCACCATTCAAAGGCACATCATCAGTTTTCAACCCTTTTTGACTTCATTTGATATTTTTCAGGCATTTAATGATTTATTTTGAGCTAAATGACCCTGAATTTGAAAAGCGGTACAAATAAACTCTGAAAAGGTTGTAACTTGGCATGACATCATAATTTCACCCAAATAGCAATTTCTAGAGAGTTGAGAGGGTTACGAAAAAAATTGGATGCACTTCGTGTAGAAAGTGGACAATCTCATAAGAAGTCTCAGGGTTTCGGACGAAAATTATCTATTACAAAGGATTTCATTTTTAGTAAATTATTTTAACTCCATACTTTCTGTGTGTTCAATATGCACCATTCAAAGGCACATCATTAATTTTCAACCCTTTCTGACTTCATTTGATATTTTTCAGGCATTTAATGATTTATTTTGAGCTAAATGACCCTGAATTTGAAAAGCAATACAAATGAACTTTGAAAAGGTTGTAAGTTGGCATGACATCATAATTTAACCCACATAGCAACTTCTAGAGAGTGGAGAGGGTTACGGCAAAAACTGGATGCACTTCGTGTACAAAGTGGACAATCTCATAAGAAGTCTGAGTGTTTCGGACGAAAACTCATCTATTACAAAGGATTTCATTTTTAGTAACTTATTTTAACTCCATACTTTTTGTGTGTTCAATATGCACCATTCAAAGGCACATCATCAATTTTCAACCCTTTCTGACTTCATTTGATATTTTTTAGGCATTTAATGATTTATTTTGAGGTAAATGACCCTGAATTTGAAAAGCAATACAAATGAACTCTGAAAAGGTTGTAAGTTGGCATGACATCATAATTTCACCCACATAGCAAATTCTAGAGTTGAGAGGGTTACGGCAAAAACTGGATGCACTTCGTTTACAAAGTGGACAATCTCATAAGAAGCATGAGGGTTTCGGACGAAAACTCATCTATTACAAATGGATTTCATTTTTAATAACTTATTTTAACTCCATACTTTTTGTGTGTTCAATATGCACCATTCAAAGGAACATCATCAATTTTCAACCCTTTCTGACTTCATTTGATATTTTTCAGGCATTTAATGATTTATTTTGAGCTAAATGACCCTGAATTTGAAAAGCAGTACAAATGAACTCTGAAAAGGTTGTAACTTGGCATGAAATCATAATTTCACCCACATAGCAACCTCTAGAGAGTTGAGAGGGTTACGGAAATAACTGGATGCACTTCGTGTACAAAGTGGACAATCTCATAACAAGTGTGAGGGTTTCGGACGAAAACTCATCTATTACAAAGGGATTTCATTTTTAATAACTTATTTTAAATCCATACTTTTGGTGTGTTCAATATGCACCATTAAAAGGCACATCATCAATTTTCAACCCTTTCTGACTTCATTTGATATTTTTAGTAAATTATTTTAACTCCATACTTTTTGTGTGTTCAATATGCACCATTCAAAGGCACATCATCAATTTGAAACCCTTTCTGACTTTATTTGATATTTTTCAGGCATTTAATGATTTATTTTGAGCTAAATGACCCTGAATTTGAAAAGCAATACAAATGAACTCAGAAAAGGTTGTAAGTTGGCATGACATCATAATTTCACCCACATAGCAACTTCTATAGAGTTGAGAGGGTTACGGCAAAAACTGGATGCACTTCGTGTACAAAGTGGACAATCTCATAAGAAGTGTGAGGGTTTCGGACGAAAACTCATCTATTACAAAGGATTTCATTTTTAGTAACTTATTTTAACTCCATACTTTTTGTGTGTTCAATATGCACCATTCAAAGGCACATCATCAGTTTTCAACCCTTTTTGACTTCATTTGATATTTTTCAGGCATTTACTGATTTATTTTGAGCTAAATGACCCTGCATTTGAAAAGCGGTACAAATAAACTTTGAAAAGGTTGTAACTTGGCATGACATCATAATTTCACCCACATAGCAATTTCTAGAGAGTTGAGAGGGTTACGAAAAAAATTGGATGCACTTCGTGTACAAAGTGGACAATCTCATAAGAAGTCTGAGGGTTTCGGACGAAAATTATCTATTACAAAGGATTTCATTTTTAGTAAATTTTTTTAACTCCATACTTTTTGTGTGTTCAATATGCACCATTCAAAGGCACATCATCAATTTTCAACCCTTTTTGACGTCATTTGATAGTTTTCAGGCATTTAATGATTTATTTTGAGCTAAATGACCCTGAATTTGAAAAGCGGTACAAATAAACTCTGAAAAGGTTGTAACTTGGCATGACATCATAATTTCACCCACATAGCAACTTCTAGAGAGTTGAGAGTGTTACGGCAAAAACTGGATGCACTTCGTGTACAAAGTGGACAATCTCATAAGAAGTTTGAGTGTTTCGGACGAAAACTCATCTATTACAAAGGATTTCATTTTTAGTAACTTATTTTAACTCCATACTTTTTGTGTGTTCAATATGCACCACTCAAAGGCACATCATCAATTTTCAACCCTTTCTGACTTCATTTGATATTTTTTAGGCATTTAATGATTTATTTTGAGCTAAATGACCCTGAATTTGAAAAGCAATACAAATGAACTCTGAAAAGGTTGTAAGTTGGCATGACATCATAATTTCACCCACATAGCAACTTCTAGAGAGTTGAGAGTGTTACGGCAAAAACTGGATGCACTTCGTGTACAAAGTGGACAATCTCATAAGAAGCATGAGGGTTTCGGACGAAAACTCATCTATTACAAAGGGATTTCATTTTGAATAACTTATTTTAACTCCATACTTTTTGTGTGTTCAATATGCACCATTCAAAGGAACATCATCAATTTTCAACCCTTTCTGACTTCATTTGATATTTTTCAGGCATTTAATGATTTATTTTGAGCTAAATGACCCTGAATTTGAAAAGCAGTACAAATGAACTCTGAAAAGGTTGTAAGTTGGCATGACATCATAATTTCACCCACATAGCAACTTCTAGAGAGTTGAGAGGGTTACGGCAAAAACTGGATGCACTTCGTGTACAAAGTGGACAATCTCATAAAAAGTCTGAGGGTTTCGCACGAAAATTACCTATTACAAAGGATTTCATTTTTAGTAAATTATTTTAACTCCATACTTTTTGTGTGTTCAATATGCACCATTCAAAGGCACATCATTAATTTTCAACCCTTTCTGACTTCATTTGATATTTTTCAGGCATTTAATGATTTACTTTGAGCTAAATGACCCTGAATTTGAAAAGCAATACAAATGAACTCTGAAAAGGTTGTAAGTTGGCATGACATCATAATTTCACCCACATAGCAATTTCTAGAGAGTTGAGAGGGTTACGAAAAAAATTGGACGCACTTCGTGTACAAAGTGGACAATCTCATAAGAAGTCTGAGGGTTTCGGACGAAAATTATCTATTACAAAGGATTTCATTTTTTGTAAAAAAATTTAACTCAATAATTTTTGTGTGTTCAATATGCACCATTCAAAGGCACATCATCAATTTTCAACCCTTTCTGACTTTATTTGATATTTTTCAGGCATTTAATGATTTATTTTGAGCTAAATGACCCTGAATTTGAAAAGCAATACAAATGAACTCTGAAAAGGTTGTAAGTTGGCATGACATCATAATTTCACCCACATAGCAACTTCTAGAGAGTTGAGAGGGTTACGGCAATAACTGGATGCACTTCGTGTACAAAGTGGACAATCTCATAAGAAGTGTGAGGGTTTCGGCCGAAAACTCATCTATTACAAAGGGATTTCATTTTTAATAACTTATTTTAAATCCATACTTTTTGTGTGTTCAATATGCACCATTAAAAGGCACATCATCAATTTTCAACCCTTTCTAACTTCATTTGATATTTTTAAGGCATTTAATGATTTATTTTGAGCTAAATGACCCTGAATTTGAAAAGCAGTACAAATGAACTCTGAAAAGGTTGTAACTTGGCATGACATCATAATTTCACCCACATAGCAATTTCTAGAGAGTTGAGAGGGTTACGGAAAAAATTAGATGCACTTCGTGTACAAAGTGGACAATCTCATAAGAAGTATGAGCGTTTCGGACGAAAACTCCTCTATTACAAAGGGATTTCATTTTTAATAACTTATTTTAACTACATACTTTTTGTGTGTTCAATATGCACCATTCGAAGGCACATCATCAATTTTCAACCCTTTCTGACTTCATTTGATATTTTTAAGGCATTTAATGATTTATTTTGAGCTCAATGACCCTGAATTTGAAAAGCGGTACAAATGAACTCTGAAAAGGTTGTAACTTGGCATGACATCATAATTTCACCCACATAGCAATTACTAGAGAGTTGAGAGGGTTACGGAAAAAATTGGATGCACTTCGTGTACAAAGTGGACAATCTCATAAGAAGTATGAGGGTTTCGGACGAAAACTCGTCTATTACAAAGGATTTCATTTTGAGTAACTTATTTTAACTACATACTTTTTGTGTGTTCAATATGCACCATTCAAAGGCACATCATCAATTTTCAACCCTTTCTGACTTTATTTGAATTTTTCTGGCAATTAATGATTTATTTTGAGCTAAATGACCCTGAATTTGAAAAGCAATACAAATGAACTCAGAAAAGGTTGTAAGTTGGCATGACATCATAATTTCACCCACATAGCAACTTCTAGAGAGTTGAGAGGGTTACGGCAAAAGCTGGACGCACTTCGTGTACAAAGTGGACAATCTGATAAGAAGTGTGAGGGTTTCGGACGAAAACTCATCTATTACAAAGGATTTCATTTTTAGTAACTTATTTTAACTCCATACTTTTTGTGTGTTCAATACGCACCATTCAAAGGCACATAATCAGTTTTCAACCTTTTGACTTCATTTGATATTTTTCAGGCATTTAATGATTTATTTTGAGCTAAATGACCCTGAATTTGAAAAGCGGTACAAATAAACTCTGAAAAGGTTGTAACTTGGCATGACATCATAATTTCACCCACATAGCAATTTCTAGAGAGTTGAGAGGGTTACGAAAAAAATTGGATGCACTTCGTGTACAAAGTGGACAATTTGATAAGAAGTCTGAGGGTTTCGGACGAAAATTATCTATTACAAAGGATTTCATTTTTAGTAAATTATTTTAACTCCATACTTTTTGTGTGTTCAATATGCACCATTCAAAGGCACCTCATTAATTTTCCACCCTTTCTGACTTCATTTGATATTTTTCACGCATTTAATGATTTATTTTGAGCTAAATGACCCTGAATTTGAAAAGCAATACAAATGAACTCTGAAAAGGTTGTAAGTTGGCATGACATCATAATTTCACCCCCATTGCAACTTCTAGAGAGTTGAGAGGGTTATGGCAAAAACTGGATGCACTTCGTGTACAAAGTGGACAATCTCATAAGAAGTCTGAGGGTTTCGGACGAAAACTCATCTATTACAAAGGATTTCATTTTTAGTAACTTATTTTAACTCCATACTTTTTGTGTGTTCAGTATGCACCATTCAAAGGCACATCATCAATTTTCAACCATTTCTGACTTCATTTGATATTTTTCAGGCATTTAATGATTTATTTTGAGCTAAATGACCCTGAATTTGAAAAGCAATACAAATGAACTCTGAAAAGGTTGCAAGTTGGCATGACATCATAATTTCACCCACATAGAAACTTCTAGAGAGTTGAGAGGGTTACGGCAAAAACTGGATGCACTTCGTGTACAAAGTGGACAATCTCATAAGAAGCATGAGGGTTCGGACGAAAACTCATCAATTACAAAGGGATTTCATTTTTAATAACTTATTTTAACTCCATACTTTTTGTGTGTTCAATATGCACCATTAAAAGGAACATCATCAATTTTCAACCCTTTCTGACTTCATTTGATATTTTTCAGGCATTTAATGATTTATTTTGAGCTAAATGACCCTGAATTTGAAAAGCAGTACAAATGAACTCTGAAAAGGTTGTAACTTGGCATTACATCATAATTTCACCCACATAGCAACCTCTAGAGAGTTGAGAGGGTTACGGCGAAAACTGGATGCACTTCGTGTACAAAGTGGACAATCTCATAAGAAATATGAGGGTTTCGGACGAAAACTCATCTATTACGAAGGGGTTTCATTTTTAATAACTTATTTGAACTCCATACTTTTTGTGTGTTCAATATGCACCATTCAAAGGCATATCAACAATTTTCAACCCTTTCTGACTTTATTTGATATTTTTCAGGCATTTAATGATTTATTTTGAGCTAAATGACCCTCAATTTGAAAAGCAATACAAATGAACTCAGAAAAGGTTGCAAGTTGGCATGACATCATAATTTCACCCACATAGCAACTTCTAGAGAGTTGAGAGGGTTACGGCAAAAACTGGATGCACTTCGTGTACAAAGTGGACAATCTCATAAGAAGTGTGAGGGTTTCGGACGAAAACTCATCTATTACAAAGGATTTCATTTTTAGTAACTTATTTTAACTCCATACTTTTTGTGTGTTCAATATGCACCATTCAAAGGCACATCATCAATTTTCAACCCTTTTTGACTTCATTTGATATTTTTCAGGCATTTAATGATTTATTTTGAGCTAAATGACCCTGAATTTGAAAAGCGGTACAAATAAACTCTGAAAAGGTTGTAACTTGGCATGACATCATAATTTCACCCACATAGCAATTTCTAGAGAGTTGAGAGGGTTACGAAAAAAATTGGATGCACTTCGTGTACAAAGTGGACAATCTCGTAAGAAGTCTGAGGGTTTCGGACGAAAATTATCTATTACAAAGGATTTCATTTTTAGTAAATTATTTTAACTCCATACTTTTTGTGTGTTCAATATGCACCATTCAAAGGCACATCATTAATTTCAACCCTTTCTGACTTCATTTGATATTTTTCAGGCATTTAATGATTTATTTTGAGCTAAATGACCCTGAATTTGGAATGCAATACAAATGAACTCTGAAAAGGTTGTAAGTTGGCATGACATCATAATTTCACCCACATAGCAACTTCTAGAGAGTTGAGAGGGTTACGAAAAAAACTGGATGCACTTCGTGTACAAAGTGGACAATCTCATAAGAAGTATGAGGGTTTCGGACGAAAACTCATCTATTACAAAGGATTTCATTTTTAGTAACTTATTTTAACTCCATACTTTTTGTGTATTCAATATGCACCATTCTAAGGCACATCATCAATTTTCAACCCTTTCTGACTTCATTTGATATTTTAAAGGTATTTAATGATTTATTTTGAGCTAAATGACCCTGAATTTGAAAAGCAATACAAATGAACACTGAAAAGGTTGTAAGTTGGCATGACATCATAATTTCACCCACATAGAAACTTCTAGAGAGTTGATAGGGTTACGGCAAAAACTGGATGCACTTCGTGTACAAAGTGGACAATCTCATAAGAAGTATGAGGGTTTCGGACGAAAACTCATCTATTACAAAGGATTTCATTTTTAGTAACTTATTTTAACTCCATACTTTTTGTGTGTTCAATATGCACCATTCAAAGGCACATCATAAATTTTCAACCCTTTATGACTTTATTTGATATTTTTCAGGCATTTAATGATTTATTTTGAGCTAAATGACCCTGAATTTGAAAAGCAATACAAATGAACTCAGAAAATGTTGTAAGTTGGCATGACATCATAATTTCACCCACATAGCAACTTCTAGAGAGTTGAGAGGGTTACGGCAAAAACTGGATGCACTTCGTGTACAAAGTGGACAATCTCATAAGAAGTGTGAGGGTTTCGGATGAAAACTCATCTATTACAAAGGATTTCATTTTTAGTAACTTATTTTAACTACATACTTTTTGTGTGTTCAATATGCACCATTCAAAGGCACATCATCAATTTTCAACCCTTTTTGACTTCATTTGATATTTTTCAGGCATTTAATGATTTATTTTGAGCTAAATGACCCTGAATTTGAAAAGCAATACAAATGAACTCTGAAAAGGTTGTAAGTTGGCATGACATCATAATTTCACCCACATATAAACTTCTAGAGAGTTGAGAGGGTTACGGCAAAAACTGGATGCACTTCGTGTACAAAGTGGACAATCTCATAAGAAGTGTGAGGGTTTCGGACGAAAACTCATCTATTACAAAGGATTTCATTTTTAGTAACTTTTTTAACTCCATACTTTTTCTGTGTTCAATATGCACCATTCAAAGGCACATCATCAATTTTCAACCCTTTTTGACTTCATTTGATATTTTTCAGGCATTTAATGATTTATTTTGAGCTAAATGACCCTGAATTTGAAAAGCGGCACAAATAAACTCTGAAAAGGTTGTAACTTGGCATGACATCATAATTTCACCCACAAAGAAATTTCTAGAGAGTTGAGAGGGTTACGAAAAAAATTGGATGCACTTCGTGTACAAAGTGGACAATCTCATAAGAAGTCTGAGGGTTTCGGACGAAAATTATCTATTACAAAGGATTTCATTTTTAGTAAATTATTTTAACTCCATACTTTTTGTGTGTTCAATATGCACCATTCAAAGGCACATCATTAATTTTCAACCCTTTCTGACTTCATTTGATATTTTTCACGCATTTAATGATTTATTTTGAGCTAAATGACCCTGAATTTGAAAAGCAATACAAATGAACTCTGAAAAGGTTGTAAGTTGGCATGACATCATAATTTCACCCACATAGCAACTTCTAGAGCGTTGAGAGGGTTACGAAAAAAATTGGATGCACTTCGTGTACAAAGTGGACAATCTCATAAGAAGTATGAGGGTTTCGGACGAAAACTCATCTATTACAAAGGATTTCATTTTTAGTAACTTATTTTAACTCCATACTTTTTGTGTGTTCAATATGCACCATTCGAAGGCACATCATCAATTTTCTACCCTTTCTGACTTCATTTGATATTTTTAAGGTATTTAATGATTTATTTTGAGCTAAATTACCCTGAATTTGAAGAGCAATACAAATGAACTCTGAAAAGGTTGTAAGTGGGCATGACATCATAATTTCACCCACATAGCAACTTCTAGAGAGTTGAGAGGGTTACGGCAAAAACTAGATGCACTTCGTGTACAAAGTGGACAATCTCATAAGAAGTATGAGGGTTTCGGACGAAAACTCATCTATTACAAAGGATTTCATTTTTAGTAACTTATTTTAACTCCATACTTTTTGTGTGTTCAATATGCACCATTCAAAGGCACATCATCAATTTTCAACCCTTTCTGACTTTATTTGATATTTTTCAGGCATTTAATGATTTATTTTGAGCTAAATGACCCTGAATTTGAAAAGCAATACAAATGAACTCAGAAAAGGTTGTAAGTTGGCATGACATCATAATTTCACCCACATAGCAACTTCTAGAGAGTTGAGAGGGTTACGGCAAAAACTGGATGCACTTCGTGTACAAAGTGGACAATCTCATAAGAAGTGTGAGGGTTTCGGACGAAAACTCATCTATTACAAAGGAATTCATTTTTAGTAACTTATTTTAACTCCATACTTTTTGTGTGTTCAATATGCACCATTCAAAGGCACATCATCAATTTTCAACCCTTTTTGACTTCATTTGATATTTTTCAGGCATTTAATGATTTATTTTGAGCTAAATGACCCTGAATTTGAAAAGCGGTACAAATAAACTCTGAAAAGGTTGTAACTTGGCATGACATCGTAATTTCACCCACATAGCAATTTCTAGAGAGTTGAGAGGGTTACGAAAAAAATTGGATGCACTTC
Organism: Hordeum marinum; assembly: GCA_022496015.1. Taxonomy (NCBI): domain Eukaryota; kingdom Viridiplantae; phylum Streptophyta; class Magnoliopsida; order Poales; family Poaceae; genus Hordeum; species Hordeum marinum. The sequence continues at coordinate 447,949,439 of CM039672.1, read as the reverse complement.
GTGTACAAAGTGGACAATATCATAAGAAGTCTGAGGGTTTTGGACGAAAATTATCTATTACAAAGGATTTCATTTTTAGTAAATTATTTTAACTCCATACTTTTTGTGTGTTCAATATGCACCATTCAAAGGCACATCATTAATTTCAACCCTTTCTGACTTCATTTGATATTTTTCAGGCATTTAATGATTTATTTTGAGCTAAATGACCCTGAATTTGGAAAGCAATACAAATGAACTCTGAAAAGGTTGTAAGTTGGCATGACATCATAATTTCACCCACATAGCAACTTCTAGAGAGTTGAGAGGGTTACGGCAAAAACTGGATGCACTTCGTGTACAAAGTGGACAATCTCATAAGAAGTATGAGGGTTTCGGACGAAAACTCATCTATTACAAAGGATTTCATTTTTAGTAACTTATTTTAACTCCATACTTTTTGTGTATTCAATATGCACCATTCGAAGGCACATCATCAATTTTCAACCCTTTCTGACTTCATTTGATATTTTTAAGGTATTTAATGATTTATTTTGAGCTAAATGACCCTGAATTTGAAAAGCAATACAAATGAACACTGAAAAGGTTGTAAGTTGGCATGACATCATAATTTCACCCACATAGAAACTTCTAGAGAGTTGATAGGGTTACGGCAAAAACTGGATGCACTTCGTGTACAAAGTGGACAATCTCATAAGAAGTATGAGGGTTTCGGACGAAAACTCATCTATTACAAAGGATTTCATTTTTAGTAACTTATTTTAACTCCATACTTTTTGTGTGTTCAATATGCACCATTCAAAGGCACATCATCAATTTTCAACCCTTTATGACTTTATTTGATATTTTTCAGGCATTTAATGATTTATTTTGAGCTAAATGACCCTGAATTTGAAAAGCAATACAAATGAACTCAGAAAATGTTGTAAGTTGGCATGACATCATAATTTCACCCACATAGCAACTTCTAGAGAGTTGAGAGGGTTACGGCAAAAACTGGATGCACTTCGTGTACAAAGTGGACAATCTCATAAGAAGTGTGAGGGTTTCGGACGAAAACTCATCTATTACAAAGGATTTCATTTTTAGTAACTTATTTTAACTACATACTTTTTGTGTGTTCAATATGCACCATTCAAAGGCACATCATCAATTTTCAACCCTTTTTGACTTCATTTGATATTTTTCAGGCATTTAATGATTTATTTTGAGCTAAATGACCCTGAATTTGAAAAGCAATACAAATGAAATCTGAAAAGGTTGTAAGTTGGCATGACATCATAATTTCACCCACATAGAAACTTCTAGAGAGTTGAGAGGGTTACGGCAAAAACTGGATGCACTTCGTGTACAAAGTGGACAATCTCATAAGAAGTGTGAGGGTTTCGGACGAAAACTCATCTATTACAAAGGATTTCATTTTTAGTAACTTTTTTAACTCCATACTTTTTCTGTGTTCAATATGCACCATTCAAAGGCACATCATCAATTTTCAACCCTTTTTGACTTCATTTGATATTTTTCAGGCATTTAATGATTTATTTTGAGCTAAATGACCCTGAATTTGAAAAGCGGCACAAATAAACTCTGAAAAGGTTGTAACTTGGCATGACATCATAATTTCACCCACATAGAAATTTCTAGAGAGTTGAGAGGGTTACGAAAAAAATTGGATGCACTTCGTGTACAAAGTGGACAATCTCATAAGAAGTCTGAGGGTTTCGGACGAAAATTATCTATTACAAAGGATTTCATTTTTAGTAAATTATTTTCACTCCATACTTTTTGTGTGTTCAATATGCACCATTCAAAGGCACATCATTAATTTTCAACCCTTTATGACTTCATTTGATATTTTTCACGCATTTAATGATTTATTTTGAGCTAAATGACCCTGAATTTGAAAAGCAATACAAATGAACTCTGAAAAGGTTGTAAGTTGGCATGACATCATAATTTCACCCACATAGCAACTTCTAGAGCGTTGAGAGGGTTACGAAAAAAATTGGATGCACTTCGTGTACAAAGTGGACAATCTCATAAGAAGTATGAGGGTTTCGGACGAAAACTCATCTATTACAAAGGATTTCATTTTTAGTAACTTATTTTAACTCCATACTTTTTGTGTGTTCAATATGCACCATTCGAAGGCACATCATCAATTTTCAACCCTTTCTGACTTCATTTGATATTTTTAAGGTATTTAATGATTTATTTTGAGCTAAATGACCCTGAATTTGAAGAGCAATACAAATGAACTCAGAAAAGGTTGTAAGTTGGCATGACATCATAATTTCACCCACATAGCAACTTCTAGAGAGTTGAGAGGGTTACGGCAAAAACTGGATGCACTTCGTGTACAAAGTGGACAATCTCATAAGAAGTGTAAGGGTTTCGGACGAAAACTCATCTATTACAAAGGATTTCATTTTTAGTAACTTATTTTAACTCCATACTTTTTGTGTGTTCAATATACACCATTCAAAGGCACATCATAAATTTTCAACCCTTTTTGACTTCATTTGATATTTTTCAGGCATTTAATGATTTATTTTGAGCTAAATGACCCTGAATTTGGAAAGCGGTACAAATAAACTCTGAAAAGGTTGTAACTTGGCATGACATCATAATTTCACCCACATAGCAATTTCTAGAGAGTTGAGAGGGTTACGAAAAAAATTGGATGCACTTCGTGTACAAAGTGGACAATCTCATAAGAAGTCTGAGGGTTTCGGACGAAAATTATCTATTACAAAGGATTTCATTTTTAGTAACTTATTTTAACTCCATACTTTTTGTGTGTTCAATATGCACCATTCAAAGGCACATCATCCATTTTCAACCCTTTATGACTTTATTTGATATTTTTCAGGCATTTAATGATTTATTTTGAGCTAAATGACCCTGAATTTGAAAAGCAATACAAATGAACTCAGAAAATGTTGTAAGTTGGCATGACATCATAATTTCACCCACATAGCAACTTCTAGAGAGTTGAGAGGGTTACGGCAAAAACTGGATGCACTTCGTGTACAAAGTGGACAATCTCATAAGAAGTGTGAGGGTTTCGGACGAAAACTCATCTATTACAAAGGATTTCATTTTTAGTAACTTATTTTAACTACATACTTTTTGTGTGTTCAATATGCACCATTCAAAGGCACATCATCAATTTTCAACCCTTTTTGACTTCATTTGATATTTTTCAGGCATTTAATGATTTATTTTGAGCTAAATGACCCTGAATTTGAAAAGCAATACAAATGAACTCTGAAAAGGTTGTAAGTTGGCATGACATCATAATTTCACCCACATAGAAACTTCTAGAGAGTTGAGAGGGTTACGGCAAAAACTGGATGCACTTCGTGTACAAAGTGGACAATCTCATAAGAAGTGTGAGGGTTTCGGACGAAAACTCATCTATTACAAAGGATTTCATTTTACTAACTTTTTTAACTCCATACTTTTTCTGTGTTCAATATGCACCATTCAAAGGCACATCATCAATTTTCAACCCTTTTTGACTTCATTTGATATTTTACAGGCATTTAATGATTTATTTTGAGCTAAATGACCCTGAATTTGAAAAGCGGCACAAATAAACTCTGAAAAGGTTGTAACTTGGCATGACATCATAATTTCACCCACATAGAAATTTCTAGAGAGTTGAGAGGGTTACGAAAAAAATTGGATGCACTTCGTGTACAAAGTGGACAATCTCATAAGAAGTCTGAGGGTTTCGGACGAAAATTATCTATTACAAAGGATTTCATTTTTAGTAAATTATTTTAACTCCATACTTTTTGTGTGTTCAATATGCACCATTCAAAGGCACATCATTAATTTTCAACCCTTTCTGACTTCATTTGATATTTTTCACGCATTTAATGATTTATTTTGAGCTAAATGACCCTGAATTTGAAAAGCAATACAAATGAACTTTGAAAAGGTTGTAAGTTGGCATGACATCATAATTTCACCCACATAGCAACTTCTAGAGCGTTGAGAGGGTTACGAAAAAAATTGGATGCACTTCGTGTACAAAGTGGACAATCTCATAAGAAGTATGAGGGTTTCGGACGAAAACTCATCTATTACAAAGGATTTCATTTTTAGTAACTTATTTTAACTCCATACTTTTTGTGTGTTCAATATGCACCATTCGAAGGCACATCATCAATTTTCAACCCTTTCTGACTTCATTTGATATTTTTAAGGTATTTAATGATTTATTTTGAGCTAAATGACCCTGAATTTGAAGAGCAATACAAATGAACTCAGAAAAGGTTGTAAGTTGGCATGACATCATAATTTCACCCACATAGCAACTTCTAGAGAGTTGAGAGGGTTACGGCAAAAACTGGATGCACTTCGTGTACAAAGTGGACAATCTCATAAGAAGTGTAAGGGTTTCGGACGAAAACTCATCTATTACAAAGGATTTCATTTTTAGTAACTTATTTTAACTCCATACTTTTTGTGTGTTCAATATACACCATTCAAAGGCACATCATAAATTTTCAACCCTTTTTGACTTCATTTCATATTTTTCAGGCATTTAATGATTTATTTTGAGCTAAATGACCCTGAATTTGGAAAGCGGTACAAATAAACTCTGAAAAGGTTGTAACTTGGCATGACATCATAATTTCACCCACATAGCAATTTCTAGAGAGTTGAGAGGGTTACGAAAAAAATTGGATGCACTTCGTGTACAAAGTGGACAATCTCATAAGAAGTCTGAGGGTTTCAGACGAAAACTCATCTATTACAAAGGATTTCATTTTTAGTAACTTATTTTAACTCCATACTTTTTGTGTGTTCAATATGCACCATTCAAAGGCACTTCATCAATTTTCAACCCTTTCTAACTTCATTTGATATTTTTCAGGCATTTAATGATTTATTTTGAGCTAAATGACCCTAAATTTGAAAAGCGATACAAATGAACTCTGAATAGGTTGTAAGTTGGCATGACATAATAATTTCACCCACATAGCAACTTCTAGAGAGTTGATAGGGTTACGGCAAAAACTGGATGCACTTCGTGTACAAAGTGGACAATCTCATAAGAAGTGTGAGGGTTTCGGACGAAAACTCATCTACTACAAAGGATTTCATTTTTAGTAACTTATTTTAACTCCTTACTTTTTTTGTGTTCAATATGCACCATTAAAAGGCACATCATTAATTTTCAACCCTTTCTGACTTCATTTGATATTTTTCTGGCATTTAATGATTTATTTTGAGCTAAATGACCCTGAATTTGAAAAGCAATACAAATGAACTCCGAAAAGGTTGTAAGTTGGCATGATATCATAATTTCACCCACATAGCAACTTCTAGAGAGTTGAGAGGGTTACGGCAAAAACTGGATGCACTTCGTGTACAAAGTGGACAATCTCATAAGAAGTATGAGGGTTTCAGACGAAAACTCATCTATTACAAAGGATTTCATTTTTAGTAACTTATTTTAACTCCATACTTTTTGTGTGTTCAATATGCACCATTCGAAGGCACATCATCCATTTTCAACCCTTTCTGACTTCATTTGATATTTTTAAGGTATTTAATGATTTATTTTGAGCTAAATGACCCTGAATTTGAAGAGCAATACAAATGAACTCTGAAAAGGTTGTAAGTTGGCATGACATCATAATTTCACCCACATAGCAACTTCTAGAGAGTTGAGAGGGTTACGTCAAAAACTAGATGCACTTCGTGTACAAAGTGGACAATCTCATAAGAAGTATGAGGATTTCGGACGAAAACTCATCTATTACAAAGGATTTCATTTTTAGTAACTTATTTTAACTCCATACTTTTTGTGTGTTCAATATGCACCATTCAAAGGCACATCATCAATTTTCAACCCTTTCTGACTTTATTTGATATTTTTCAGGCATTTAATGATTTATTTTGAGCTAAATGACCCTGAATTTGAAAAGCAATACAAATGAACTCAAAAAAGGTTGTAAGTTGGCATGACATCATAATTTCACCCACATAGCAACTTCTAGAGAGTTGAGAGGGTTACGGCAAAAACTGGATGCACTTCGTGTACAAAGTGGACAATCTCATAAGAAGTATGAGGGTTCGGACGAAAACTCATCTATTACAAAGGGATTTCCTTTTTAATAACTTATTTTAACTCCATACTTTTTGTGTGTTCAATATGCACCATTCAAAGGCACATCATCAATTTTCAACCCTTTCTGACTTTATTTGATATTTTTCAGGCATTTAATGATTTATTTTGAGCTAAATGACCCTGAATTTGAAAAGCAATACAAATGAACTCAGAAAAGGTTGTAAGTTGGCATGACATCATAATTTCACCCACATAGCAACTTCTAGAGAGTTGAGAGGGTTACGGCAAAAACTGGATGCACTTCGTGTACAAAGTGGACAATCTCATAAGAAGTGTAAGGGTTTCGGACGAAAACTCATCTTTTACAAAGGATTTCATTTTTAGTAACTTATTTTAACTCCATACTTTTTGTGTGTTCAATATACACCATTCAAAGGCACATCATAAATTTTCAACCCTTTTTGACTTCATTTGATATTTTTCAGGCATTTAATGATTTATTTTGAGCTAAATGACCCTGAATTTGGAAAGCGGTACAAATAAACTCTGAAAAGGTTGTAACTTGGCATGACATCATAATTTCACCCACATAGCAATTTCTAGAGAGTTGAGAGGGTTACGAAAAAAATTGGATGCACTTCGTGTACAAAGTGGACAATCTCATAAGAAGTCTGAGGGTTTCGGACGAAAATTATCTATTACAAAGGATTTCATTTTTAGTAACTTATTTTAACTCCATACTTTTATGTGTTCAATATGCACCATTCAAAGGCACATCATTAATTTTCAACCCTTTCGGACTTCATTTGATATTTTTCAGGCATGTAATGATTTATTTTGAGCTAAATGACCCTGAATTTGAAAAGCAATACAAATGAACTCTGAAAAGGTTGTAAGTTGGCATGACATCATAATTTCACACACATAGCAACTTCTAGAGAGTTGAGAGGGTTACGGCAAAAACTGGATGCACTTCGTGTACAAAGTGGACAATCTCATAAGAAGTCTGAGGGTTTCAGACGAAAACTCATCTATTACAAAGGATTTCATTTTTAGTAACTTATTTTAACTCCATACTTTTTGTGTGTTCAATATGCACCATTCAAAGGCACTTCATCAATTTTCAACCCTTTCTAACTTCATTTGATATTTTTCAGGCATTTAATGATTTATTTTGAGCTAAATGACCCTAAATTTGAAAAGCGATACAAATGAACTCTGAAAAGGTTGTAAGTTGGCATGACATAATAATTTCACCCACATAGCAACTTCTAGAGAGTTGATAGGGTTACGGCAAAAACTGGATGCACTTCGTGTACAAAGTGGACAATCTCATAAGAAGTGTGAGGGTTTCGGACGAAAACTCATCTACTACAAAGGATTTCATTTTTAGTAACTTATTTTAACTCCTTACTTTTTTTGTGTTCAATATGCACCATTAAAAGGCACATCATTAATTTTCAACCCTTTCTGACTTCATTTGATATTTTTCTGGCATTTAATGATTTATTTTGAGCTAAATGACCCTGAATTTGAAAAGCAATACAAATGAACTCCGAAAAGGTTGTAAGTTGGCATGATATCATAATTTCACCCACATAGCAACTTCTAGAGAGTTGAGAGGGTTACGGCAAAAACTGGATGCACTTCGTGTACAAAGTGGACAATCTCATAAGAAGTATGAGGGTTTCAGACGAAAACTCATCTATTACAAAGGATTTCATTTTTAGTAACTTATTTTAACTCCATACTTTTTGTGTGTTCAATATGCACCATTCGAAGGCACATCATCCATTTTCAACCCTTTCTGACTTCATTTGATATTTTTAAGGTATTTAATGATTTATTTTGAGCTAAATGACCCTGAATTTGAAGAGCAATACAAATGAACTCTGAAAAGGTTGTAAGTTGGCATGACATCATAATTTCACCCACATAGCAACTTCTAGAGAGTTGAGAGGGTTACGTCAAAAACTAGATGCACTTCGTGTACAAAGTGGACAATCTCATAAGAAGTATGAGGATTTCGGACGAAAACTCATCTATTACAAAGGATTTCATTTTTAGTAACTTATTTTAACTCCATACTTTTTGTGTGTTCAATATGCACCATTCAAAGGCACATCATCAATTTTCAACCCTTTCTGACTTTATTTGATATTTTTCAGGCATTTAATGATTTATTTTGAGCTAAATGACCCTGAATTTGAAAAGCAATACAAATGAACTCAAAAAAGGTTGTAAGTTGGCATGACATCATAATTTCACCCACATAGCAACTTCTAGAGAGTTGAGAGGGTTACGGCAAAAACTGGATGCACTTCGTGTACAAAGTGGACAATCTCATAAGAAGTATGAGGGTTCGGACGAAAACTCATCTATTACAAAGGGATTTCCTTTTTAATAACTTATTTTAACTCCATACTTTTTGTGTGTTCAATATGCACCATTCAAAGGCACATCATCAATTTTCAACCCTTTCTGACTTTATTTGATATTTTTCAGGCATTTAATGATTTATTTTGAGCTAAATGACCCTGAATTTGAAAAGCAATACAAATGAACTCAGAAAAGGTTGTAAGTTGGCATGACATCATAATTTCACCCACATAGCAACTTCTAGAGAGTTGAGAGGGTTACGGCAAAAACTGGATGCACTTCGTGTACAAAGTGGACAATCTCATAAGAAGTGTAAGGGTTTCGGACGAAAACTCATCTTTTACAAAGGATTTCATTTTTAGTAACTTATTTTAACTCCATACTTTTTGTGTGTTCAATATACACCATTCAAAGGCACATCATAAATTTTCAACCCTTTTTGACTTCATTTGATATTTTTCAGGCATTTAATGATTTATTTTGAGCTAAATGACCCTGAATTTGGAAAGCGGTACAAATAAACTCTGAAAAGGTTGTAACTTGGCATGACATCATAATTTCACCCACATAGCAATTTCTAGAGAGTTGAGAGGGTTACGAAAAAAATTGGATGCACTTCGTGTACAAAGTGGACAATCTCATAAGAAGTCTGAGGGTTTCGGACGAAAATTATCTATTACAAAGGATTTCATTTTTAGTAACTTATTTTAACTCCATACTTTTATGTGTTCAATATGCACCATTCAAAGGCACATCATTAATTTTCAACCCTTTCTGACTTCATTTGATATTTTTCAGGCATGTAATGATTTATTTTGAGCTAAATGACCCTGAATTTGAAAAGCAATACAAATGAACTCTGAAAAGGTTGTAAGTTGGCATGACATCATAATTTCACACACATAGCAACTTCTAGAGAGTTGAGAGGGTTACGGCAAAAACTGGATGCACTTCGTGTACAAAGTGGACAATCTCATAAGAAGTCTGAGGGTTTCAGACGAAAACTCATCTATTACAAAGGATTTCATTTTTAGTAACTTATTTTAACTCCATACTTTTTGTGTGTTCAATATGCACCATTCAAAGGCACTTCATCAATTTTCAACCCTTTCTAATTTCATTTGATATTTTTCAGGCATTTAATGATTTATTTTGAGCTAAATGACCCTAAATTTGAAAAGCGATACAAATGAACTCTGAAAAGGTTGTAAGTTGGAATGACATAATAATTTCACCCACATAGCAACTTCTAGAGAGTTGATAGGTTTACGGCAAAAACTGGATGCACTTCGTGTACAAAGTGGACAATCTCATAAGAAGTGTGAGGGTTTCGGACGAAAACTCATCTACTACAAAGGATTTCATTTTTAGTAACTTATTTTAACTCCTTACTTTTTTTGTGTTCAATATGCACCATTAAAAGGCACATCATTAATTTTCAACCCTTTCTGACTTCATTTGATATTTTTGAGGCATTTAATGATTTATTTTGAGCTAAATGACCCTGAATTTGAAAAGCAATACAAATGAACTCCGAAAAGGTTGTAAGTTGGCATGATATCATAATTTCACCCACATAGCAACTTCTAGAGAGTTGAGAGGGTTACGACAAAAACTTGATGCACTTCGTGTACAAACTGGACAATCTCATAAGAAGTATGAGGGTTTCAGACGAAAACTCATCTATTACAAAGGATTTCATTTTTAGTAACTTATTTTAACTCCATACTTTTTGTGTGTTCAATATGCACCATTCGAAGGCACATCATCAATTTTCAACCCTTTCTGACTTCATTTGATATTTTTAAGGTATTTAATGATTTATTTTGAGCTAAATGACCCTGAATTTGAAGAGCAATACAAATGAACTCTGAAAAGGTTGTAAGTTGGCATGACATCATAATTTCACCCACATAGCAACTTCTAGAGAGTTGAGAGGGTTACGGCAAAAACTAGATGCACTTCGTGTACAAAGTGAACAATCTCATAAGAAGTATGAGGATTTCGGACGAAAACTCATCTATTACAAAGGATTTCATTTTTAGTAACTTATTTTAACTCCATAATTTTTGTGTGTTCAATATGCACCATTCAAAGGCACATCATCAATTTTCAACCCTTTCTGACTTTATTTGATATTTTTCAGGCATTTAATGATTTATTTTGAGCTAAATGACCCTGAATTTGAAAAGCAATACAAATGAACTCAGAAAAGGTTGTAAGTTCGCATGACATCATAATTTCACCCACATAGCAACTTCTAGAGAGTTGAGAGGGTTACGGCAAAAACTGAATGCACTTCGTGTACAAAGTGGACAATCTCATAAGAAGTATGAGGGTTCGGACGAAAACTCATCTATTACAAAGGGATTTCCTTTTTAATAACTTATTTTAACTCCATACTTTTTGTGTGTTCAATATGCACCATTCAAAGGCACATCATCAATTTTCAACCCTTTCTGACTTTATTTGATATTTTTCAGGCATTTAATGATTTATTTTGAGCTAAATGACCCTGAATTTGAAAAGCAATACAAATGAACTCAGAAAAGGTTGTAAGTTGGCATGACATCATAATTTCACCCACATAGCAACTTCTAGAGAGTTGAGAGGGTTACGGCAAAAACTGGATGCACTTCGTGTACAAAGTGGACAATCTCATAAGAAGTGTAAGGGTTTCGGACGAAAACTCATCTTTTACAAAGGATTTCATTTTTAGTAACTTATTTTAACTCCATACTTTTTGTGTGTTCAATATACACCATTCAAAGGCACATCATAAATTTTCAACCCTTTTTGACTTCATTTGATATTTTTCAGGCATTTAATGATTTATTTTGAGCTAAATGACCCTGAATTTGGAAAGCGGTACAAATAAACTCTGAAAAGGTTGTAACTTGGCATGACATCATAATTTCACCCACATAGCAATTTCTAGAGAGTTGAGAGGGTTACGAAAAAAATTGGATGCACTTCGTGTACAAAGTGGACAATCTCATAAGAAGTCTGAGGGTTTCGGACGAAAATTATCTATTACAAAGGATTTCATTTTTAGTAACTTATTTTAACTCCATACTTTTATGTGTTCAATATGCACCATTCAAAGGCACATCATTAATTTTCAACCCTTTCTGACTTCATTTGATATTTTTCAGGCATGTAATGATTTATTTTGAGCTAAATGACCCTGAATTTGAAAAGCAATACAAATGAACTCTGAAAAGGTTGTAAGTTGGCATGACATCATAATTTCACACACATAGCAACTTCTAGAGAGTTGAGAGGGTTACGGCAAAAACTGGATGCACTTCGTGTACAAAGTGGATAATCTCATAAGAAGTCTGAGGGTTTCAGACGAAAACTCATCTATTACAAAGGATTTCATTTTTAGTAACTTATTTTAACTCCATACTTTTTTTGTGTTCAATATGCACCATTCAAAGGCACTTCATCAATTTTCAACCCTTTCTAACTTCATTTGATATTTTTCAGGCATTTAATGATTTATTTTGAGCTAAATGACCCTAAATTTGAAAAGCGATACAAATGAACTCTGAAAAGGTTGTAAGTTGGCATGACATAATAATTTCACCGACATAGCAACTTCTAGAGAGTTGATAGGGTTACGGCAAAAACTGGATGCACTTCGTGTACAAAGTGGAAAATCTCATAAGAAGTCTGAGGGTTTCAGACGAAAACTCATCTATTACAAAGGATTTCATTTTTAGTAACTTATTTTAACTCCATACTTTTTGTGTGTTCAATATGCACCATTCAAAGGCACATCATCAATTTTCAACCCTTTCTGACTTTATTTGATATTTTTCAGGCATTTAATGATTTATTTTGAGCTAAATGACCCTGAATTTGAAAAGCAATACAAATGAACTCAGAAAAGGTTGTAAGTTGGCATGACATCATAATTTCACCCACATAGCAACTTCTAGAGAGTTGAGAGGGTTACGGCAAAAACTGGATGCACTTCGTGTACAAAGTGGACAATCTCATAAGAAGTGTAAGGGTTTCGGACGAAAACTCATCTATTACAAAGGATTTCATTTTAGTAACTTATTTTAACTCCATACTTTTTGTGTGTTCAATATACACCATTCAAAGGCACATCATAAATTTTCAACCCTTTTTGACTTCATTTGATATTTTTCAGGCATTTAATGATTTATTTTGAGCTAAATGACCCTGAATTTGGAAAGCGGTACAAATAAACTCTGAAAAGGTTGTAACTTGGCATGACATCATAATTTCACCCACATAGCAATTTCTAGAGAGTTGAGAAGGTTACGAAAAAAATTGGATGCACTTCGTGTACAAAGTGGACAATCTCATAAGAAGTCTGAGGGTTTCGGACGAAAATTATCTATTACAAAGGATTTCATTTTTAGTAACTTATTTTAACTCCATACTTTTATGTGTTCAATATGCACCATTCAAAGGCACATCATTAATTTTCAACCCTTTCTGACTTCATTTGATATTTTTCAGGCATGTAATGATTTATTTTGAGCTAAATGACCCTAAATTTGAAAAGCAATACAAATGAACTCTGAAAAGGTTGTAAGTTGGCATGACATCATAATTTCACACACATAGCAACTTCTAGAGAGTTGAGAGAGTTACGGCAAAAACTGGATGCACTTCGTGTACAAAGTGGACAATCTCATAAGAAGTCTGAGGGTTTCAGACGAAAACTCATCTATTACAAAGGATTTCATTTTTTGTAACTTATTTTAACTCCATACTTTTTGTGTGTTCAATATACACCATTCAAAGGCACATCATAAATTTTCAACCCTTTTTGACTTCATTTGATATTTTTCAGGCATTTAATGATTTATTTTGAGCTAAATGACCCTGAATTTGGAAAGCGGTACAAATAAACTCTGAAAAGGTTGTAACTTGGCATGACATCATAATTTCACCCTCATAGCAATTTCTAGAGAGTTGAGAGGGTTACGAAAAAAATTGGATGCACTTCGTGTACAAAGTGGACAATCTCATAAGAAGTCTGAGGGTTTCGGACGAAAATTATCTATTACAAAGGATTTCATTTTTAGTAACTTATTTTAACTCCATACTTTTTGTGTGTGCAATATGCACCATTCAAAGGCACTTCATCAATTTTCAACCCTTTCTAACTTCATTTGATATTTTTCAGGCATTTAATGATTTATTTTGAGCTAAATGACCCTAAATTTTAAAAGCAATACAAATGAACTCTGAAAAGGTTGTAAGTTGGCATGACATAATAATTTCACCCACATAGCAACTTCTAGAGAGTTGATAGGGTTACGGCAAAAACTGGATGCACTTCGTGTACAAAGTGGAAAATCTCATAAGAAGTATGAGGGTTCCGGACGAAAACTCATCTATTACAAAGGGATTTCCTTTTTAATAACTTATTTTAACTCCATACTTTTTTTGTGTTCAATATGCACCATTCAAAGGCACATCATCAATTTCCAACCCTTTCTGACTTCATTTGATATTTTTCAGGCATTTAATGATTTATTTTGAGCTAAATGACCTTGAATTTGAAAAGCTGTACAAATGAACTCTGAAAAGGTTGTAACTTGGCATGACATCATAATTTCACCCACATAGAAACTTATAGAGAGTTGAGAGGGTTACGGCAAAAACTGGATGCACTTCGTGTACAAAGTGGACAATCTCATAAGAAGCATGAGGGTTTCGGACGAAAACTCATCTATTACAATGGCATTTCATTTTTAATAACTTATTTTAAATCCATACTTTTTGTGTGTTCAATATGCACCATTCAAAGGCGCATCATCAATTTTCAACCCATTCTGACTTCATTTGATATTTTTCAGGCATTTAATGATTTATTTTGAGCTAAATGGCACTCAATTTGAAAAGCAGTACAAATGAACTCTGAAAAGGTTGTAACTTGGCATGACATGATAATTTCACCGACATAGCAACTTCTAGAGAGTTGAGAGGGTTACGGCAAAAACTGGATGCACTTCGTGTACAAACTGGACAATCTCATAAGAAGTATGAGGGTTCGGACGAAAACTCATCTATTACAAAGGGATTTCCTTTTTAATAACTTATTTTAACTCCATACTTTTTTTGTGTTCAATATGCACCATTCAAAGGCACATCATCAATTTTCAACCCTTTCTGACTTCATTTTATATTTTTCAGGCATTTAATGGTTTATTTTGAGCTACATGACCCTGAATTTTAAAAGCAGTACAAAGGAACTCTCAAAAGGTTGTAACTTGGCATGACATGATAATTTCACCCACATAGCAACTTCTAGAGAGTTGAGAGGGTTACGGCAAAAACTAGATGCACTTTGCGTACAAAGTGGACAATCTCGTAAGAAGTATGAGGGTTTTGAACGAAAACTCATCTATTACAAAGGGATTTCATTTATAATAACATATTATAACTCCATACTTTTTGTATGTTCAATATGCACCATTCAAAGGCACATCATCAATTTTCAACCCTTTCTGAATTCATTTGATATTTCTCAGGCATTTAATGATTTATTTTGAGCTAAATGACCCTGAATTTGAAAAGCAATACAAATGAACTCTGAAAAGGTTGTAAGTTGGCATGACATCATAATTTCACCCACATAGAAACTTCTAGAGAGTTGAGAGGGTTACGGCAAAAACTGGATGCACTTCGTGTACAAAGTGGACAATCTCATAAGAAGCATGAGAATTCCGGACGAACACTCATCTATTACAAAGGGATTTCATTTTTAATAACTTATTTTAACTCCATACTTTTTGTGTGTTCAATATGCACCATTCAAAGGCACATCATCAATTTCCAACCCTTTCTGACTTCATTTGATATTTTTCAGGCATTTAATGATTTATTTTGAGCTAAATGACCCTGAATTTGAAAAGCTGTACAAATGACCTCTGAAAAGGTTGTAACTTGGCATGACATCATAATTTCACCCACATAGAAACTTATAGAGAGTTGAGAGGGTTACGGCAAAAACTGGATGCACTTCGTGTACAAAGTGGACAATCTCATAAGAAGTATGAGGGTTTCGGACGAAAACTCATCTATTACAATGGGATTTCATTTTTAATAACTTATTTTAACTCCATACTTTTTGTGTGTTCAATATGCACCATTCAAAGGCGCATCATCAATTTTCAATCCTTTCTGACTTCATTTGATATTTTTCAGGCATTTAATGATTTATTTTGAGCTAAATGACACTGAATTTGAAAAGCAGTACAAATGAACTCTGAAAAGGTTGTAACTTGGCATGACATGATAATTTCACCCACATAGCAACTTCTAGAGAGTTGAGAGGGTTACGGCAAAAACTGGATGCACTTCGTGTACAAACTGGACAATCTCATAAGAAGTATGAGGGTTCGGACGAAAACTCATCTATTACAAAGGGATTTCCTTTTTAATAACTTATTTTAAGTCCCTACTTTTTGTGTGTTCAATATGCACCATTCAAAGGCACATCATCAATTTTCAACCCTTTCTGACTTCATTTTATATTTTTCAGGCATTTAATGGTTTATTTTGAGCTAAATGACCCTGAATTTTAAAAGTAGTACAAAGGAACTCTCAAAAGGTTGTAACTTGGCATGACATGATAATTTCACCCACATAGCAACTTCTAGAGCGTTGAGAGGGTTACGGCAAAAACTAGATGCACTTCGCGTACAAAGTGGACAATCTCATAAGAAGTATGAGGGTTTCGGACGAAAACTCATCTATTACAAAGGGATTTCATTTATAAGAACATATTTTAACTCCATACTTTTTGTATGTTCAATATGCACCATTCAAAGGCACATCATCAATTTTCAACCCTTTCTGAATTCATTTGATATTTCTCAGGCATTTAATGATTTATTTTGAGCTAAATGACCCTGAATTTGAAAAGTAGTACAAATGAACTCTGAAAAGGTTGTAACTTGGCATGACATCATAAATTCACCCACATAGCAACCTCTAGAGAGTTGAGAGGGCTACGGCAAAAACTGGATGCACTTCGTGTACAAAGTGGTCAATCTCATAAGAAGCATGAGGGTTTCGGACGAAAACTCATCTATTACAAAGGGATTTCATTTTTAATAACTTATTTTAACTCCATACTTTTTGTGTGTTCAATATGCACCATTCAAAGGAACATCATCAATTTTCAACCCTTTCTGACTTCATTTGATATTTTTCAGGCATTTAATGATTTATTTTGAGCTAAATGACCCTGAATTTGAAAAGCTGTACAAATGAACTTTGAAAAGGTTGTAACTTGGCATGACATCATAATTTCACCCACATAGAAACTTATAGAGAGTTGAGAGGGTTACGGCAAAAACTGGATGCACTTCGTGTACAAAGTGGACAATCTCATAAGAAGTATGAGGGTTTCGGACGAAAACTCATCTATTACAATGGGATTTAATTTTTAATAACTTATTTTAACTCCATACTTTTTGTGTGTTCAATATGCACCATTCAAAGGCGCACCATCAATTTTCAACCCTTTCTGACTTCATTTGATATTTTTCAGGCATTTAATGATTTATTTTGAGGTAAATGACACTGAATTTGAAAAGCAGTACAAATGAACTCTGAAAAGGTTGTAACTTGGCATGACATGATAATTTCACCCACATAGCAACTTCTAGAGAGTTGAGAGGGTTACGGCAAAAACTGGATGCACTTCGTGTACAAACTGGACAATCTCATAAGAAGTATCAGGGTTTGGACGAAAACTCATCTATTACAAAGGGATTTCCTTTTTAGTAACTTATTTTAACTCCATACTTTTTGTGTGTTCAATATGCACCATTCAAAGGCACATCATCAATTTTCAACCCTTTCTGACTTCATTTTATATTTTTCAGGCATTTAATGGTTTATTTTGAGCTAAATGACCCTGAATTTTAAAAGCAGTACAAAGGAACTCTCAAAAGGTTGTATCTTGGCATGACATGATAATTTCACCCAAATAGCAACTTCTAGAGAGTTGAGAGGGTTACGGCAAAAACTAGATGCACTTCGCGTACAAAGTGGACAATCTCATAACAAGTATGAGGGTTTCGGACGAAAACTCATCTATTACAAAGGGATTTCATTTATAATAACATATTTTAACTCCATACTTTTTGTATGTTCAATATGCACCATTCAAAGGCACATCATCAATTTTCAACCCTTTCTGAATTCATTTGTTATTTCTCAGGCATTTAATGATTTATTTTGAGCTAAATGACCCTGAATTTGAAAAGCAATACAAATGAACTCTGAAAAGGTTGTAAGTTGGCATGACATCATAATTTCACCCACATAGCAACTTCTAGAGAGTTGAGAGGGTTACGGCAAAAACTGGATGCACTTCGTGTACAAAGTGGACAATCTCATAAGAAGCATGAGGGTTTCGGACGAAAACTCACCTATTACAAAGGGATTTCATTTTTAATAACTTATTTTAACTCCATACTTTTTGTGTGTCCAATATGCACCATTCAAAGGCACATCATCAATTTCCAACCCTTTCTGACTTCATTTGATATTTTTCAGGCATTTAATGATTTATTTTGAGCTAAATGACCCTGAATTTGAAAAGCTGTACAAATGAACTCTAAAAAGGTTGTAACTTGGCATGACATCATAATTTCACCCACATAGAAACTTATAGAGAGTTGAGAGGGTTACGGCAAAAACTGGATGCACTTCGTGTACCAAGTGGACAATCTCATAAGAAGTATGAGGGTCCGGACGAAAACTCATCTATTACAAAGGGATTTCCTTTTTAATAACTTATTTTAACTCCATACTTTTATGTGTTCAATATGCACCATTCAAAGGCACATCATTAATTTTCAACCCTTTCCGACTTCATTTGATATTTTTCAGGCATGTAATGATTTATTTTGAGCTAAATGACCCTGAATTTGAAAAGCAATACAAATGAACTCTGAAAAGGTTGTAAGTTGGCATGACATCATAATTTCACACACATAGCAACTTCTAGAGAGTTGAGAGGGTTACGGCAAAAACTGGATGCACTTCGTGTACAAAGTGGACAATCTCATAAGAAGTCTGAGGGTTTTAGACGAACACTCATCTATTACAAAGGATTTCATTTTTAGTAACTTATTTTAACTCCATACTTTTTGTGTGTTCAATATGCACCATTCAAAGGCACATCATCAATTTTCAACCCTTTCTAACTTCATTTGATATTTTTCAGGCATTTAATGATTTATTTTGAGCTAAATGACCCTGAATTTGAAAAGCAATACAAATGAACTCTGAAAAGGTTGTAAGTTGGCATGACATCATAATTTCACCCACATAGCAACTTCTAGAGAGTTGAGAGGGTTACGGCAAAAATTGGATGCACTTCGTGTACAAAGTGGAAAATCTCATAAGAAGTATGAGGGTTCCGGACGAAAACTCATCTATTACAAAGGGATTTCCTTTTTAATAACTTATTTTAACTCCATACTTTTTTTGTGTTCAATATGCACTATACAAAGGCACATCATTAATTTCCAACCCTTTCTGACTTCATTTGATATTTTTCAGGCATTTAATGATTTATTTTGAGCTAAATGACCCTGAATTTGAAAAGCTGTACAAATGAACTCTCAAAAGGTTGTAACTTAGCATGACATCATAATTTCACCCACATAGAAACTTATAGAGAGTTGAGAGGGTTACGGCAAAAACTGGATGCACTTTGTGTACGAAGTGGACAATCTCATAAGAAGTATGAGGGTTTCGGACGAAAACTCATCTATTACAATGGGATTTTTTTTAATAACTTATTTTAACTCCATACTTTTTGTGTGTTCAATATGCACCATTCAAAGGCGCCTCATCAATTTTCAACCCTTTCTGTCTTCATTTGATATTTTTCCGGCATTTAATGATTTATTTTGAGCTAAATGACACTGAATCTGAAAAGCAGTACAAATGAACTCTGAAAAGGTTGTAACTTGGCATGACATGATAATTTCACCCACATAGCAACTTCTAGAGAGTTGAGAGGGTTACCGCAAAAACTGGATGCACTTCGTGTACAAACTGGACAATCTCATAAGAAGTATGAGGGTTCGGACAAAAACTCATCTATTACAAAGGGATTTCCTTTTTAATAACTTATTTTAACTTCATACTTTTTGTGTGTTCAATATGCACCATTCAAAGGCACATCATCAATTTTCAACCCTTTCTGACTTCATTTTATATTTTTCAGGCATTTAATGGTTTATTTTGAGCTAAATGACCCTGAATTTTAAAAGCAGTACAAAGGAACTCTCAAAAGGTTCTAACTTGGCATGACATGATAATTTCACCCACATCGCAACTTCTAGAGAGTTGAGAGGGTTACGGCAAAAACTAGATGCACTTCACGTACAAAGTGGACAATCTCATAAGAAGTATGAGGGTTTCGGACGAAAACTCATCTATTACAAAGGGATTTCATTTATAATAACATATTTTAACTCCATACTTTTTGTATGTTCAATATGCACCATTCAAAGGCACATCATCAATTTTCAACCCTTTCTGAATTCATTTGATATTTCTCAGGCATTTAATGATTTATTTTGAGCTAAATGACCCTGAATTTGAAAAGCAATACAAATGAACTCTGAAAAGGTTGTAAGTTGGCATGACATCATAATTTCACCCACATAGCAACTTCTAGAGAGTTGAGAGGGTTACGGCAAAAACTGGATGCACTTCGTGTACAAAGTGGACAATCTCATAAGAAGCATGAGGGTTTCGGACGAAAACTCATCTATTACAAAGGGATTTCATTTTTAATAACTTATTTTAACTCCATACTTTTTGTGTGTTCAATATGCACCATTCAAAGGCACATCATCAATTTCCAACCCTTTCTGACTTCATTTGATATTTTTCAGGCATTTAATGATTTATTTTGAGCTAAATGACCCTGAATTTGAAAAGCTATACAAATGAACTCTGAAAAGGTTGTAACTTGGCATGACATCATAATTTCACCCACATAGAAACTTATAGAGAGTTGAGAGGGTTACGGTAAAAACTGGATGCACTTCGTGTACAAAGTGGACAATCTCATAAGAAGTATGAGTGTTTCGGACGAAAACTCATCTATTACAATGGGATTTCATTTTTAATAACTTATTTTAACTCCATACTTTTTGTGTGTTCAATATGCACCATTCAAAGGCGCATCATCAATTTTCAACCCTTTCTGACTTCATTTGATATTTTTCAGGCATTTAATGATTTATTTTGAGCTAAATGACACTGAATTTGAAAAGCAGTACAAATGAACTCTGAAAAGGTTGTAACTTGGTATGACATGATAATTTCACCCACGTAGCAACTTCTAGAGAGTTGAGAGGGTTACGACAAAAACTGGATGCACTTCGTGTACAAACTGGACAATCTCATAAGAAGTATGAGGGTTCGGACGAAAACTCATCTATTACAAAGGGATTTCCTTTTTAATAACTTATTTTAAGTCCATACTTTTTGTGTGTTCAATATGCAACATTCAAAGGCACATCATCAATTTTCAACCCTTTCTGACTTCATTTTATATTTTTCAGGCATTTAATGGTTTATTTTGAGCTAAATGACCCTGAATTTTAAAAGCAGTACAAAGGAACTCTCAAAAGGTTGTAACTTGGCATGACATGATAATTTCACCCACATAGCAACTTCTAGAGAGTTGAGAGGGTTACGGCAAAAACTAGATGCACTTCGCGTACAAAGTGGACAATCTCATAAGAAGTATGAGGGTTTCGGACGAAAACTCATCTATTGCAAAGGGATTTCCTTTTTAATAACTTATTTTAACTCCATACTTTTTGTGTGTTCAATATGCACCATTCAAAGGCACATCATCAATTTTCAACCCTTTCTGACTTCATTTTATATTTTTCAGGCATTTAATGGTTTATTTTGAGGTAAATGACCCTGAATTTTAAAAGCAGTACAAAGGAACTCTCAAAAGGTTCTAACTTGGCATGACATGATAATTTTACCCACATCGCAACTTCTAGAGAGTTGAGAGGGTTACGGCAAAAACTAGATGCACTTCGCGTACAAAGTGGACAATCTCATAAGAAGTATGAGGGTTTCGGACGAAAACTCATCTATTACAAAGGGATTTCATTTACAATAACATATTTTAACTCCATACTTTTTGTATGTTCAATATGCACCATTCAAAGGCACATCATCAATTTTCAACCCTTTCTGAATTCATTTGATATTTCTCAGGCATTTAATGATTTATTTTGAGCTAAATGACCCTGAATTTGAAAAGCAATACAAATGAACTCTGAAAAGGTTGTAAGTTGGCATGACATCATAATTTCACCCACATAGCAACTTCTAGAGAGTTGAGAGGGTTACGGCAAAAACTGGATGCACTTCGTGTACAAAGTGGACAATCTAATAAGAAGCATGAGGGTTTCGGACGAAAACTCATCTATTACATAGGGATTTCATTTTTAATAACTTATTTTAACTCCATACTTTTTGTGTGTTCAATATGCACCATTCAAGGCACATCATCAATTTCCAACCCTTTCTGACTTCATTTGATATTTTTCAGGCATTTAATGATTTATTTTGAGCTAAATGACCCTGAATTTGAAAAGCTGTACAAATGAACTCTGAAAAGGTTGTAACTTGGCATGACATCATAATTTCCCCCACATAGAAACTTATAGAGAGTTGAGAGGGTTACGGTAAAAACTGGATGCACTTCGTGTACAAAGTGGACAATCTCATAAGAAGTATGAGTGTTTCGGACGAAAACTCATCTATTACAATGGGATTTCATTTTTAATAACTTATTTTAACTCCATACTTTTTGTGTGTTCAATATGCACCATTCAAAGGCGCATCATCAATTTTCAACCCTTTCTGACTTCATTTGATATTTTTCAGGCATTTAATGATTTATTTTGAGCTAAATGACACTGAATTTGAAAAGCAGTACAAATGAACTCTGAAAAGGTTGTAACTTGGCATGACATCATAATTTCACCCACATAGCAACTTCAAGAGAGTTGAGAGGGTTACGGCAAAAACTGGATGCACTTCGTGTACAAACTGGACAATCTCATAAGAAGTATGAGGGTTCGGACGAAAACTCATCTATTACAAAGGGATTTCCTTTTTAATAACTTATTTTAAGTCCATACTTTTTGTGTGTTCAATATGCACCATTCAAATGCACATCATCAATTTTCAACCCTTTCTGACTTCATTTTATATTTTTCAGGCATTTAATGGTTTATTTTGAGCTAAATGACCCTGAATTTTAAAAGCAGTACAAAGGAACTCTCAAAAGGTTGTAACTTGGCATGACATGATAATTTCACCCACATAGCAACTTCTAGAGAGTTGAGAGGGTTACGGCAAAAACTAGATGCACTTCGCTTACAAAGTGGACAATCTCATAAGAAGTATGAGGGTTTCGGACGAAAACTCATCTATTACAAAGGGATTTCATTTGTAATAACATATTTTAACTCCATACTTTTTGTATGTTTAATATGCACCATTCAAAGGCACATCATCAATTTTCAACCCTTTCTGAATTCATTTGATATTTCTCAGGCATTTAATGATTTATTTTGAGCTAAATGACCCTGAATTTGAAAAGCAATACAAATGAACTCTGAAAAGGTTGTAAGTTGGCATGACATCATAATTTCACCCACACAGCAACTTCTAGAGAGTTGACAGGGTTACGGCAAAAACTGGGTGCACTTCGTGTACAAAGTGGACAATCTCATAAGAAGCATGAGGGTTTCGGACGAAAACTCATCTATTACAAAGGGATTTCATTTTTAATAACTTATTTTAACTCCATACTTTTTGTGTGTTCAATATGCACCATTCAAAGGAACATCATCAATTTTCAACCCTTTCTGACTTCATTTGATATTTTTCAGACATTTAATGATTTATTTTGAGCTAAATGACCCTGAATTTGAAAAGCAGTACAAATGAACTCTGAAAAGGTTGTAACTTGGCATGACATCATAAATTCACCCACATAGCAACCTCTAGAGAGTTGAGAGGGTTACGGCAAAAACTGGATGCACTTCGTGTACAAAGTGGACAATCTCATAAGAAGCATGAGGGTTTCGGACGAAAACTCATCTATTACAAAGGGATTTTATTTTTAATAACTTATTTTAACTCCATACTTTTTGTGTGTTCAATATGCACCATTCAAAGGAACATCATCAATTTTCAACCCTTTCTAACTTCATTTGATATTTTTCAGGCATTTAATGATTTATTTTGAGCTAAATGACCCTGAATTTGAAAAGCTGTACAAATGAACTTTGAAAAGGTTGTAACTTGGCATGACATCATAATTTCACCCACATAGAAACTTATAGAGAGTTGAGAGGGTTACGGCAAAAACTGGATGCACTTCGTGTACAAAGTGGACAATCTCATAAGAAGTATGAGGGTTTCGGACGAAAACTCATCTATTACAATGGGATTTCATTTTTAATAACTTATTTTAACTCCATACTTTTTGTGTGTTCAATATGCACCATTCAAAGGCGCACCATCAATTTTCAACCCTTTCTGACTTTATTTGATATTTTTCAGGCATTTAATGATTTATTTTGAGGTAAATGACACTGAATTTGAAAAGCAGTACAAATGAACTCTGAAAAGGTTGTAACTTCGCATGACATGATAATTTCACCCACATAGCAACTTCTAGAGAGTTGAGAGGGTTACGGCAAAAACTGGATGCACTTCGTGTACAAACTGGACAATCTCATAAGAAGTATGAGGGTTCGGACGAAAACTCATCTATTATAAAGGGATTTCCTTTTTAGTAACTTATTTTAACTCCATACTTTTTGTGTGTTCAATATGCACCATTCAAAGGCACATCATCAATTTTCAACCCTTTCTGACTTCATTTTATATTTTTCAGGCATTTAATGGTTTATTTTGAGCTAAATGACCCTGAATTTTAAAAGCAGTACAAAGGAACTCTCAAAAGGTTGTAACTTGGCATGACATGATATTTTCACCCAGATAGCAACTTCTAGAGAGTTGAGAGGGTTACGGCAAAAACTAGATGCACTTCGCGTACAAAGTGGACAATCTCATAAGAAGTATGAGGGTTTCGGACGAAAACTCATCTATTACAAAGGGATTTCATTTATAATAACATATTTTAACTCCATACTTTTTGTATGTTCAATATGCACCATTCAAAGGCACATCATCAATTTTGAACCCTTTCTGAATTCATTTGATATTTCTCAGGCATTTAATGATTTATTTTGAGCTAAATGACCCTGAATTTGAAAAGCAATACAAATGAAATCTAAAAAGGTTGTAAGTTGGCATGACATCATAATTTCACCCACATAGCAACTTCTAGAGAGTTGAGAGGGTTACGGCAAAAACTGGGTGCACTTCGTGTACGAAGTGGACAATCTCATAAGAAGTATGAGGGTTTCGGACGAAAACTCATCTATTAGAATGGGATTTCATTTTTAATAACTTATTTTAACTCCATACTTTTTGTGTGTTCAATATGCACCATTCAAAGGAACATCATCAATTTTCAACCCTTTCTGACTTCATTCGATATTTTTCAGGCATTTAATGATTTATTTTGAGCTAAATGACCCTGAATTTGAAAAGCTGTACAAATGAACTTTGAAAAGGTTGTAACTTGGCATGACATCATAATTTCACCCACATAGAAACTTATAAAGAGTTGAGAGGGTTACGGAAAAAACTGGATGCACTTCGTGTACAAAGTGGACAATCTCATAAGAAGTATGAGGGTTTCGGACGAAAACTCATCTATTACAATGGGATTTCATTTTTAATAACTTATTTCAACTCCATACTTTTTGTGTGTTCAATATGCACCATTCAAAGGCGCACCATCAATTTTCAACCCTTTCTGACTTCATTTGATATTTTTCAGGCATTTAATGATTTATTTTGAGGTAAATGACACTGAATTTGAAAAGGAGTACAAATGAACTCTGAAAAGGTTGTAACTTGGCATGACATGATAATGTCACCCACATAGCAACTTCTAGAGAGTTGAGAGGGTTACGGCAAAAACTGGATGCACTTCGTGTACAAACTGGACAATCTCATAAGAAGTATCAGGGTTCGGACGAAAACTCATCTATTATAAAGGGATTTCCTTTTTAGTAACTTATTTTAACTCCATACTTTTTGTGTGTTTAATATGCACCATTCAAAGGCACATCATCAATTTTCAACCCTTTCTGACTTCATTTTATATTTTTCAGGCATTTAATGGTTCATTTTGAGCTAAATGACCCTGAATTTTAAAAGCAGTACAAAGGCACTCTCAAAAGGTTGTAACTTGGCATGACATGATAATTTCACCCAGATAGCTACTTCTAGAGAGTTGAGAGGGTTACGGCAAAAACTAGATGCACTTCGCGTACAAAGTGGACAATCTCATAAGAAGTATGAGGGTTTCGAACGAAAACTCATCTATTACAAAGGGATTTCATTTATAATAACATATTTTAACTCCATACTTTTTGTATGTTCAATATGCACCATTCAAAGGCACATCATCAATTTTCAACCCTTTCTGAATTCATTTGATATTTCTCAGGCATTTAATGATTTATTTTGAGCTAAATGACCCTGAATTTGAAAAGCAATACAAATGAACTCTGAAAAGGTTGTAAGTTGGCATGACATCATAATTTCACCCACATAGCAACTTCTAGAGAGTTGAGAGGGTTACGGCAAAAACTGGATGCACTTCGTGTACAAAGTGGACAA
Source organism: Hordeum marinum (assembly GCA_022496015.1). Classification (NCBI taxonomy): domain Eukaryota; kingdom Viridiplantae; phylum Streptophyta; class Magnoliopsida; order Poales; family Poaceae; genus Hordeum; species Hordeum marinum. The sequence goes on along the minus strand of CM039672.1, from coordinate 447,923,131 downwards.
TCTCATAAGAAGCATGAGGGTTTCGGACGAGAACTCATCTATTACAAAGGGATTTCATTTTTAATAACTTATTTTAACTCCATACTTTTTGTGTGTTCAATATGCACCATTCAAAGGCACATCATCAATTTCCAACCCTTTCTGACTTCATTTGATATTTTTTAGGCATTTAATGATTTATTTTGAGCTAAATGACCCTGAATTTGAAAAGCTGTACAAATGAACTCTGAAAAGGTTGTAACTTGGCATGACATCATAATTTCAGCCACATAGAAACTTATAGAGAGTTGAGAGGGTTACGGCAAAAACTGGATGCACTTCGTGTACAAAGTGGACAATCTCATAAGAAGTATGAGGGTTTCGGACGAAAACTCATCTATTACAATGGGATTTCATTTTTAATAACTTATTTTAACTCCATACTTTTCGTGTGTTCAATATGCACCATTCAAAGGCACATCATCAATTTTCAACCCTTTCTGACTTCATTTTATATTTTTCAGGCATTTAATGGTTTATTTTGAGCTAAATGACCCTGAATTTTAAAGGCAGTACAAAGGAACTCTCAAAAGGTTGTAACTTGGCATGACATGATAATTTCACCCACATAGCAACTTCTAGAGAGTTGAGAGGGTTACGGCAAAAACTAGATGCACTTCGTGTACAAACTGGACAATCTCATAAGAAGTATGAGGTTCGAACGAAAACTCATCTATTACAAAGGGATTTCCTTTTTAGTAACTTATTTTAACTCCATACTTTTTGTGTGTTCAATATGCACCATTCAAAGGCACATCATCAATTTTCAACCCTTTCTGACTTCATTTTATATTTTTCAGGCATTTAATGGTTTATTTTGAGCTAAATGACCCTGAATTTTAAAAGCAGTACAAAGGAACTCTCAAAAGGTTGTAACTTGGCATGACATGATAATTTCACCCACATAGCAACTTCTAGAGAGTTGAGAGGGTTACGGCAAAAACTAGATGCACTTCGCGTACTAAGTGGACAATCTCATAAGAAGTATGAGGGTTCCGGACGAAAACTCATCTATTACAAAGGGATTTCATTTATAATAACATATTTTAACTCCATACTTTTTGTATGTTTAATATGCACCATTCAAAGGCACATCATCAATTTTCAACCCTTTCTGAATTCATTTGATATTTCTCAGGCATTTAATGATTTATTTTGAGCTAAATGACCCTGAATTTGAAAAGCAATACAAATGAACTCTGAAAAGGTTGTAAGTTGGCATGACATCATAATTTCACCCACATAGCAACTTCTAGAGAGTTGAGAGGGTTATGGCAAAAACAGGATGCACTTCGTGTACAAAGTGGACAATCTCATAAGAAGCATGAGGGTTTCGGACGAGAACTCATCTATTACAAAGGGATTTCATTTTTAATAACTTATTTTAACTCCATACTTTTTGTGTGTTCAATATGCACCATTCAAAGGCACATCATCAATTTCCAACCCTTTCTGACTTCATTTGATATTTTTCAGGCATTTAATGATTTATTTTGAGCTAAATGACCCTGAATTTGAAAAGCTGTACAAATGAACTCTGAAAAGGTTGTAACTTGGCATGACATCATAATTTCAGCCACATAGAAACTTATAGAGAGTTGAGAGGGTTACGGCAAAAACTGGATGCACTTCGTGTACAAAGTGGACAATCTCATAAGAAGTATGAGGGTTTCGGACGAAAACTCATCTATTACAATGGGATTTCATTTTTAATAACTTATTTTAACTCCATACTTTTCGTGTGTTCAATATGCACCATTCAAAGGCACATCATCAATTTTCAACCCTTTCTGACTTCATTTTATATTTTTCAGGCATTTAATGGTTTATTTTGAGCTAAATGACCCTGAATTTTAAAGGCAGTACAAAGGAACTCTCAAAAGGTTGTAACTTGGCATGACATGATAATTTCACCCACATAGCAACTTCTAGAGAGTTGAGAGGGTTACGGCAAAAACTAGATGCACTTCGTGTACAAACTGGACAAACTCATAAGAAGTATGAGGTTCGAACGAAAACTCATCTATTACAAAGGGATTTCCTTTTTAGTAACTTATTTTAACTCCATACTTTTTGTGTGTTCAATATGCACCATTCAAAGGCACATCATCAATTTTCAACCCTTTCTGACTTCATTTTATATTTTTCAGGCATTTAATGGTTTATTTTGAGCTAAATGACCCTGAATTTTAAAAGCAGTACAAAGGAACTCTCAAAAGGTTGTAACTTGGCATGACATGATAATTTCACCCACATAGCAACTTCTAGAGAGTTGAGAGGGTTACGGCAAAAACTAGATGCACTTCGCGTACTAAGTGGACAATCTCATAAGAAGTATGAGGGTTCCGGATGAAAACTCATCTATTACAAAGGGATTTCATTTATAATAACATATTTTAACTCCATACTTTTTGTATGTTTAATATGCACCATTCAAAGGCACATCATCAATTTTCAACCCTTTCTGAATTCATTTGATATTTCTCAGGCATTTAATGATTTATTTTGAGCTAAATGACCCTGAATTTGAAAAGCAATACAAATGAACTCTGAAAAGGTTGTAAGTTGGCATGACATCATAATTTCACCCACATAGCAACTTCTAGAGAGTTGAGAGGGTTATGGCAAAAACTGGATGCACTTCGTGTACAAAGTGGACAATCTCATAAGAAGCATGAGGGTTTCGGACGAAAACTCATCTATTACAAAGGGATTTCATTTTTAATAACTTATTTTAACTCCATACTTTTTGTGTGTTCAATATGCACCATTCAAAGGAACATCATCAATTTTCAACCCTTTCTGACTTCATTTGATATTTTTCAGGCATTTAATGATTTATTTTGAGCTAAATGACACTGAATTTGAAAAGCAGTACAAATGAACACTGAGAAGGTTGTAACTTGGCATGACATCATAAATTCACCCACATAGCAACCTCTAGAGAGTTGAGAGGGTTACGGCGAAAACTGGATGCACTTCGTGTACAAAGTGGACAATCTCATAAGAAATATGAGGGTTTCGGACGAAAACTCATCTATTACAAAGGGATTTCATTTTTAATAACTTATTTTAACTCCATACTTTTTGTGTGTTCAATATGCACCATTCAAAGGCACATCATCAATGTTCAACCCTTTCTGACTTTATTTGATATTTTTCAGGCATTTAATGATTTATTTTGAGCTAAATGACCCTGAATTTGAAAAGCAATACAAATGAACTCAGAAAAGGTTGTAAGTTGGCATGACATCATAATTTCACCCACATAGCAACTTCTAGAGAGTTGAGAGGGTTACGGCAAAAACTGGATGCACTTCCTGTACAAAGTGGACAATCTCATAAGAAGTGTGAGGGTTTCGGACGAAAACTCATCTATTACAAAGGATTTCATTTTTAGTAACTTATTTTAACTCCATACTTTTTGTGTTTTCAATATGCACCATTCAAAGGCACATCATCAATTTTCAACCCTTTTTGACTTCATTTGATATTTTTCAGGCATTTAATGATTTATTTTGAGCTCAATGACCCTGAATTTGAAAAGCGGTACAAATAAACTCTGAAAAGGTTGTAACTTGGCATGACATCATAATTTCACCCACATAGCAATTTTTAGAGAGTTGAGAGGGTTACGAAAAAAATTGGATGCACTTCGTGTACAAAGTGGACAATCTCATAAGAAGTCTGAGGGTTTCGGACGAAAATTATCTATTACAAAGGATTTCATTTTTAGTAAATTATTTTAACTCCATACTTTTTGTGTGTTCAATATGCACCATTCAAAGGCACATCATTAATTTTCAACCCTTTCTAACTTCATTTGATATTTTTCAGGCATTTAATGATTTATTTTGAGCTAAATGACCCTGAATTTGAAAAGCAATACAAATGAACTCTGAAAAGGTTGTAAGTTGGCATGACATCATAATTTCACCCACATAGCAACTTCTAGAGAGTTGATAGGGTTACGGCAAAAACTGGATGCACTTCGTGTACAAAGTGGACAATCTCATAAGAAGTATGAGGGTTTCGGACGAAAACTCATCTATTACAAAGGATTTCATTTTTAGTAACTTATTTTAACTCCATACTTTTTGTGTGTTCAATATGCACCATTCGAAGGCACATCATCAATTTTCAACCCTTTCTCACTTCATTTGATATTTTTAAGGCATTTAATGATTTATTTTGAGCTAAATGACCCTAAATTTGAAAAGCAATACAAATGAACTCTGAAAAGGTTGTAAGTTGGCATGACATCATAATTTCACCCACATAGCAACTTCTAGAGAGTTGATAGGGTTACGGCAAAAACTGGATGCACTTCGTGGACAAAGTGGACAATCTCATAAGAAGTATGAGGGTTTCGGACGAAAACTCATCTATTACAAAGGGATATCATTTTCAATAACTTATTTTAACTCCATACTTTTTGTGTGTTCAATATGCACCATTCAAAGGCACATCATAAATTTTCAACCCTTTCTGACTTTATTTGATATTTTTCAGGCATTTAATGATTTATTTTGAGCTAAATGACCCTGAATTTGAAAAGCAATACAAATGAACTCAGAAAAGGTTGTAAGTTGGCATGACATCATAATTTCACCCACATAGCAACTTGTAGAGAGTTGAGAGGGTTACGGAAAAACTGGATGCACTTCGTGTACAAAGTGGACAATCTCATAAGAAGTCTAAGGGTTTCGGACGAAAACTCATCTATTACAAAGGATTTCATTTTTAGTAACTTATTTTAACTCCATACTTTTTGTGTGTTCAATATACACCATTCAAAGGCACATCATCAATTTTCAACCCTTTTTGACTTCATTTGATATTTTTCAGGCATTTAATGATTTATTTTGAGCTAAATGACCCTGAATTTGAAAAGCGGTACAAATAAACTCTGAAAAGGTTGTAACTTGGCATGACATCATAATTTCACCCACATAGCAATTTCTAGAGAGTTGAGAGGGTTACGAAAAAAATTGGATGCACTTCGTGTACAAAGTGGACAATCTCATAAGAAGTCTGAGGGTTTCGGACGAAAATTACCTATTACAAAGGATTTCATTTTTAGTAACTTATTTTAACTCCATAATTTTTGTGTGTTCAATATGCACCATTCAAAGGCACATCATTAATTTTCAACCCTTTCTGACTTCATATGATATTTTTCAGGCATTTAATGATTTATTTTGAGCTAAATGACCCTGAATTTGAAAAGCAATACAAATGAACTCTGAAAAGGTTGTAAGTTGGCATGACATAATAATTTCACACACATAGCAACTTCTAGAGAGTTGAGAGGGTTACGGCAAAAACTGGATGCACTTCGCGTACAAAGTGGACAATCTCATAAGAAGTTTGAGGGTTTCGGACGAAAACTCATCTCTTACAAAGGGATTTCATTTATAATAACATATTTTAACTCCATACTTTTTGTATGTTCAATATGCACCATTCAAAGGCACATCATCAATTTTCAACCCTTTCTGAATTCATTTGATATTTCTCAGGCATTTAATGATTTATTTTGAGCTAAATGACCCTGAATTTGAAAAGCAATACAAATGAACTCTGAAAAGGTTGTAAGTTGGCATGACATCATAATTTCACCCACATAGCAACTTCTAGAGAGTTGAGAGGGTTACGACAAAAACTGGATGCACTTCGTGTAAAAAGTGGACAATCTCATAAGTATGAGGGTTCCGGACGAAAACTCATCTATTACAAAGGGATTTCCTTTTTAATAACTTATTTTAACTCCATACTTCTTGTGTGTTCAATATGCACCATTCAAAGGCACATCATCAATTTTCAACCCTTTCTGACTTCATTTGATATTTTTCAGGCATTTAATGATTTATTTCGAGCTAAATGACCCTGAATTTGAAAAGCTGTACAAATGAACTCTGAAAAGGTTGTAACTTGTCATGACATCATAATTTCACCCACATAGAAACTTATAGAGAGTTGAGAGGGTTACGGCAAAAACTGGATGCACTTCGTGTACAAAGTGGACAATCTCATAAGAAGTATGAGGGTTTCGGACGAAAACTCATCTATTACAATGGGATTTCATTTTTAATAACTTATTTTAACTCCATACTTTTTGTGTGTTCAATATGCACCATTCAAAGGCGTATCATCAATTTTCAACCCTTTCTGACTTCATTTGATATTTTTCAGGCATATAATGATTTATTTTGAGCTAAATGACACTGAATTTGAAAAGTAGTACAAATGAACTCTGAAAAGGTTGTAACTTGGCATGAAATGATAATTTCACCCACATAGCAACTTCTAGAGAGTTGAGAGGGTTACGGCAAAAACTGGACGCACTTCATGTACAAACTGGACAATCTCATAAGAAGTATGAGGGTTCGGACGAAAACTCATCTATTACAAAGGGATTTCCTTTTTAATAACTTATTTTAACTCCATACTTTTTGTGTGTTCAATATGCACCATTCAAAGGCACATCATCAATTTTCAACCCTTTGCGACTTCATTTTATATTTTTTAGGCATTTAATGGTTTATTTTGAGCTAAATGACCATGAATTTTAGAAGCAGTACAAAGGAACTCTCAAAAGGTTGTAACTTGGCATGACATGATAATTTCACCCACATAGCAACTTCTAGAGAGTTGAGAGGGTTACGGCAAAAACTAGATGCACTTCGCGTACAAAGTGGACAATCTCATAAGAAGTATGATTGTTTCGGACGAAAACTCATTTATTACAAAGGGATTTCATTTATAATAACATATTTTAACTCCATACTTTTTGTATGTTCAATATGCACCATTCAAAGGCACATCATCAATTTTCAACCCTTTCTGAATTCATTTGATATTTCTCAGGCATTTAATGATTTATTTTGAGCTAAATGACCCTGAATTTGAAAAGCAGTACAAATGAACTCTGAAAAGGTTGTAACTTGGCATGACATCATAATTTCACCCACACAACAACTTCTAGAGAGTTGAGAGGGTTACGGCAAAAACTGGATGCACTTCGTGTACAAAGTGGACAATCTCATAAGAAGTCTAAGGGTTTCGGACGAAAACTCATCTATTACAAAGGGATTTCATTTATAATAACATATTTTAACTCCATACTTTTTGTATGTTCAATATGCACCATTCAAAGGCACATCATCAATTTTCAACCCTTTCTGAATTCATTTGATATTTCTCAGGCATTTAATGATTTATTTTGAGCTAAATGACCCTGAATTTGAAAAGCAATACAAATGAACTCTGAAAAGGTTGTCAGTTGGCATGACATCATACTTTCACCCACATAGCAACTTCTAGAGAGTTGAGAGGGTTACGACAAAAACTGGATGCACTTCGTGTAAAAAGTGGACAATCTCATAAGTATGAGGGTTCCGGACGAAAACTCATCTATTACAAAGGGATTTCCTTTTTAATAACTTATTTTAACTCCATACTTCTTGTGTGTTCAATATGCACCATTCAAAGGAACATCATCAATTTTCAACCCTTTCTGACTTCATTTGATATTTTTCAGGCATTTAATGATTTATTTTGAGCTAAATGACCCTGAATTTGAAAAGCTGTACAAATGAACTCTGAAAAGGTTGTAACTTGTCATGACATCATAATTTCACCCACATAGAAACTTATAGAGAGTTGAGAGGGTTACGGCAAAAACTGGATGCACTTCGTGTACAAAGTGGACAATCTCATAAGAAGTATGAGGGTTTCGGACGAAAACTCATCTATTACAATGGGATTTCATTTTTAATAACTTATTTTAACTCCATACTTTTTGTGTGTTCAATATGCACCATTCAAAGGCGCATCATCAATTTTCAACCGTTTCTGACTTCAATTGATATTTTTCAGGCATTTAATGATTTATTTTGAGCTAAATGACACTGAATTTGAAAAGTAGTACAAATGAACTCTGAAAAGGTTGTAACTTGGCATGAAATGATAATTTCACCCACATAGCAACTTCTAGAGAGTTGAGAGGGTTACGGCAAAAACTAGATGCACTTCGCGTACAAAGTGGACAATCTCATAAGAAGTATGATTGTTTCGGACGAAAACTCATCTATTACATAGAGATTTCATTTATAATAACATATTTTAAGCTCAATGACCCTGAATTTGAAAAGCGGTACAAATAAACTCTGAAAAGGTTGTAACTTGGCATGACATCATAATTTCACCCACATAGCAATTTTTAGAGAGTTGAGAGGGTTACGAAAAAAATTGGATGCACTTCGTGTACAAAGTGGACAATCTCATAAGAAGTCTGAGGGTTTCGGACGAAAATTATCTATTACAAAGGATTTCATTTTTAGTAACTTATTTTAACTCCATAATTTTTGTGTGTTCAATATGCACCATTCAAAGGCACATCATTAATTTTCAACCCTTTCTGACTTCATATGATATTTTTCAGGCATTTAATGATTTATTTTGAGCTAAATGACCCTGAATTTGAAAAGCAATACAAATGAACTCTGAAAAGGTTGTAAGTTGGCATGACATAATAATTTCACACACATAGCAACTTCTAGAGAGTTGAGAGGGTTACGGCAAAAACTGGATGCACTTCGTGTACAAAGTGGACAATCTCATAAGAAGTTTGAGGGTTTCGGACGAAAACTCATCTATTACAAAGGGATTTCATTTATAATAACATATTTTAACTCCATACTTTTTGTATGTTCAATATGCACCATTCAAAGGCACATCATCAATTTTCAACCCTTTCTGAATTCATTCGATATTTCTCAGGCATTTAATGATTTATTTTGAGCTAAATGACCCTGAATTTGAAAAGCAATACAAATGAACTCTGAAAAGGTTGTAAGTTGGCATGACATCATAATTTCGCCCACATAGCAACTTCTAGAGAGTTGAGAGGGTTACGGCAAAAACTGGATGAACTTAGTGTACAAACTGGACAATCTCATAAGAAGTATGAGGGTTCGGACGAAAACTCATCTATTACAAAGGGATTTCCTTTTTAATAACTTATTTTAACTCCATACTTTTTGTGTGTTCAATATGCACCATTCAAAGGCACATCATCAATTTTCAACCCTTTCTGACTTCATTTTATATTTTTTAGGCATTTAATCGTTTATTTTGAGCTAAATGACCATGAATTTTAGAAGCAGTACAAAGGAACTCTCAAAAGGTTGTAACTTGGCATGACATGATAATTTCACCCACATAGCAACTTCTAGAGAGTTGAGAGGGTTACGGCAAAAACTAGATGCACTTCGCGTACAAAGTGGACAATCTCATAAGAAGTATGATTGTTTCGGACGAAAACTCATCTATTACAAAGGGATTTCATTTATAATAACATATTTTAACTCCATACTTTTTGTATGTTCAATATGCACCATTCAAAGGCACATCATCAATTTTCAACCCTTTCTGAATTCATTTGATATTTCTCAGGCATTTAATGATTTATTTTGAGCTAAATGACCCTGAATTTGAAAAGCAATACAAATGAACTCTGAAAAGGTTGTAAGTTGGCATGACATCATAATTTCACCCACATAGCAACTTCTAGAGAGTTGAGAGGGTTACGGCAAAAACTGGATGCACTTCGTGTAAAAAGTGGACAATCTCATAAGTATGAGGGTTCCGGACGAAAACTCATCTATTACAAAGGGATTTCCTTTTTAATAACTTATTTTAACTCCATACTTCTTGTGTGGTCAATATGCACCATTCAAAGGCACATCATCAATTTTCAACCCTTTCTGACTTCATTTGATATTTTTCAGGCATTTAATGATTTATTTTGAGCTAAATGACCCTGAATTTGAAAAGCTATACAAATGAACTCTGAAAAGGTTGTAACTTGTCATGACATCATAATTTCACCCACATAGAAACTTATAGAGAGTTGAGAGGGTTACGGCAAAAACTGGATGCACTTCGTGTACAAAGTGGACAATCTCATAAGAAGTATGAGGGTTTCGGACGAAAACTCAACTATTACAATGGGATTTCATTTTTAATAACTTATTTTAACTCCATACTTTTTGTGTGTTCAATATGCACCATTCAAAGGCGCATCATCAATTTTCAACCCTTTCTGACTTCATTTGATATTTTTCAGGCATTTAATGATTTATTTTGAGCTAAATGACACTGAATTTGAAAAGTAGGACAAATGAACTCTGAAAAGGTTGTAACTTGGCATGAAATGATAATTTCACCCACATAGCAACTTCTAGAGAGTTGAGAGGGTTACGGCAAAAACTGGATGCACTTCATGTACAAACTGGACAATCTCATAAGAAGTATGAGGGTTCGGACGAAAACTCATCTATTACAAAGGGATTTCCTTTTTAATAACTTATTTTAACTCCATACTTTTTGTGTGTTCAATATGCACCATTCAAAGGCACATCATCAATTTTCAACCCTTTGCGACTTCATTTTATATTTTTTAGGCATTTAATGGTTTATTTTGAGCTAAATGACCATGAATTTTAGAAGCAGTACAAAGGAACTCTCAACAGGTTGTAACTTGGCATGACATGATAATTTCACCCACATAGCAACTTCTAGAGAGTTGAGAGGGTTACGGCAAAAACTAGATGCACTTCGCGTACAAAGTGGACAATCTCATAAGAAGTATGATTGTTTCGGACGAAAACTCATCTATTACAAAGGGATTTCATTTATAATAACATATTTTAACTCCATACTTTGTGTATGTTCAATATGCACCATTCAAAGGCACATCATCAATTTTCAACCCTTTCTGAATTCATTTGATATTTCTCAGGCATTTAATGATTTATTTTGAGCTAAATGACCCTGAATTTGAAAAGCAGTACAAATGAACTCTGAAAAGGTTGTAAGTTGGCATGACATAATAATTTCACACACATAGCAACTTCTAGAGAGTTGAGAGGGTTACGGCAAAAACTGGATGCACTTCGTGTACAAAGTGGACAATCTCATAAGAAGTTTGAGGGTTTCGGACGAAAACTCATCTATTACAAAGGGATTTCATTTATAATAACATATTTTAACTCCATACTTTTTGTATGTTCAATATGCACCATTCAAAGGCACATCATCAATTTTCAACCCTTTCTGAATTCATTTGATATTTCTCAGGCATTTAATGATTTATTTTGAGCTAAATGACCCTGAATTTGAAAAGCAATACAAATGAACTCTGAAAAGGTTGTCAGTTGGCATGACATCATAATTTCACCCACATAGCAACTTCTAGAGAGTTGAGAGGGTTACGGCAAAAACTGGATGCACTTCGTGTACAAAGTGGACAATCTCATAAGTATGAGGGTTCCGGACGAAAACTCATCTATTACAAAGGGATTTCCTTTTTAATAACTTATTTTAACTCCATACTTCTTGTGTGGTCAATATGCACCATTCAAAGGCACATCATCAATTTTCAACCCTTTCTGACTTCATTTGATATTTTTCAGGCATTTAATGATTTATTTTGAGCTAAATGACCCTGAATTTGAAAAGCTATACAAATGAACTCTGAAAAGGTTGTAACTTGTCATGACATCATAATTTCACCCACATAGAAACTTATAGAGAGTTGAGAGGGTTACGGCAAAAACTGGATGCACTTCGTGTACAAAGTGGACAATCTCATAAGAAGTATGAGGGTTTCGGACGAAAACTCAACTATTACAATGGGATTTCATTTTTAATAACTTATTTTAACTCCATACTTTTTGTGTGTTCAATATGCACCATTCAAAGGCGCATCATCAATTTTCAACCCTTTCTGACTTCATTTGATATTTTTCAGGCATTTAATGATTTATTTTGAGCTAAATGACACTGAATTTGAAAAGTAGTACAAATGAACTCTTAAAAGGTTGTAACTTGGCATGAAATGATAATTTCACCCACATAGCAACTTCTAGAGAGTTGAGAGGGTTACGGCAAAAACTGGATGCACTTCATGTACAAACTGGACAATCTCATAAGAAGTATGAGGGTTCGGACGAAAACTCATCTATTACAAAGGGATTTCCTTTTTAATAACTTATTTTAACTCCATACTTTTTGTGTGTTCAATATGCACCATTCAAAGGCACATCATCAATTTTCAACCCTTTGCGACTTCATTTTATATTTTTTAGGCATTTAATGGTTTATTTTGAGCTAAATGACCATGAATTTTAGAAGCAGTACAAAGGAACTCTCAAAAGGTTGTAACTTGGCATGACATGATAATTTCAGCCACATAGCAACTTCTAGAGAGTTGAGAGGGTTACGGCAAAAACTAGATGCACTTCGCGTACAAAGTGGACAATCTCATAAGAAGTATGATTGTTTCGGACGAAAACTCATCTATTACAAAGGGATTTCATTTATAATAACATATTTTAACTCCATACTTTTTGTATGTTCAATATGCACCATTCAAAGGCACATCATCAATTTTCAACCCTTTCTGAATTCATTTGATATTTCTCAGGCATTTAATGATTTATTTTGAGCTAAATGACCCTGAATTTGAAAAGCAGTACAAATGAACTCTGAAAAGGTTGTAACTTGGCATGACATCATAATTTCACCCACACAACAACTTCTAGAGAGTTGAGAGGGTTACGGCAAAAACTGGATGCACTTCGTGTACAAAGTGGACAATCTCATAAGAAGTCTAAGGGTTTCGGACGAAAACTCATCTATTACAAAGGGATTTCATTTATAATAACATATTTTAACTCCATACTTTTTGTATGTTCAATATGCACCATTCAAAGGCACATCATCAATTTTCAACCCTTTCTGAATTCATTTGATATTTCTCAGGCATTTAATGATTTATTTTGAGCTAAATGACCCTGAATTTGAAAAGCAATACAAATGAACTCTGAAAAGGTTGTCAGTTGGCATGACATCATAATTTCACCCACATAGCAACTTCTAGAGAGTTGAGAGGGTTACGGCAAAAACTGGATGCACTTCGTGTACAAAGTGGACAATCTCATAAGTATGAGGGTTCCGGACGAAAACTCATCTATTACAAAGGGATTTCCTTTTTAATAACTTATTTTAACTCCATACTTCTTGTGTGTTCAATATGCACCATTCAAAGGCACATCATCAATTTTCAACCCTTTCTGACTTCATTTGATATTTTTCAGGCATTTAATGATTTATTTTGAGCTAAATGACCCAAAATTTGAAAAGCTGTACAAATGAACTCTGAAAAGGTTGTAACTTGGCATGACATCATAATTTCACCCACATAGAAACTTATAGAGAGTTGAGAGGGTTACGGCAAAAACTGGATGCACTTCGTGTACAAAGTGGACAATCTCATAAGAAGTATGAGGGTTTCGGACGAAAACTCATCTATTACAATGGGATTTCATTTTTAATAACTTATTTTAACTCCATACTTTTTGTGTGTTCAATATGCACCATTCAAAGGCGCATCATCAATTTTCAACCCTTTCTGACTTCATTTGATATTTTTCAGGCATTTAATGATTTATTTTGAGCAAAATGACACTGAATTTGAAAAGCAGTACAACTGAACTCTGAAAAGGTTGTAACTTGGCATGAAATGATAATTTCACCCACATAGCAACTTCTAGAGAGTTGAGAGGGTTACGGCAAAAACTGGATGCACTTCGTGTACAAACTGGACAATCTCATAAGAAGTATGAGGGTTCGGACGAAAACTCATCTATTACAAAGGGATTGCCTTTTTAATAACTTATTTTACCTCCATACTTTTTGTGTGTTCAATATGCACCATTCAAAGGCACATCATCAATTTTCAACCCTTTCTGACTTCATTTTATATTTTTCAGGCATTTAATGGTTTATTTTGAGCTAAATGACCATGAATTTTAGAAGCAGTACAAAGGAACTCTCAAAAGGTTGTAACTTGGCATGACATGATAATTTCACCCACATAGCAACTTCTCGAGAGTTGAGAGGGTTACGGGAAAAACTAGATGCACTTCGCGTACAAAGTGGACAATCTCATAAGAAGTGTGAGGGTTTCGGACGAAAACTCATCTATTACAAAGGGATTTCATTTATAATAACATATTTTAACTCCATACTTTTTGTATGTTCAATATGCACCATTCAAAGGCACATCATCAATTTTCAACCCTTTCTGAATTCATTTGATATTTCTCAGGCATTTAATGATTTATTTTGAGCTAAATGACCCTGAATTTGAAAAGCAGTACAAATGAACTCTCAAAAGGTTGTAACTTGGCATGACATCATAACTTCACCCACACAACAACTTCTAGAGAGTTGAGAGGGTTACGGCAAAAACTGGATGCACTTCGTGTACAAACTGGACAATCTCATAAGAAGTCTGAGGGTTTCGGACGAAAACTCATCTATTACAAAGGATTTAATTTTTAGTAACTTATTTGAACTCCATACTTTTTGTGTGTTTAATACGCACCATTCAAAGGCACATCATTAATTTTCAACCCTTTCTGACTTCATTTGATATTTTTCAGGCATTTAATGATTTATTTTGAGCTAAATGACCCTGAGTTTGAAAAGCAGTACAAATGAACTCTGAAAAGGTTGTAACTTGGCATGACATCATAATTTCACCCACACAGCAATTTCTAGAGAGTTGAGAGGGTTACGGCAAAAACTGGATGCACTTCGTGTACAAACTGGACAATCTCATAAGAAGTATGAGGGTTTCAGACGAAAACTCATCTATTACAAAGGATTTCATTTTTAGTAACTTATTTTAACTCCATACTTTTTGTGTGTTCAATATGCACCATTCAAAGGCACATCATTAATTTTCAACCCTTTCTAACTTCATTTGATATTTTTCAGGCATTTAATGATTTATGTTGAGCTAAATGACCCAGAATTTGGAAAGCATTACAAATGAACTCTGAAAAGGTTGTAACTTGGCATGACATCATAATTTCACCCACATAGAAACCTCTAGAGAGTTGAGAGGGTTACGGCGAAAACTGGATGCACTTCGTGTACAAACTGGACAATCTCATAAGAAGTATGAGGGTTTCGGACGAAAACTCATCTATTACAAAGGGATTTCATTTTTAGTAACTTATTTTAACTTCATACTTTTTGTGTGTTCAATATGCACCCCTCAAACGCACATCATCAATTTTCAACCCTTTCTGACTTAATTTTATATTTTTCAGTCATTTAATGGTTTATTTTGAGCTAAATGACCCTGAATTTGAAAAGCGGTACAAAAGAACTCTGAAAAGGTTGTAAATTGGCATGCCATAGTAATTTCACCCACATAGCAATTTCTAGAGAGTTGAGAGGGTTACGGAAAAAACTCGATGCACTTCGTGTACAAAGAGGACAATCTAATAAGAAGTATGAGCGTTTCGGACGAAAACTCATCTATTACAAAGGGATTTCATTTTTAATAACTTATTTTAACTCCATACTTTTTGTGTGTTCAGTATGCACCATTCAAAGGCACATCATCAATTTTCAACCCTTTCTGACTTCATTTGATATTCTTCAAGCATTTAATGATTTATTTTTAGCTAAATGACCTTGAATTTGAATAGCAGTACAAATGAACTCTGAAAAGGTTGTAACTTGGCATGAGATCATAATTTCACCCACATAGCAATTTCTATAGATTTGAGAGAGTTACGGCAAAAACTGGATGCACTTCGTGTACAAAGTGGATAATCTCATAAGAAGTATGAGGGTTCCGGACGAAAACTCATCTATTACAAAGGGAATCCAATTTTAATAACTTATTTTAACTCCATGCTTTTTGTGTGTTCAATATGCACCATTGAAAGGCACATCATCAATTTTCAACCCTTTCTGACTTCATTTGATATTTTTCAGGCATTTAATGATTTATTTTGAGCTAAATGACCCTAAATTTGAAAAGCAATACAAATGAACTCTAAAAAGGTTGTAACTTGGCATGACATCATATTTTCACCCACATAGCAACCTCAAGAGAGTTGAGAGGGTTACGGCAAAAACTGGATGCACTTCGTGTACAAAGTGGACAATCTGATAAGAAGTATGAGGGTTCCGGACGAAAACTCATCTATTACAAAGGGATTTCCTTTTTAATAACTTATTTTAACTCCATACTTTTTGTGTGTTCAATATGCACCATTCAAAGGCACATCATCAATTTTCAACCCTTTCTGACTTCATTTGATATTTTTCAGGCATTTAATGATTTATTTTGAGCTAAATGACCCAGAATTTGAAAAGCTGTACAAATGAACTCTGAAAAGGTTGTAACTTGGCATGACATCATAATTTCACCCACATAGAAACTTATAGAGAGTTGAGAGGGTTACGGCAAAAACTGGATGCACTTCGTGTACAAAGTGGACAATCTCATAAGAAGTATGAGGGTTCCGGACGAAAACTCATCTATTACAATGGGATTTCATTTTTAATAACTTATTTTAACTCCATACTTTTTGTGTGTTCAATATGCACCATTCAAAGGCGCATCATCAATTTTCAACCCTTTCTGACTTCATTTGATATTTTTCAGGCATTTAATGATTTATTTTGAGCAAAATGACACTGAATTTGAAAAGCAGTACAACTGAACTCTGAAAAGGTTGTAACTTGGCATGAAATGATAATTTCACCCACATAGCAACTTCTAGAGAGTTGAGAGGGTTACGGCAAAAACTGGATGCACTTCGTGTACAAACTGGACAATCTCATAAGAAGTATGAGGGTTCGGACGAAAACTCATCTATTACAAAGGGATTTCCTTTTTAATAACTTATTTTAACTCCATACTTTTTGTGTGTTCAATATGCACCATTCAAAGGCACATCATCAATTTTCAACCCTTTCTGACTTCATTTTATATTTTTCAGGCATTTAATGGTTTATTTTGAGCTAAATGACCATGAATTTTAGAAGCAGTACAAAGGAACTCTCAAAAGGTTGTAACTTGGCATGACATGATAATTTCACCCACATAGAAACTTCTCGAGAGTTGAGAGGGTTACGGGAAAAACTAGATGCACTTCGCGTACAAAGTGGACAATCTCATAAGAAGTGTGAGGGTTTCGGACGAAAACTCATCTATTACAAAGGGATTTCATTTATAATAACATATTTTAACTCCATACTTTTTGTATGTTCAATATGCACCATTCAGAGGCACATCATCAATTTTAAACCCTTTGTGAATTCATTTGATATTTCTCAGGCATTTAATGATTTATTTTGAGCTAAATGACCCTGAATTTGAAAAGCAGTACAAATGAACTCTCAAAAGGTTGTAACTTGGCATGACATCATAACTTCACCCACACAACAACTTCTAGAGAGTTGAGAGGGTTATGGCAAAAACTGGATGCACTTCGTGTACAAACTGGACAATCTCATAAGAAGTCTGAGGGTTTCGGACGAAAACTCATCTATTACAAAGGATTTAATTTTTAGTAACTTATTTGAACTCCATACTTTTTGTGTGTTTAATATGCACCATTCAAAGGCACATCATTAATTTTCAACCCTTTCTGACTTCATTTGATATTTTTCATGCATTTAATGGTTTATTTTGAGCTAAATGACCCTGAGTTTGAAAAGAAGTACAAATGAACTCTGAAAAGGTTGTAACTTGGCATTACATCATAATTTCACCCACACAGCAACTTCTAGAGAGTTGAGAGGGTTACGGCAAAAACTAGATGCACTTCGCGTACAAAGTGGACAATCTCATCAGGAGTATGAGGGTTTCGGACGAAAACTCATCTATTACAAAGGGATTTCGTTTATAATAACATATTTTAACTCCATACTTTTTGTATGTTCAATATGCACCATGGAAAGGCACATCATCAATTTTCAACCCTTTCTGAATTCATTTGATATTTCTCAGGCATTTAATGATTTATTTTGAGCTAAATGACCCTGAATTTGAAAAGCAGTACAAATGAACTCTAAAAAGGTTGTAACTTGGCATGACATCATAATTCCACCCACACATCAATTTCTAGAGAGTTGAGAGGGTTACGGCAAAAACTGGATGCACTTCGTGTACAAACTGGACAATCTCATAAGAAGTCTGAGGGTTTCGAACGAAAACTCATCTATTACAAAGGATTTCATTTTTAGTAACTTATTTTAACTCATACCTTTTGTGTGTTCAATATGCGCCATCCAAATGCATATCATTAATTTTCAACCCTTTCTGACTTCATTTGATATTTTTCAGGCATTTAATGATTTATTTTGAGCTAAATGACCCTGAGTTGGAAAAGCAGTACAAATGAACTCTGAAAAGGTTGTAACTTGGCATGACATCATAATTTCACCCACACAACAATTTCTACAGAGTTGAGAGGGTTACGGCAAAAACTGGATGCACTTCGTGTACAGACTGGACAATCTCATAAGAAGTATGAGGGTTTCGGACGAAAACTCATCTATTACAAAGGATTTCATTTTTAGTAACTTATTTTAACTCCATACTTTTTGTGTTTTCAATATGCACCATTCTAAGGCACATCATTAATTTTCAACCCTTTCTGACTTCATTTCATATTTTTCAGTCATTTAATGGTTTATTTAGAGCTAAATGACCCTGAATCCTGAAAGCAGTACAAAAGAACTCTGAAAAGGTTGTAACTTGGCATGACATGATAATTTGACCCACATAGCAACTTCTAGAATGTTGAGAGGGTTACGGTAAAAACTAGATGCACTTCGTGTACAAAGTGGACAATCTCATAAGAAGTATGATGGTTTCGGACGAAAACTCATCTATTACAAAGGGATTTCATTTATAATAACTCATTTTAACTCCATACTTTTTGTATGTTCAATATGCACCATTCAAAGGCACATCATCAATTTTCAACCCTTTCTAACATCATTTGATATTTCTCGGGCATTTAATGATTTATTTTGAGCTAAATGACCCTGAATTTGAAAAGCAGTACAAATGAACTCTGAAAAGGTTGTAACTTGGCATGACATCATATTTTCACCCACATAGCAACCTATAGAGAGTTGAGAGGGTTACGGCAAAAACTCGATGCACTTCGTGTACAAAGTGGACAATCTCATAAGAAGTATGGGGGTTTCGGACGAAAACTCATCTATTACAATGGGATTTCATTTTTAATAACTTATTTTAACTCCATGCCTTTTGTGTGTTCAGTGTGCACCATTCAAAGGCGCATCATCAATTTTCAACCCTTTCTGACTTCATTTGATATTTCTCGGGCATTTAATGATTTATTTTGAGCTAAATGACCTGAATTTGAAAAGCAGTACAAATGAACTCTGAAAAGGTTGTAAATTGGCATGACATCTTAATTTCACCCATATAGAAACTTCTAGAGTGTTGAGAGGGTTACGGCAAAAACTGGATGCACTTCGTGTACAAAGTGGACAATCTCATAAGAAGTATGAGGGTTCCGGACGAAAACTCATCTATTACAAAGGGATTTCATTTTTAAAAACTTATTCTAACTCCGTGCCTTTTGTGTGTTCAATATGCACCATTCAAAGGCACATCATGAATTTTCAACCCTTTGTGACTTCATTTGTTATTTTTCAGGCATTTAATGATTTATTTTGAGCTCAATGACCCTGAATTTGAAAAGCAGTACAAATGAACTCTGAAAAGGTTGTAACTTGGCATGACATCTTAATTTCACCCATATAGAAACATATAGAGAGTTGAGAGGGTTACGACAAAAACTGGATGCACTTCGTGTACAGAGTAGACAATCTCATAAGAAGTATGAGGGTTTCGGACGAAAACTCATCTATTACAATGGGATTTCATTTTTAATAACTTATTTTAACTCCATACTTTTTGTGTGTTCAATATGCAACATTCAAAGGCGCATCATCAACTTTCAACCCTTTCTGAATTCATTTGATATTTTTCAGGCATTTAATGATTTATTTTGAGCTAAATGACCCTGAATTTGAAAAGCAGTACAAATGAACTCTGAAAAGGTTGTAACTTGGCATGACATCATAATTTCACCCACATAGCAATTTCTAGAGAGTTGAGAGGGTTACGGCAAAAACTGGATGCACTTCGTGTACAAAGTGGACGATCTCATAAGAAGTATGAGGGTTTCGGACGAAAACTCATCTATTACAAAGGGATTTCCTTTTTAATAACTTATTTTAACTCCATACTTTTTGTGTGTTCAATATGCACCATTCAAAGGCACATCATCAATTTTCAACCCTTTCTGACTTCATTTTATATTTTTCAGGCATTTAATGGTTTATTTTGAGCTAAATGACCTTGAATTTTAAAAGCAGTACAAAGGAACTCTCAAAAGGTTGTAACTTGGCATGACATGATAATTTCACCCACATAGCAACTTCTAGAGAGTTGAGAGGGTTACAGCAAAAACTAGATGCACTTCGTGTACAAAGTGGACAATCTCATAAGTATGAGGGTTCCGGACGAAAACTCATCTATTGCAATGGGATTTCATTTTTAATAACTTATTTTAACTCCAAAATTTTTGTGCTTTCAATATGCACCATTCAAAGGCACATAATCAATTTTCAACCCTTTCTGACCTCATTTGATATTTTTAAGGCATTTAATGATTTATTTTGAGCTAAATGACCCTGAATTTGAAAAGCAGTACAAATGAACTCTGAAAAGGTTGTAACCTGGCATGACATCATAATTTCACCCACACAGCAATTTCTAGAGAGTTGAGAGGGTTACGGCAAAAACTCGATGCACTTCATGTACAAACTGGACAATCTCATAAGAAGTCTGAGGGTTTCGAACGAAAACTCATCTATTACAAAGGATTTCATTTTTAGTAACTTATTTTAACTCATACCTTTTGTGTGTTCAATATGCACCATCCAAATGCATATCATTAATTTTCAACCCTTTCTGACTTCATTTGATATTTTTCAGGCATTTAATGATTTATTTTGAGCTAAATGACCCTGAGTTGGAAAAGCAGTACAAATGAACTCTGAAAAGGTTGTAACTTGGCATGACATCATAATTTCACCCACACAACAATTTCTACAGAGTTGAGAGGGTTACGGCAAAAACTAGATGCACTTCGTGTACAGACTGGACAATCTCATAAGAAGTATGAGGGTTTCGGACGAAAACTCATCTATTACAAAGGATTTCATTTTTAGTAACTTATTTTAACTCCATACTTTTTGTGTTTTCAATATGCACCATTCAAAGGCACATCATTAATTTTCAACCCTTTCTGACTTCATTTGATATTTTTCAGGCAGTTAATGATTTATTTTGAGCTAAATGACCCAGAATTTGGAAAGCAGTACAAATGAACTCTGAAAAGGTTGTAACTTGGCATGACATCATAATTTCACCCACATAGAAACCTCTAGAGAGTTGAGAGGGTTACGGCAAAAACTGGAGGCACTTCGTGTACAAACTGGACAATCTCATAAGAAGTATGAGGGTTTCGGACGAAAACTCATCTATTACAAAGGGATTTCATTTTTAGTAACTTATTTTAACTCCATACTTTTTGTGTGTTCAATATGCACCACTCAAAGGCACATCATCAATTTTCAACCCTTTCTGACTTAATTTTATGTTTTTCAGTCATTTAATGGTTTATTTAGAGCTAAATGGCCCTGAATCCTGAAAGCAGTACAAAAGAACTCTGAAAAGGTTGTAACTTGGCATGACATGATAATTTGACCCACATAGCAACTTCTAGAAAGTTGAGAGGGTTACGGTAAAAACTAGATGCACTTCGTGTACAAAGTGGACAATCTCATAAGAAGTATGAGGGTTTCGGACGAAAACTCATCTATTACAAAGGGATTTCATTTATAATAACTCATTTTAACTCCATACTTTTTGTATGTTCAATATGCACCATTCAAAGGCACATCATCAATTTTCAACCCTTTCTACCTTCATTTGATATTTCTCGGGCATTTAATGATTTATTTTGAGCTAAATGACCCTGAATTTGAAAAGCAGTACAAATGAACTCTGAAAAGGTTGTAACTTGGCATGACATCATATTTTCACCCACATAGCAACCTCTAGAGAGTTGAGAGGGTTACGGCAAAAACTCGATGCACTTCGTGTACAAAGTGGACAATCTCATAAGAAGTATGGGGGTTTCGGACGAAAACTCATCTATTACAATGGGATTTCATTTTTAATAACTTATTTTAACTCCATGCCTTTTGTGTGTTCAGTGTGCACCATTCAAAGGCGCATCATCAATTTTCAACCCTTTCTGACTTCATTTGATATTTCTCGGGCATTTAATGATTTATTTTGAGCTAAATGACCTGAATTTGAAAAGCAGTACAAATGAACTCTGAATAGGTTGTAAATTGGCATGACATCTTAATTTCACCCATATAGAAACTTCTAGAGAGTTGAGAGGG
The DNA here is from genome assembly GCA_022496015.1 of Hordeum marinum. Taxonomy (NCBI): domain Eukaryota; kingdom Viridiplantae; phylum Streptophyta; class Magnoliopsida; order Poales; family Poaceae; genus Hordeum; species Hordeum marinum. Next base: position 447,900,685 of record CM039672.1, on the reverse strand, counting down.
GTACGGCAAAAACTGGATGCACTTCGTGTACAAAGTGGACAATCTCATAAGAAGTATGAGGGTTCCGGACGAAAACTCATCTATTACAAAGGGATTTCATTTTTAATAACTTATTCTAACTCCGTGCCTTTTATGTGTTCAATATGCACCATTCAAAGGCACATCATGAATTTTCAACCCTTTGTGACTTCATTTGTTATTTTTCAGGCATTTAATGATTTATTTTGAGCTAAATGACCCTGAATTTGAAAAGCAGTACAAATGAACTCTGAAAAGGTTGTAACTTGGCATGACATCTTAATTTCACCCATATAGAAACATATAGAGAGTTGAGAGGGTTACGACAAAAACTGGATGCACTTCGTGTACAGAGTAGACAATCTCATAAGAAGTATGAGGGTTTCGGACGAAAACTCATCTATTACAATGGGATTTCATTTTTAATAACTTATTTTAACTCCATACTTTTTCTGTGTTCAATATGCAACATTCAAAGGCGCATCATCAACTTTCAACCCTTTCTGAATTCATTTGATATTTTTCAGGCATTTAATGATTTATTTTGAGCTAAATGACCCTGAATTTGAAAAGCAGTACAAATGAACTCTGAAAAGGTTGTAACTTGGCATGACATCATAATTTCACCCACAGAGCAATTTCTAGAGAGTTGAGAGGGTTACGGCAAAAACTGGATGCACTTCGTGTACAAAGTGGACGATCTCATAAGAAGTATGAGGGTTTCGGACGAAAACTCATCTATTACAAAGGGATTTCCTTTTTAATAACTTATTTTAACTCCATACTTTTTGTGTGTTTAATATGCACCATTCAAAGGCACATCATCAATTTTCAACCCTTTCTGACTTCATTTTATATTTTTCAGGCATTTAATGGTTTATTTTGAGCTAAATGACCTTGAATTTTAAAAGCAGTACAAAGGAACTCTCAAAAGGTTGTAACTTGTCATGACATGATAATTTCACCCACATAGCAACTTCTAGAGAGTTGAGAGGGTTACAGCAAAAACTAGATGCACTTCGTGTACAAAGTGGACAATCTCATAAGAAGTATGAGGGTTTCGGACTAAAACTCATCTATTGCAATGGGATTTCATTTTTAATAACTTATTTTAACTCCATAATTTTTGTGTTTTCAATATGCACCATTCAAAGGCACATAATCAATTTTCAACCCTTTCTGACCTCATTTGATATTTTTAAGGCATTTAATGATTTATTTTGAGCTAAATGACCCTGAATTTGAAAAGATGTACAAATGAACTCTGAAAAGGTTGTAACTTGGCATGACATCATAATTTCACCCACACATCAATTTCTAGAGAGTTGAGAGGGTTACGGCAAAAACTCGATGCACTTCGTGTACAAGCTGGACAATCTCATAAGAAGTCTGAGGGTTTCGGACGAAAACTCATCTATTACAAAGGATTTCATTTTTTGTAACTTATTTTAACTCCATACTTTTTGTGTGTTCAATATACACCATTCAAAGGCACATCATTAATTTTTAGCCCTTTCTGACTTCATTTGATATTTTTCAGGCATTTAATGGTTTATTTTGAGCTAAATGACCCTGAGTTTGAAAAGAAGTACAAATGAACTCTGAAAAGGTTGTAACTTGGCATGACATCATAATTTCACCCACACAGCAACTTCTAGAGAGTTGAGAGGGTTATGGCAAAAACTAGATGCACTTCGCGTACAAAGTGGACAATCTCATAAGAAGTATGAGGGTTTCGGACGAAAACTCATCTATTACAAAGGGATTTCATTTATAATAACATATTTTAACTCCATACTTTTTGTATGTTCAATATGCACCATTGAAAGGCACATCATCAATTTTCAACCCTTTCTGAATTCATTTGATATTTCTCAGGCATTTAATGATTTATTTTGAGCTAAATGACCCTGAATTTGAAAAGCAGTACAAATGAACTCTAAAAAGGTTTTAACTTGGCATGACATCATAATTTCACCCACACAGCAACTTCTAGAGAGTTGAGAGAGTTACGACAAAAACTGGATGCACTTCGTGTACAAACTGGACAATCTCATAAGAAGTCTAAGGGTTTCGGACGAAAACTCATCTATTACAAAGGATTTCATTTTTAGTAACTTATTTTAACTCCACACTTTTTGTGTGTTCAATATGCACCATTCAAAGGCATATCATTAATTTTCAACCCTTTCTGACTTCATTTGATATTTTTCAGGCATTTAATGATTTATTTTGAGCTAAATGACCCTGAGTTGGAAAAGCAGTACAAATGAACTCTGAAAAGGTTGTAACTTGGCATGACATCATAATTTCACCCACACAACAATTTCTATAGAGTTGAGAGGGTTACGGCGAAAACTGGATGCACTTCGTGTACAAAGTGGACAATCTCATAAGAAGTATGACGGTTTCGGACGAAAACTCATCTATTACAAAGGATTTCATTTTTAGTAACTTATTTTAACTCCATACTTTTTGTGTTTTCAATATGCACCATTCAAAGGCACATCATTAATTTTCAACCCTTTCTGACTTCATTTGATATTTTTCAGGCAGTTAATGATTTATTTTGAGGTAAATGACCCAGAATTTGAAAAGCAGTACAAATGAACTCTGAAAAGGTTGTAACTTGGCATGACATCATAATTTCACCCACATAGAAACCTCTAGAGAGTTGAGAGGGTTACGGCAAAAACTGGATGCACTTCGTGTACAAACTGGACAATCTCATAAGAAGCATGAGGGTTTCGGACGAAAACTCATGTATTACAAAGGGATTTCATTTTTAGTAACTTATTTTAACTCCATACTTTTTGTGTGTTCAATATGCACCACTCAAAGGCACATCATCAATTTTCAACCCTTTCTAACTTCATTTGATATTTTTCAGGCATTTCATGATTTATTTTGAGCTAAATGAGCCTGAATTTGAAAAGCAGTACAAATGAACTCTGAAAAGGTTGTAACTTGGCATGACATCATAATTTCACCCACATAGCAACTTCTAGAGAGTTGAGAGTGTTAAGGCAAAAACTGGATGCACTTCGTGTACAAACTGGACAATCTCATAAGAAGTTTGAGGGTTTCGGACGAAACTCATCTATTACAAAGGGATTTCATTTATAATAACTTATTTTAACTCCATAAGTTTTGTATGTTCAATATGCACCATTCAAAGGCACATCATCAATTTTCAACCCTTTCTCACCTCATTTGATATTTTTAAGGCATGTAATGATTTATTTTGAGCTAAATGACCCTGAATTTGAAAAGCAATACAAATTAACTCTGAAAAGGTTGTAACTTGGCATGACATCATAATTTCACCCACATAGCAACCTCTAGAGAGTTGAGAGGGTTACGGCAAAAACTGGATGCACTTCGTGTACAAATTGGACAATCTCATAAGAAGTATGAGGGTTTCGGACGAAAACTCATCTATTACAAAGGGATTTCATTTGTAATAACTTATTTTAACTCCATAAGTTTTGTATGTTCAATATGCACCATTCAAAGGCACATCATCAATCTTCAACCCTTTCTGACTTCATTTGATATTTCTGAGGCATTTAATGATTTATTTTGAGCTAAATGACCCTGAATTTGAAAAGTAGTACAAATGAACTCTGAAAAGGTTGTAAATTCGCATGACATAGTAATTTCACCCATATAGAAACTTCTAGAGAGTTGAGAGGGTTACGGCAAAAACTGGATGCACTTCGTGTACAAAGTGGACAATCTCATAAGAAGTATGAGCGTTTCGGACGAAAACTCATCTATTACAAAGGGATTTCATTTTTAAAACTAATTTAACTCCATACTTTTTGTGTGTTCAATATGCACCATTCAAAGGCACATCATCAATTTTCAACCCTTTCAGACTTCATTTGATATTTTTCAGGCATTTCATGATTTATTTTGAGCTAAATGACCCTGAATTTGAAAAGCAGTACAAATGAACTCTGAAAAGGTTGTAACTTGGCATGACATCATAATTTCACCCACATAGCAACTTTTAGAGAGTTGAGAGGGTTAAGGCAAAAGCTGGATGCACTTCGTGTACAAACTGGACAATCTCATAAGAAGTATGAGGGTTTCGGACGAAAACTCATCTATTACAAAGGGATTTCCTTTTTAATAACTTCTTTTAACTCCATACTTTTTGTGTGTTCAATATGCACCATTCAAAGGCACATCATCAATTTTCAACCCTTTCTGACTTTATTTTATATTTTTCAGGCATTTAATGGTTTATTTTGAGCTAAATGACCCTGAATTTTAAAAGCAGTAGAAATGAACTCTGAAAACGTTGTAACTTGGCATGACATCATAATTTCACCCACATAGCAATTTCTAGAGAGTTGAGAGGGTTACGGCAAAAACTGGATGCACTTCGTGTACAAAGTGGACAATCTGATGAGAAGTATGAGGGTTCCGGAGGAAAACTCATCTATTACAAAGGGATTTTATTTTTAATAACTTATTTTAACTCCATGCTTTTTGTGTGTTCAATATGCACGATTCAAAGGCACATCATCAATTTTCAACCCTTTGTGACTTCATTTGATATTTTGAGGCATTTAATGATTTATTTTGAGCTAAATGACCCTGAATTTTAAAAGGAGTACAAATGAACTTTGAAAAGGTTGTAACTTGGCATGACATCATAATTTCACCCACATAGAAACTTATAGAGAATTGAGAGGGTTACGGCAAAAACTGGATGCACTTCGTGTACAAAGTGGACAATCTCATAAGAAGTATGAGGGTTTCGGACGAAACGTCATCTATTACAATGAGATTTCATTTTTAATAACTTATTTTAACTCCATAATTTTTGTGTGTTCAATATGCAACATTCAAAGGCGCATCATCAATTTTCAACCCTTTCTGACTTCATTTGATATTTTTCAGGCATTTAATGATTTATTTTGAGCTAACTGACCCTGAATTTGAAAAGCAGTACAAATGAACTCTGAAAAGGTTGTAACTTGGCATGACATCATATTGTCACCCACATAGAAATTTCTAGAGAGTTGAGAGGGTTACGGCAAAAACTGGATGCACTTCGTGTACAAAGTGGACAATCTCATAAGAAGTACGAGGGTTTCGGACGGAAACTCATCTATTACAAAGGGATTTCCTTTGTAATAACTTATTTTAACTCCATACTTTTTGTGTGTTCAATATGCACCATTCAAAGGCACATCATCAATTTTCAACCCTTTGTGACTTGATTTTATATTTTTCAGGCATTTAATGGTTGATTTTGAGCTAAATGACGCTGAATTTTAAAAGCAGTACAAAGGAACTCCGAAAAGGTTGTAACTTGGCATGACATGATAATTTCACCCACATAGCAACTTCTAGAGAGTTGAGAGGGTTACGGCAAAAACTAGATGCACTTCATGTACAAAGTGGACAATCTCATAAGAAGTATAAGGGTTTCGAACGAAAACTCATCTATTACAATGGGATTTCGTTTTTAATAACTTATTTTAACTCCATACTTTTTGTATGTTCAATATGCACCATTCAAAGGAACATCATTAATTTTCAACCCTTTCTGACTTCATTTGATATTTTTAAGGCATTTAATGATTTATTTTGAGCTAAATGACCCTGAATTTGAAAAGCAGTACAAATGAACTCTGAAAAGGTTGCAACTTGGCATGATATCATAATTTCACCCACATAGCAATTTCTACAGAGTTGAGAGGGTTACGGCAAAAACTGGATGCACTTCGTGTACAAAGTGGACAATCTCACAAGAAGTATGAGGGTTTCGGACGAAACTCATGTATTACAAAGGGATTTCATTTATAATAACTTATTTTAACTCCATACTTTTTGTATGTTCAATGTGCACCATTCAAAGGCACATCATCAATTTTCAACCCTTTCTGACTTCATTTGATATTTCTCAGGCATTTAATGATTTATTTTGAGCTAAATGACCCTGAATTTGAAAAGCAGTACAAATGAACTCTGAGAAGGTTGCAACTTGGCATGACATCATAATTTCACCCACATAGCAATTTCTAGAGAGTTGAGAGGGTTACGGCAAAAACTGGATGCACTTCGTGTACAAAGTGGACAATCTCATAAGAAGTATGAGGGTTACGGACGAAAACTCATCTATTACAAAGGGATTTCATTTATAATAACTTATTTTAACTCCATACTTTTTGTATGTTCAATATGCACCATTGAAAGGCACATCATCAATTTTCAACCCTTTCAGACTTCATTTGATATTTCTCAGGCCTTTAATTATTTATTTTGAGCTAAATGACCCTGAATTTGAAAAGCAGTACAAATTAACTCTGAAAAGGTTGTAACTTGGCATGACATCATAATTTCACCCACATAGCAATTTCTAGAGAGTTGAGAGGGTTACGACAAAAACTGGATGCACTTCGTGTACAAAGTGGACAATCTCATAAGAAGTATGAGCGTTTCGGACGAAAACTCATCTATTACAAAGGGATTTCATTTTTAATAACTTATTTTAACTCCATACTTTTTGTATGTTCAATATGCACCATTCAAAGGCACATCATCAATTTTCAACCCTTTGTGACTTCATTTGATATTTTGGCATTTAATGATTTATTTTGAGCTAAATTACCCTGAATTTGAAAAGCAATACAAATGAACTCTGAAAAGGTTGTAACTTGGCATGACATCATAATTTCACCCACATAGCAACCTCTAGAGAGTTGAGAGGGTTAGGGAAAAAACTGGATGCACTTCGTGTACAAAGTGGACAATCTCATACGAAGTATGAGGGTTGCGACGAAAACTCATCTATTACAAAGGGATTTCATTTTTAATAACTTATTTTAAGTCCATACTTTTTGTGTGTTCAATGTGCGCCATTCAGAGGCACATCATCAATTTTCAACCCTTTCTGACTTCATTTGACATTTTTCAGGCATTTAATTATTTATTTTGAGCTAAATGACCCTGAATTTGAAAAGCAGTACAAATTAACTCTGAAAAGGTTGTTAGTTGGCATGACATAGTAATTTCACCCATATAGAAACTTGTAGAGAGTTGAGAGGGTTACGGCAAAAACTGGATGCACTTCATGTACAAAGTGGACAATCTCATAAGAAGTATGAGGGTTTCGGACGAAAACTCATCTATTACAATGGGATTTCATTTTTATTACTTATTTTCACTCCATACTTTTTGTGTGTTCAATATGCACCATTCAAAGGCACATACTCAATTTTCAACCCTTTCTGACTTCATTTGATATATTTCAGGCATTTCATGATTTATTTTGAGCTAAATGACCCTGAATTTGAAAAGCAGTACAAATGAACTCTGAAAAGGTTGTAACTTGGCATGACATCATAATTTCACCCACATAGCAATTTCTGGAGAGTTGACAGGGTTACGGCAAAAACTGGATGCACTTCGTGTACAAAGTGGACAATCTCATAAGAAGTATGAAGGTTTCAGACGAAAACTCATCTATTACAAAGGATTTCATTTTTAATAACTTACTTTAACTCCCTACTTTTTGTGTGTTCAATATGCACCATTCAAAGGCACATCATTAATTTTCAACCCTTTCTGACTTCATTTGATATTTTTCAGGCATTTAATGACTTATTTTGAGCTAAATGACCCAGAATTAGAAAAGCAGTACAAATGAACCTTGAAAAGGTTGTAACTTATCATGACATCATAATTTCACCCACATAGCAACCTCTAGAGATTTGAGAGGGTTACGGGAAAAACTGGATGCACTTCGTGTACAAAGTGGACAATCTCATAAGAAGTATGAGGGTTCCGGACGAAAACACATCTATTACAAAGGGATTTCATTTTTAATAACTTATTTTAAGTCCATACTTTTTGTGTGTTGAATGTGCGCCATTCAGAGGCACATCATCAATTTTCAACCCTTTCTGACTTAATTTCATATTTTTCAGGCATTTAATGATTTATTTTGAGCTAAATGACCCTGAATTTGAAAAGCAGTACAAATGAACTCTGAAAAGGTTGTAAGTTGGCATGACATAGTAATTTCACCCATATAGAAACTTGTAGAGAGTTGAGAGGGTTACGGCAAAAACTGGATGCACTTCGTTTACAAAGTGGACAATCTCATAACAAGTATGAGGGTTTCGGACGAAAACTCATCTATTACAATGGGATTTCATTTTTATTACTTATTTTAACTACATACTTTTTGTGTGTTCAATATGCATCATTCAAAGGCACATCATCAATTTTCAACCCTTTCTGACTTCATTTGATATTTTTCAGGCATTTCATGATTTATTTTGAGCTAAATGACCCTGAATTTGAAAAGCAGTACAAATGAACTCTGAAAAGGTTGTAACTTGGCATGACATCACAATTTCACCCACATAGCAACTTCTAGAGAGTTGAGAGGGTTACGGCAAAAACTAGATGCACTTCGCGTTCAAAGTGGACAATCTCATAAGAAGTATGAGGGTTCGGACGAAAACTCATCTATTACAAAGGGATTTCCTTTTTAATAACTTATTTTAACTCCATACTTTTTGTATGTTCAATATGCACCATTCAAAGGCACATCATTAATTTTCAACCCTTTCTGACATCATTTGATATTTTTAAGGCATTTAATGATTTATTTTGAGCTAAATGACCCTGAATTTGAAAAGCAGTACAAATGAACTCTGAAAAGGTTGCAACTTGGCATGATATCATAATTTCACCCACATAGCAATTTCTACAGAGTTGAGAGGGTTACGGCAAAAACTGGATGCACTTCGTGTACAAAGTGGACAATCTCACAAGAAGTATGAGGGTTTCGGACGAAACTCATGTATTACAAAGGGATTTCATTTATAATAACTTATTTTAACTCCATACTTTTTGTATGTTCAATGTGCACCATTCAAAGGCACATCATCAATTTTCAACCCTTTCTGACTTCATTTGATATTTCTCAGGCATTTAATGATTTATTTTGAGCTAAATGACCCTGAATTTGAAAAGCAGTACAAATGAACTCTGAAAAGGTTGCAACTTGGCATGACATCATAATTTCACCCACATAGCAATTTCTAGAGAGTTGAGAGGGTTACGGCAAAAACTGGATGCACTTCGTGTACAAAGTGGACAATCTCATAAGAAGTATGAGGGTTACGGACGAAAACTCATCTATTACAAAGGGATTTCATTTATAATAACTTATTTTAACTCCATACTTTTTGTATGTTCAATATGCACCATTGAAAGGCACATCATCAATTTTCAACCCTTTCAGACTTCATTTGATATTTCTCAGGCCTTTAATTATTTATTTTGAGCTAAATGACCCTGAATTTGAAAAGCAGTACAAATTAACTCTGAAAAGGTTGTAACTTGGCATGACATCATAATTTCACCCACATAGCAATTTCTAGAGAGTTGAGAGGGTTACGACAAAAACTAGATGCACTTCGTGTACAAAGTGGACAATCTCATAAGAAGTATGAGCGTTTCGGACGAAAACTCATCTATTACAAAGGGATTTCATTTTTAATAACTTATTTTAACTCCATACTTTTTGTATGTTCAATATGCACCATTCAAAGGCACATCATCAATTTTCAACCCTTTCTGACTTCATTTGATATTTTGGCATTTAATGATTTATTTTGAGCTAAATTACCCTGAATTTGAAAAGCAATACAAATGAACTCTGAAAAGGTTGTAACTTGGCATGACATGATAATTTCACCCACATAGCAACCTCTAGAGAGTTGAGAGGGTTAGGGAAAAAACTGGATGCACTTCGTGTACAAAGTGGACAATCTCATACGAAGTATGAGGGTTGCGACGAAAACTCATCTATTACAAAGGGATTTCATTTTTAATAACTTATTTTAAGTCCATACTTTTTGTGTGTTCAATGTGCGCCATCCAGAGGCACATCATCAATATTCAACCCTTTCTGACTTCATTTGACATTTTTCAGGCATTTAATTATTTATTTTGAGCTAAATGACCCTGAATTTGAAAAGCAGTACAAATTAACTCTGAAAAGGTTGTTAGTTGGCATGACATAGTAATTTCACCCATATAGAAACTTGTAGAGAGTTGAGAGGGTTACGGCAAAAACTGGATGCACTTCATGTACAAAGTGGACAATCTCATAAGAAGTATGAGGGTTTCGGACGAAAACTCATCTATTACAATGGGATTTCATTTTTATTACTTATTTTCACTCCATACTTTTTGTGTGTTCAATATGCACCATTCAAAGGCACATACTCAATTTTCAACCCTTTCTGACTTCATTTGATATATTTCAGGCATTTCATGATTTATTTTGAGCTAAATGACCCTGAATTTGAAAAGCAGTACAAATGAACTCTGAAAAGGTTGTAACTTGGCATGACATCATAATTTCACCCACATAGCAATTTCTGGAGAGTTGACAGGGTTACGGAAAAAACTGGATGCACTTCGTGTACAAAGTGGACAATCTCATAAGAAGTATGAAGGTTTCAGACGAAAACTCATCTATTACAAAGGATTTCATTTTTAATAACTTACTTTAACTCCCTACTTTTTGTGTGTTCAATATGCACCATTCAAAGGCACATCATTAATTTTCAACCCTTTCTGACTTCATTTGATATTTTTCAGGCATTTAATGACTTATTTTGAGCTAAATGACCCAGAATTAGAAAAGCAGTACAAATGAACCTTGAAAAGGTTGTAACTTATCATGACATCATAATTTCACCCACATAGCAACCTCTAGAGATTTGAGAGGGTTACGGGAAAAACTGGATGCACTTCGTGTACAAAGTGGACAATCTCATAAGAAGTATGAGGGTTCCGGACGAAAACACATCTATTACAAAGGGATTTCATTTTTAATAACTTATTTTAAGTCCATACTTTTTGTGTGTTGAATGTGCGCCATTCAGAGGCACATCATCAATTTTCAACCCTTTCTGACTTAATTTCATATTTTTCAGGCATTTAATGATTTATTTTGAGCTAAATGACCCTGAATTTGAAAAGCAGTACAAATGAACTCTGAAAAGGTTGTAAGTTGGCATGACATAGTAATTTCACCCATATAGAAACTTGTAGAGAGTTGAGAGGGTTACGGCAAAAACTGGATGCACTTCGTTTACAAAGTGGACAATCTCATAACAAGTATGAGGGTTTCGGACGAAAACTCATCTATTACAATGGGATTTCATTTTTATTACTTATTTTAACTACATACTTTTTGTATGTTCAATATGCACCATTCAAAGGCACATCATCAATTTTCAACCCTTTCTGACTTCATTTGATATTTTGGCATTTAATGATTTATTTTGAGCTAAATTACCCTGAATTTGAAAAGCAATACAAATGAACTCTGAAAAGGTTGTAACTTGGCATGACATCATAATTTCACCCACATAGCAACCTCTAGAGAGTTGAGAGGGTTAGGGAAAAAACTGGATGCACTTCGTGAACAAAGTGGACAATCTCATACGAAGTATGAGGGTTGCGACGAAAACTCATCTATTACAAAGGGATTTCATTTTTAATAACTTATTTTAAGTCCATACTTTTTGTGTGTTCAATGTGCGCCATCCAGAGGCACATCATCAATTTTCAACCCTTTTTGACTTCATTTGACATTTTTCAGGCATTTAATTATTTATTTTGAGCTAAATGACCCTGAATTTGAAAAGCAGTACAAATTAACTCTGAAAAGGTTGTTAGTTGGCATGACATAGTAATTTCACCCATATAGAAACTTGTAGAGAGTTGAGAGGGTTACGGCAAAAACTGGATGCACTTCATGTACAAAGTGGACAATCTCATAAGAAGTATGAGGGTTTCGGACGAAAACTCATCTATTACAATGGGATTTCATTTTTATTACTTATTTTCACTCCATACTTTTTGTGTGTTCAATATGCACCATTCAAAGGCACATACTCAATTTTCAACCCTTTCTGACTTCATTTGATATATTTCAGGCATTTCATGATTTATTTTGAGCTAAATGACCCTGAATTTGAAAAGCAGTACAAATGAACTCTGAAAAGGTTGTAACTTGGCATGACATCATAATTTCACCCACATAGCAATTTCTGGAGAGTTGACAGGGTTACGGCAAAAACTGGATGCACTTCGTGTACAAAGTGGACAATCTCATAAGAAGTATGAAGGTTTCAGACGAAAACTCATCTATTACAAAGGATTTCATTTTTAATAACTTACTTTAACTCCCTACTTTTTGTGTGTTCAATATGCACCATTCAAAGGCACATCATTAATTTTCAACCCTTTCTGACTTCATTTGATATTTTTCAGGCATTTAATGACTTATTTTGAGCTAAATGACCCAGAATTAGAAAAGCAGTACAAATGAACCTTGAAAAGGTTGTAACTTATCATGACATCATAATTTCACCCACATAGCAACCTCTAGAGATTTGAGAGGGTTACGGGAAAAACTGGATGCACTTCGTGTACAAAGTGGACAATCTCATAAGAAGTATGAGGGTTCCGGACGAAAACACATCTATTACAAAGGGATTTCATTTTTAATAACTTATTTTAAGTCCATACTTTTTGTGTGTTGAATGTGCGCCATTCAGAGGCACATCATCAATTTTCAACCCTTTCTGACTTAATTTCATATTTTTCAGGCATTTAATGATTTATTTTGAGCTAAATGACCCTGAATTTGAAAAGCAGTACAAATGAACTCTGAAAAGGTTGTAAGTTGGCATGACATAGTAATTTCACCCATATAGAAACTTGTAGAGAGTTCAGAGGGTTACGGCAAAAACTGGATGCACTTCGTTTACAAAGTGGACAATCTCATAACAAGTATGAGGGTTTCGGACGAAAACTCATCTATTACAATGGGATTTCATTTTTATTACTTATTTTAACTACATACTTTTTGTGTGTTCAATATGCATCATTCAAAGGCACATCATCAATTTTCAACCCTTTCTGACTTCATTTGATATTTTTCAGGCATTTCATGATTTATTTGAGCTAAATGACCCTGAATTTGAAAAGCAGTACAAATGAACTCTGAAAAGGTTGTAACTTGGCATGACATCACAATTTCACCCACATAGCAACTTCTAGAGAGTTGAGAGGGTTACGGCAAAAACTGGATGCACTTCGTGTACAAAGAGGACAATCTCATAAGAAGTATGAGGGATTGGGACGAAAACTCATCTATTACAAAGGGATTTCATTTTTAATAACTTATTTTAACTACATACTTTTTGTGTGTTCAATATGTACCATTCAAAGGCACATCATCAATTTTCAACCCTTTCTGACTTCATTTGATATTTTTCAGGCATTTAATGATTTATTTTGAGCTAAATGACCCGGAATTTGTAAAGCAGTAGAAATGAACTCTGAAAAGGTTGTAACCTGGCATGACATCATAATTTCACCCACATAGCAATTTCTATAGAGTTGAGAGGGTTACGGCAAAAACTGGATGCACTTCGTGTACAAAGGGGACAATCTCATAAGAAGTATGAGGGTTTCGGACGAAAACTCATCTATTACAAAGGATTTCATTTTTAATAACTGATTTTCACCCGAATCTTTTTGTGTGTTCAATATGCACCATTCAAAGGCACATCATTAATTTTCAACCCTTTCTGGCTTCATTTGATATTTTTCAGGCATTTAATGATATATTTTGGGCTAAATGACCCTGAATTTTAAAACCAATACAAAGGAACTCTGAAAAGGTTGTAACTTGGCATGACATCATAATTTCACCCACATAGCAACTTATAGAGAGTTTAGAGGGTTACGGCAAAAAGTCGATGCACTTCGTGTACAAAGTGGACAATCTCATAAGAAGTATGGGGGTTTCGGACGAAAACTCATCTATTACAAAGGGATTTCATTTATAATAACTTATTTTAACTCCATACTTTTTGTATGTTCAATATGCACCATTCAAAGGCACATCATCAATTTTCAACCCTTTCTGACTTCATTCGATATTTCTCAGGCATTTAATGATTTATTTTGAGCTAAATGACCCTGAATTTGAAAAGCAGTACAAATTAACTCTGAAAAGGTTGTAAGTTGGCATGACATAGTAATTTCACCCATATAGAAACTTGTAGAGAGTTGAGAGGGTTACGGCAAAAACTGGATGCACTTCGTGTACAAAGAGGACAATCTCATAAGAAGTATGAGGGATTGGGACGAAAACTCATCTATTACAAAGGGATTTCATTTTTAATAACTTATTTTAACTACATACTTTTTGTGTGTTCAATATGCACCATTCAAAGGCACATCATCAATTTTCAACCCTTTCTGACTTCATTTGATATTTTTCAGGCATTTCATGATTTATTTTGAGCTAAATGACCCTGAATTTGAAAAGCAGTACAAATGAACTCTGAAAAGGTTGTAACTTGGCATGACATCACAATTTCACCCACATAGCAACTTCTAGAGAGTTGAGAGGGTTACGGCAAAAACTGGATGCACTTCGTGTACAAAGAGGACAATCTCATAAGAAGTATGAGGGATTGGGACGAAAACTCATCTATTACAAAGGGATTTCATTTTTAATAACTTATTTTAACTACATACTTTTTATGTGTTCAATATGCACCATTCAAAGGCACATCATCAATTTTCAACCCTTTCTGACTTCATTTGATATTTTTCAGGCATTTAATGATTTATTTTGAGCTAAATTACCCTGAATTTGAAAAGCAGTACAAATGAACTCTGAAAAGGTTGTAACTTGGCATGACATCATAATTTCACCCACATAGCAATTTCTAGAGAGTTGAGAGGGTTACGGCAAAAACTGGATGCACTTCGTGTACAAAGGGGACAATCTCGTAAGAAGTATGAGGGTTTCGGACGAAAACTCATGTATTACAAAGGATTTCATTTTTAATAACTTATTTTCACCCCAAACTTTTTGTGTGTTCAATATGCACCATCCAAAGGCACATCATTAATTTTCAACCCTTTATGGCTTCATTTGATATTTTTCAGGCATTTAATGATATATTTTAGGCTAAATGACCCTGAATTTTAAAACCAGTACAAAGGAACTCTGAAAAGGTTGTAACTTGGCATGACATCATAATTTCACCCACATAGCAACTTATAGAGAGTTTAGAGGGTTACGGCAAAAACTCGATGCACTTCGTGTCCAAAGTGGACAATCTCATAAGAAGTATGGGGGTTTCGGACGAAAACTCATCTATTACAAAGGGATTGCATTTCTAATAACTTATTTTAACTACATACTTTTTGTGTGGTCAATATGCACCATTCAAAGGCACATCATCAATTTTCAACCCTTTCTGACTTCATTTGATATTTTTCAGGCATTTCATGATTTATTTTGAGCTAAATGACCCTGAATTAGAAAAGCAGTACAAATGAACTCTGAAAAGGTTGTAACTTGGCATGACATCACAATTTCACCCACATAGCAACTTCTAGAGAGTTGAGAGGGTTACGGCAAAAACTAGATGCACTTTGTGTACAAAGAGGACAATCTCATAAGAAGTATGAGGGATTGGGACGAAAACTCATCTATTACAAAGGGATTTCATTTTTAATAACTTATTTTAACTACATACTTTTTATGTGTTCAATATGCACCATTCAAAGGCACATCATCAATTTTCAACCCTTTCTGACTTCATTTGATATTTTCCAGGCATTTAATGATTTATTTTGAGCTAAATGACCCTGAATTTGAAAAGCAGTACAAATGAACTCTGAAAAGGTTGTAACTTGGCATGACATCATAATTTCACCCACATAGCAACTTCTAGAGAGTTGAGAGGGTTACGGCAAAAACTGGATGCACTTCGTGTACAAAGGGGACAATCTCGTAAGAAGTATGAGGGTTTCGGACGAAAACTCATCTATTACAAAGGGATTTCATTTTTAATAACTTATTTTAACTACATACTTTTTGTGTGTTCAATATGCACCATTCAAAGGCACATCATCAATTTTCAACCCTTTCTGACTTCATTTGATATTTTTCAGGCATTTCATGATTTATTTTGAGCTAAATGACCCTGAATTTGAAAAGCAGTACAAATGAACTCTGAAAAGGTTGTAACTTGGCATGACATCACAATTTCACCCACATAGCAACTTCTAGAGAGTTGAGAGGGTTACGGCAAAAACTGGATGCACTTCGTGTACAAAGGGGACAATCTCATAAGAAGTATGAGGGTTCCGGAATAAAACACATCTATTACAAAGGGATTTCATTTTTAATAACTTATTTTAAGTCCATACTTTTTGTGTGTTCAATATGCACCATCCAAAGGCACATCATTAATTTTCAACCCTTTCTGGCTTCATTTGATATTTTTCAGGCATTTAATGATATATTTTGGGCTAAATGACCCTGAATTTTAAAACCAGTACAAAGGAACTCTGAAAAGGTTGTAACTTGGCATGACATCATAATTTCACCCACATAGCAACTTATAGAGAGTTTAGAGGGTTACGGCAAAAACTCGATGCACTTCGTGTCCAAAGTGGACAATCTCATAAGAAGTATGGGGGTTTCGGACGAAAACTCATCTATTACAAAGGGATTTCATTTATAATAACTTATTTTAACTCCATACTTTTTGTATGTTCAATATGCACCATTCAAAGGCACATCATCAATTTTCAACCCTTTCTGACTTCATTCGATATTTCTCAGGCATTTAATGATTTATTTTGAGCTAAATGACCCTGAATTTGAAAAGCAGTACAAATTAACTCTGAAAAGGTTGTAAGTTGGCATGACATAGTAATTTCACCCATATAGAAACTTGTAGAGAGTTGAGAGGGTTACGGCAAAAACTGGATGCACTTCGTGTACAAAGAGGACAATCTCATAAGAAGTATGAGGGATTGGGACGAAAACTCATCTATTACAAAGGGATTTCATTTTTAATAACTTATTTTAACTACATACTTTTTGTGTGTTCAATATGCACCATTCAAAGGCACATCATCAATTTTCAACCCTTTCTGACTTCATTTGATATTTTTCAGGCATTTCATGATTTATTTTGAGCTAAATGACCCTGAATTTGAAAAGCAGTACAAATGAACTCTGAAAAGGTTGTAACTTGGCATGACATCACAATTTCACCCACATAGCAACTTCTAGAGAGTTGAGAGGGTTACGGCAAAAACTGGATGCACTTCGTGTACAAAGAGGACAATCTCATAAGAAGTATGAGGGATTGGGACGAAAACTCATCTATTACAAAGGGATTTCATTTTTAATAACTTATTTTAACTACATACTTTTTATGTGTTCAATATGCACCATTCAAAGGCACATCATCAATTTTCAACCCTTTCTGACTTCATTTGATATTTTTCAGGCATTTAATGATTTATTTTGAGCTAAATTACCCTGAATTTGAAAAGCAGTACAAATGAACTCTGAAAAGGTTGTAACTTGGCATGACATCATAATTTCACCCACATAGCAATTTCTAGAGAGTTGAGAGGGTTACGGCAAAAACTGGATGCACTTCGTGTACAAAGGGGACAATCTCGTAACAAGTATGAGGGTTTCGGACGAAAACTCATGTATTACAAAGGATTTCATTTTTAATAACTTATTTTCACCCCAAACTTTTTGTGTGTTCAATATGCACCATCCAAAGGCACATCATTAATTTTCAACCCTTTATGGCTTCATTTGATATTTTTCAGGCATTTAATGATATATTTTAGGCTAAATGACCCTGAATTTTAAAACCAGTACAAAGGAACTCTGAAAAGGTTGTAACTTGGCATGACATCATAATTTCACCCACATAGCAACTTATAGAGAGTTTAGAGGGTTACGGCAAAAACTCGATGCACTTCGTGTCCAAAGTGGACAATCTCATAAGAAGTATGGGGGTTTCGGACGAAAACTCATCTATTACAAAGGGATTGCATTTCTAATAACTTATTTTAACTACATACTTTTTGTGTGGTCAATATGCACCATTCAAAGGCACATCATCAATTTTCAACCCTTTCTGACTTCATTTGATATTTTTCAGGCATTTCATGATTTATTTTGAGCTAAATGACCCTGAATTTGAAAAGGAGTACAAATGAACTCTGAAAAGGTTGTAACTTGGCATGACATCACAATTTCACCCACATAGCAACTTCTAGAGAGTTGAGAGGGTTACGGCAAAAACTGGATGCACTTTGTGTACAAAGAGGACAATCTCATAAGAAGTATGAGGGATTGGGACGAAAACTCATCTATTACAAAGGGATTTCATTTTTAATAACTTATTTTAACTACATACTTTTTATGTGTTCAATATGCACCATTCAAAGGCACATCATCAATTTTCAACCCTTTCTAACTTCATTTGATATTTTTCAGGCATTTAATGATTTATTTTGAGCTAAATGACCCTGAATTTGAAAAGCAGTACAAATGAACTCTGAAAAGGTTGTAACTTGGCATGACATCATAATTTCACCCACATAGCAACTTCTAGAGAGTTGAGAGGGTTACGGCAAAAACTGGATGCACTTCGTGTACAAAGGGGACAATCTCGTAAGAAGTATGAGGGTTTCGGACGAAAACTCATCTATTACAAAGGGATTTCATTTTTAATAACTTATTTTAACTACATACTTTTTGTGTGTTCAATATGCACCATTCAAAGGCACGTCATCAATTTTCAACCCTTTCTGACTTCATTTGATATTTTTCAGGCATTTCATGATTTATTTTGAGCTAAATGACCCTGAATTTGAAAAGCAGTACAAATGAACTCTGAAAAGGTTGTAACTTGGCATGACATCACAATTTCACCCACATAGCAACTTCTAGAGAGTTGAGAGGGTTACGGCAAAAACTGGATGCACTTCGTGTACAAAGGGGACAATCTCATAAGAAGTATGAGGGTTCCGGAATAAAACACATCTATTACAAAGGGATTTCATTTTTAATAACTTATTTTAAGTCCATACTTTTTGTGTGTTCAATATGCACCATCCAAAGGCACATCATTAATTTTCAACCCTTTCTAGCTTCATTTGATATTTTTCAGGCATTTAATGATATATTTTGGGCTAAATGACCCTGAATTTTAAAACCAGTACAAAGGAACTCTGAAAAGGTTGTAACTTGGCATGACATCATAATTTCACCCACATAGCAACTTATAGAGAGTTTAGAGGGTTACGGCAAAAACTCGATGCACTTCGTGTCCAAAGTGGACAATCTCATAAGAAGTATGGGGGTTTCGGACGAAAACTCATCTATTACAAAGGGATTTCATTTATAATAACTTATTTTAACTCCATACTTTTTGTATGTTCAATATGCACCATTCAAAGGCACATCATCAATTTTCAACCCTTTCTGACTTCATTCGATATTTCTCAGGCATTTAATGATTTATTTTGAGCTAAATGACCCTGAATTTGAAAAGCAGTACAAATTAACTCTGAAAAGGTTGTAAGTTGGCATGACATAGTAATTTCACCCATATAGAAACTTGTAGAGAGTTGAGAGGGTTACGGCAAAAACTGGATGCACTTCGTGTACAAAGGGGACAATCTCATAAGAAGTATGAGGGTTTCGGACGAAAACTCATGTATTACAAAGGATTTCATTTTTAATAACTTATTTTCACCCCAAACTTTTTGTGTGTTAAATATGCACCATCCAAAGGCACATCATTAATTTTCAACCCTTTCTGGCTTCATTTGATATTTTTCAGGCATTTAATGATATATTTTGGGCTAAATGACCCTGAATTTTAAAACCAGTACAAAGGAACTCTGAAAAGGTTGTAACTTGGCATGACATCATAATTTCACCCACATAGCAACTTATAGAGAGTTGAGAGGGTTACGGCAAAAACTCGATGCACTTCGTGTCCAAAGTGGACAATCTCATAAGAAGTATGGGGGTTTCGGACGAAAACTCATCTATTACAAAGGGATTTCATTTATAATAACTTATTTTAACTCCATACTTTTTGTATGTTCAATATGCACCATTCAAAGGCACATCATCAATTTTCAACCCTTTCTGACTTCATTCGATATTTCTCAGGCATTTAATGATTTATTTTGAGCTAAATGACCCTGAATTTGAAAAGCAGTACAAATTAACTCTGAAAAGGTTGTAAGTTGGCATGACATAGTAATTTCACCCATATAGAAACTTGTAGAGAGTTGAGAGGGTTACGGCAAAAACTGGATGCACTTCGTGTACAAAGTGGACAATCTCATAAGAAGTATGAGGGTTTCGGACGAAAACTCATCTATTACAATGGGATTTCATTTTTATTACTTATTTTAACTTTATACTTTTTGTGTGTTCAATATGCACCATTCAAAGGCACATCATCAATTTTCAACCCTTTCTGACTTCATTTGATATTTTGGCATTTAATGATTTATTTTGAGCTAAATGACCCTGAATTTGAAAAGCAATACAAATGAACTCTGAAAAGGTTGTAACTTGGCATGACATCATAATTTCACCCACATAGCAACCTCTAGAGAGTTGAGAGGGTTATGGCAAAAACTGGATGCACTTCGTGTACAAAGTGGAAATTCTCATACGAAGTATGAGGGTTTCGGACGAAAACTCATATATTACAAAGGGATTTCATTTTTAATAACTTATTTTAACTCCATAATTTTTGTGTGTACAATATGCGCCATTCAGAGGCACATCATCAATTTTCAACCCGTTCTGACTTCATTTGACATTTTTCAGGCATTTAATGATTTATTTTGAGCTAAATGACCCTGAATTTGAAAAGCAGTACAAATGAACTCTGAAAAGGTTGTAACTTGGCATGACATCATAATTTCACCCACATAGCAACCTCTAGATATTTGAGAGGGTTACGGCAAAAACTGGATGCACTTCGTGTGCAAAGTGGACAATCTCATAAGAAGTATGAGGGTTCCGGACGAAAACTCATCTATTACAAAGAGATCATTTTTAATAACTTATTTTAAGTCCATACTTTTTGTGTGTTCAATGTGCGCCATTCAGAGGCACATCATCAATATTCAACCCTTTCTGACTTCATTTGATATTTTTCAGGTATTTAATGATTTATTTTGAGCTAAATGACCCTGAATTTGAAAAGCAGTACAAATGAATTTTGAAAAGGTTGTAAGTTGGCATGACATAGTAATTTCACCCATATAGAAACTTGTAGAGAGTTGAGAGGGTTACGGTGAAAACTGGATGCACTTCGTGTACAAAGTGGACAATCTCATAAGAAGTATGAGGGTTTCAGACGAAAACTCATCTATTACAATGGGATTTCATTTTTCTTACTTATTTTAACTCCATACTTTTTGTGTGTTCAATATGCACCATTCAAAGGCACATCATCAATTTTCAACACTTTATGCCTTCATTTGATATTTTTCAGGCATTTCATGATTTATTTTGAGCTAAATGACCCTGAATTTGAAAAGCAGTACAAATGAACTCTGAAAAGGTTGTAACTTGGCATGACATCATACTTTCACCCACATAGCAATTTCTGGAGAGTTGAGAGGGTTACGGCAAAAACTGGATGCACTTCGTGTACAAAGTGGACAATCTCATAAGAAGTATGAAGGTTTTGGACGAAAACTCATCTATTAGAAAGGATTTCATTTTTAATAACTTACTTTAACTCCCTACTTTTTGTGTGTTCAATATGCACCATTCAAAGGCACGTCATTAATTTTCAACCCTTTCTGACTTCATTTGATATTTTTCAGGCATTTAATGACTTATTTTGAGCTAAATGACCCATAATTAGAAAAGCAGTACAAATGAACCTTGAAAAGGTTGTAACTTATCATGACATCATAATTTCACCCACATAGCAACCTCTAGAGATTTGAGAGGGTTACGGGAAAAACTGGATGCACTTCGTGTACAAAGTGGACAATCTCATAAGAAGTATGAGGGTTCCGGAATAAAACACATCTATTACAAAGGGATTTCATTTTTAATAACTTATTTTAAGTCCATACTTTTTGTGTGTTGAATGTGCGCCATTCAGAGGCACATCATCAATTTTCAACCCTTTCTGACTTAATTTGATATTTTTCAGGCATTTAATGATTTATTTTGAGCTAAATGACCCTGAATTTGAAAAGCAGTACAAATGAACTTTGAAAAGGTTGTAAGTTGGCATGACATAGTAATTTCACCCATATAGAAACTTGTAGAGAGTTGAGAGGGTTACGGCAAAAACTGGATGCACTTCGTGTACAAAGTGGACAATCTCATAAGAAGTATGAGGGTTTCGGACGAAAACTCATCTATTACAATGGGATTTCATTTTTATTACTTATTTTAACTTTATACTTTTTGTGTGTTCAATATGCACCATTCAAAGGCACATCATCAATTTTCAACCCTTTCTGACTTCATTTGATATTTTTCAGGAATTTCATGATTTATTTTGAGCTAAAAGACCCTGAATTTGAAAAGCAGTACAGATGAACTCTGAAAAGGTTGTAACTTGGCATGACATCAAAATTTCACCCACATAGCAACTTCTAGAGAGTTGAGAGGGTTACGGCAAAAACTGGATGCACTTCGTGTACAAAGAGGACAATCTCATAAGAAGTATGAGGGTTTGGGACGAAAACTCATCTATTACAAAGGGATTTCATTTTTAATAACTTATTTTAACTCCATACTTTTTGTGTGTTCAATATGCACCATTCAAAGGCATATCATCAATTTTCAACCCTTTCTGACTTCATTTGATATTTTTCAGGCATTTAATAATTTATTTTGAGCTAAATGACCCTGAATTTGCAAAGCAGTACAAATGAACTCTGAAAAGGTTGTAACTTGGCATGACATCATAATTTCACCCACATAGCAATTTCTAGAGATTTGAGAGGGTTACGGCAAAAACTGGATGCACTTCGTGTACAAAGTGGACAATCTCATAAGAAGTATGAGGGTTTCGAACGAAAACTCATCTATTACAAAGGATTTCATTTTTAATAACTTATTTTCACTCCAAACTTTTTGCGTGTTCCATATGCACCATTCAAAGGCACATCATTAATTTTCAACCCTTTCTGACTTCATTTGATATTTTTCAGGCATTTAATGATATATTTTGGGCTAAATGACCCTGAATTTTAAAACCAGTACAAAGGAACTCTGAAAAGGTTGTAACTTGGCATGACATCATAATTTCACCCACATAGGAACTTATAGAGAGTTGAGAGGGGTACGGCAAAAACTCGATGCACTTCGTGTACAAAGAGGACAATCTCATAAGAAGTATCAGGGTTTGGGACGAAAACTCATCTATTACAAAGGGATTTCATTTTTAATAACTTATTTTAACTTTATACTTTTTGTGTGTTCAATATGCACCATTCAAAGGCACATCATCAATTTTCAACCCTTTCTGACTTCATTTGATATTTTTCAGGAATTTCATGATTTATTTTGAGCTAAAAGACCCTGAATTTGAAAAGCAGTACAGATGAACTCTGAAAAGGTTGTAAGTTGGCATGACATCACAATTTCACCCACATAGCAACTTCTATAGAGTTGAGAGGGTTACGGCAAAAACTGGATGCACTTCGTGTACAAAGAGGACAATCTCATAAGAAGTATGAGGGTTTGGGACGAAAACTCATCTATTACAAAGGGATTTCATTTTTAATAACTTATTTTAACTCCATACTTTTTGTGTGTTCAATATGCACCATTCAAAGGCATATCATCAATTTTCAACCCTTTCTGACTTCATTTGATATTTTTCAGGCATTTAATGATATATTTTGGGCTAAATGACCCTGAATTTTAAAACCAGTACAAAGGAACTCTGAAAAGGTTGTAACTTGGCATGACATCATAATTTCACCCACATAGGAACTTATAGAGAGTTGAGAGGGGTACGGCAAAAACTCGATGCACTTCGTGTACAAAGAGGACAATCTCATAAGAAGTATCAGGGTTTGGGACGAAAACTCATCTATTACAAAGGGATTTCATTTTTAATAACTTATTTTAACTTTATACTTTTTGTGTGTTCAATATGCACCATTCAAAGGCACATCATCAATATTCAACCCTTTCTGACTTCATTTGATATTTTTCAGGTATTTAATGATTTATTTTGAGCTAAATGACCCTGAATTTGAAAAGCAGTACAAATGAATTTTGAAAAGGTTGTAAGTTGGCATGACATAGTAATTTCACCCATATAGAAACTTGTAGAGAGTTGAGAGGGTTACGGTGAAAACTGGATGCACTTCGTGTACAAAGTGGACAATCTCATAAGAAGTATGAGGGTTTCAGACGAAAACTCATCTATTACAATGGGATTTCATTTTTATTACTTATTTTAACTCCATACTTTTTGTGTGTTCAATATGCACCATTCAAAGGCACATCATCAATTTTCAACACTTTATGCCTTCATTTGATATTTTTCAGGCATTTCATGATTTATTTTGAGCTAAATGACCCTGAATTTGAAAAGCAGTACAAATGAACTCTGAAAAGGTTGTAACTTGGCATGACATCATACTTTCACCCACATAGCAATTTCTGGAGAGTTGAGAGGGTTACGGCAAAAACTGGATGCACTTCGTGTACAAAGTGGACAATCTCATAAGAAGTATGAAGGTTTTGGACGAAAACTCATCTATTAGAAAGGATTTCATTTTTAATAACTTACTTTAACTCCCTACTTTTTGTGTGTTCAATATGCACCATTCAAAGGCACGTCATTAATTTTCAACCCTTTCTGACTTCATTTGATATTTTTCAGGCATTTAATGACTTATTTTGAGCTAAATGACCCAGAATTAGAAAAGCAGTACAAATGAACCTTGAAAAGGTTGTAACTTATCATGACATCATAATTTCACCCACATAGCAACCTCTAGAGATTTGAGAGGGTTACGGGAAAAACTGGATGCACTTCGTGTACAAAGTGGACAATCTCATAAGAAGTATGAGGGTTCCGGAATAAAACACATCTATTACAAAGGGATTTCATTTTTAATAACTTATTTTAAGTCCATACTTTTTGTGTGTTGAATGTGCGCCATTCAGAGGCACATCATCAATTTTCAACCCTTTCTGACTTAATTTGATATTTTTCAGGCATTTAATGATTTATTTTGAGCTAAATGACCCTGAATTTGAAAAGCAGTACAAATGAACTTTGAAAAGGTTGTAAGTTGGCATGACATAGTAATTTCACCCATATAGAAACTTGTAGAGAGTTGAGAGGGTTACGGCAAAAACTGGATGCACTTCGTGTACAAAGTGGACAATCTCATAAGAAGTATGAGGATTTCGGACGAAAACTCATCTATTACAATGGGATTTCATTTTTATTACTTATTTTAACTTTATACTTTTTGTGTGTTCAATATGCACCATTCAAAGGCACATCATCAATTTTCAACCCTTTCTGACTTCATTTGATATTTTTCAGGAATTTCATGATTTATTTTGAGCTAAAAGACCCTGAATTTGAAAAGCAGTACAGATGAACTCTGAAAAGGTTGTAACTTGGCATGACATCACAATTTCACCCACATAGCAATTTCTAGAGATTTGAGAGGGTTACGGCAAAAACTGGATGCACTTCGTGTACAAAGTGGACAATCTCATAAGAAGTATGAGGGTTTCGGACGAAAACTCATCTATTACAAAGGATTTCATTTTTAATAACTTATTTTCACTCCAAACTTTTTGCGTGTTCCATATGCACCATTCAAAGGCACACCATTAATTTTCAACCCTTTCTGACTTCATTTGATATTTTTCAGGCATTTAATGATATATTTTGGGCTAAATGACCCTGAATTTTAAAACCAGTACAAAGGAACTCTGAAAAAGTTGTAACTTGGCATGACATCATAATTTCACCCACATAGGAACTTATAGAGAGTTGAGAGGGGTACGGCAAAAACTCGATGCACTTCGTGTACAAAGAGGACAATCTCATAAGAAGTATCAGGGTTTGGGACGAAAACTCATCTATTACAAAGGGATTTCATTTTTAATAACTTATTTTAACTTTATACTTTTTGTGTGTTCAATATGCACCATTCAAAGGCACATCATCAATTTTCAACCCTTTCTGACTTCATTTGATATTTTTCAGGAATTTCATGATTTATTTTGAGCTAAAAGACCCTGAATTTGAAAAGCAGTACAGATGAACTCTGAAAAGGTTGTAACTTGGCATGACATCACAATTTCACCCACATAGCAACTTCTAGAGAGTTGAGAGGGTTACGGCAAAAACTGGATGCACTTCGTGTACAAAGAGGACAATCTCATAAGAAGTATGAGGGTTTGGGACGAAAACTCATCTATTACAAAGGGATTTCATTTTTAATAACTTATTTTAACTCCATACTTTTTGTGTGTTCAATATGCACCATTCAAAGGCATATCATCAATTTTCAACCCTTTCTGACTTCATTTGATATTTTTCAGGCATTTAATAATTTATTTTGAGCTAAATGACCCTGAATTTGCAAAGCAGTACAAATGAACTCTGAAAAGGTTGTAACTTGGCATGACATCATAATTTTACCCACATAGCAATTTCTAGAGATTTGAGAGGGTTACGGCAAAAACTGGATGCACTTCGTGTACAAAGTGGACAATCTCATAAGAAGTATGAGGGTTTCGGACGAAAACTCATCTATTACAAAGGATTTCATTTTTAATAACTTATTTTCACTCCAAACTTTTTGCGTGTTCCATATGCACCATTCAAAGGCACATCATTAATTTTCAACCCTTTCTGACTTCATTTGATATTTTTCAGGCATTTAATGATATATTTTGGGCTAAATGACCCTGAATTTTAAAACCAGTACAAAGGAACTCTGAAAAGGTTGTAACTTGGCATGATATCATAATTTCACCCACATAGGAACTTATAGAGAGTTGAGAGGGGTACGGCAAAAACTCGATGCACTTCGTGTACAAAGAGGACAATCTCATAAGAAGTATCAGGGTTTGGGACAAAAACTCATCTATTACAAAGGGATTTCATTTTTAATAACTTATTTTAACTCCGTACTTTTTGTGTGTTCAATATGCACCATTCAAAGGCACATCATCAATTTTCAACCCTTTCTGACTTCATTCGATATTTTTTAGGCATTTAATAATTTATTTTGAGCTAAATGACCCTGAATTTGAAAAGCAGTACAAATGAACTCTGAAAATGTTGTATCTTGGCATGACATCATAATTTCACCCACATAGCAATTTCTAGAGAGTTGAGAGGGTTACGGCAAAAACTGGATGCACTTCGTGTACAAAGTGGACAATCTCATAAGAAGTATGAGGGTTTCGGACGAAAACTCATCTATTACAAAGGATTTCATTTTTAATAACTTATTTTCACTCCAAACTTTTTGTGTGTTCCATATGCACCATTCAAAGGCACATCATTAATTTTCAACCCTTTCTGACTTCATTTGATATTTTTCAGGCATTTAATAATTTATTTTGAGCTAAATGACCCTGAATTTGAAAAGCAGTACAAATGAACTATGAAAAGGTTGTAACTTGGCATGACATCATAATTTCACCCACACAGCAACTTATAGAGAGTTTAGAGGGTTACGGCAAAAACTCGATGCACTTCGTGCACAAAGTGGACAATCTCATAAGAAGTATGGGGGTTTCGGACGAAAACTCATCTATTACAAAGGGATTTCATTTATAATAACTTATTTTAACTCCATACTTTTTGTATGTTCAATATGCACCATTCAAAGGCACATCATCAATTTTCAACCCTTTCTGACTTCATTTGATATTTCTCAGGCATTTAATGATTTATTTTGAGCTAAATGACCCTGAATTTGAAAAGCAGCACAAATTAACTCTGAAAAGGTTGTAAGTTGGCATGACATAGTAATTTCACCCATATAGAAACTTGTAGAGAGTTGAGAGGGTTACGGCAAAAACTGGATGCACTTCGTGTACAAAGTGGACAATCTCATAAGAAGTATGAGGGTTTCGGACGAAAACTCATCTATTACAATGGGATTTCATTTTTATTACTTATTTTAACTTTATACTTTTTTGTGTGTTCAATATGCACCATTCAAAGGCACATCATCAATTTTCAACCCTTTCTGACTTCATTTGATATTTTGGCATTTAATGATTTATTTTGAGCTAAATGACCCTGAATTTGAAAAGCAATACAAATGAACTCTGAAAAGGTTGTAACTTGGCATGACATCATAATTTCACCCACATAGCAACCTCTAGAGAGTTGAGAGGGTTAGGGCAAAAACTGGACGCACTTCGTGTACAAAGTGGAAAATCTCATATGAAGTATGAGGGTTTCGGACGAAAACTCATATATTACAAAGGGATTTCATTTTTAATAACTTATTTTAACTCCATAATTTTTGTCTGTACAATATGCGCCATTCAGAGGCACATCATCAATTTTCAACCCGTTCTGACTTCATTTGATATTTTTCAGGCATTTAATGATTTATTTTGAGCTAAATGACCTTGAATTTGAAAAGCAGTACAAATGAACTCTGAAAAGGTTGTAAATTCGCACGACAAAGTAATTTCACCCGTATAGAAACTTCTAGAGAGTTGAGGGGTTACGGCAAAAAACTGGATGCACTTCGTGTACAAAGTGGACAATCTCATAAGAAGTATGAAGGTTTCGGACGGAAACTCATCTATTACAAAGGATTTCATTTTTAATAACTTACTTTAACTGCATACTTTTTGTGTGTTCAATATGCACCATTCAAAGGCACATCATTAATTTTCAACCCTTTCTGACTTCATTTGATATTTTTCAGGCATTTAATAATTTATTTTGAGCTAAATGACCCAGAATTAGAAAAGCAGTACAAATGAACTCTGAAAAGGTTGTAACTTATCATGACATCATAATTTCACCCACGTAGCAACCTCTAGATATTTGAGAGGGTTACGGCAAAAACTGGTTGCACTTCGTGTGCAAAGTGAACAACCTCATAAGAAGTATGAGGGTTCCGGACGAAAACTCATCTATTACAAAGGGATTTCATTTTTAATAACTTATTTTAAGTCCATACTTTTTGTGTGTTCAATGTGCGCCATTCAGAGGCACATCATCAATATTCAACCCTTTCTGACTTCATTTGATATTTTTCAGGCATTTAATGATTTATTTTGAGCTAAATGACCCTGAATTTGAGAAGCAGTACAAATGAACTATGAAAAGGTTGTAAGTTGGCATGACATAGTAATTTCACCCATATAGAAACTTGTAGAGAGTTGAGAGGGTTACGGGGAAAACTGGATGCACTTCGTGTACAAAGTGGACAATCTCATAAGAAGTATGAGGGTTTCAGACGAAAACTCATCTATTACAATGGGATTTCATTTTTATTACTTATTTTAACTCCATACTTTTTGTGTGTTCAATATGCACCATTCAAAGGCACATCATCAATTTTCAACCCTTTATGCCTTCATTTGATATTTTTCAGGCATTTCATGATTTATTTTGAGCTAAATGACCCTGAATTTGAAAAGCAGTACAAATGAACTCTGAAAAGGTTGTAACTTGGCATGAAATCATACTTTCACCCACATAGCAATTTCTGGAGAGTTGAGAGGGTTACTGCAAAAACTGGATGCACTTCGTGTACAAAGTGGACAATCTCATAAGAAGTATGAAGGTTTCGGACGAAAACTCATCTATTAGAAAGGATTTCATTTTTAATAACTTACTTTAACTCCCTACTTTTTGTGTGTTCAATATGCACCATTCAAAGGCACATCATTAATTTTCAACCCTTTCTGACTTCATTTGGTATTTTTCAGGCATTTAATGACTTATTTTGAGCTAAATGACCCAGAATTAGAAAAGCAGGACAAATGAACCTTGAAAAGGTTGTAACTTATCATGACATCATAATTTCACCCACATAGCAACCTCTAGAGATTTGAGAGGGTTACGGGAAAAACTGGATGCACTTCGTGTACAAAGTGGACACTCTCATAAGAAGTATGAGGGTTCCGGACGAAAACACATCTATTACAAAGGGATTTCATTTTTAATAACTTATTTTAAGTCCATAATTTTTGTGTGTTGAATGTGCGCCATTCAGAGGCACATCATCAATTTTCAACCCTTTCTGACTTAATTTGATATTTTTCAGGCATTTAATGATTTATTTTGAGCTAAATGACCCTGAATTTGAAAAGCAGTACAAATGAACTTTGAAAAGGTTGTAAGTTGGCATGACATAGTAATTTCACCCATATAGAAACTTGTAGAGAGTTGAGAGGGTTACGGCAAAAACTGGATGCACTTCGTGTACACAGTGGACAATCTCATAAGAAGTATGAGGGTTTGGGACGAAAACTCATCTATTACAATGGGATTTCATTTTTATTACTATTTTAACTTTATACTTTTTTTGTGTTCAATTTGCACCATTCAAAGGCACATCATCAATTTTCAACCCTTTCTGACTTCATTTGATATTTTTCAGGAATTTCATGATTTATTTTGAGCTAAATGACCCTGAATTTGAAAAGCAGTACAGATGAACTCTGAAAAGGTTGTAACCTGGCATGACATCACAATTTCACCCACATAGCAACTTCTAGAGAGTTGAGAGGGTTACGGCAAAAACTGGATGCACTTCGTGTACAAAGAGGACAATCTCATAAGAAGTATGAGGGTTTGGGACGAAAACTCATCTATTACAAAGGGATTTCATTTTTAATAACTTATTTTAACTCCATACTTTTTGTGTGTTCAATATGCACCATTCAAAGGCACATCATCAATTTTCAACCCTTTCTGACTTCATTTGATATTTTTCAGTCATTTAATAATTTATTTTGAGCTAAATGACCCTGAATTTGAAAAGCAGTACAATGAACTCTGAAAAGGTTGTAACTTGGCATGACATCATAATTTCACCCACATAGCAATTTCTAGAGAGTTGAGCGGGTTACGGCAAAAACTGGATGCACTTCGTGTACAAAGTGGACAATCTCATAAGAAGTATGAGGGTTTCGGACGAAAACTCATCTATTACAAAGGATTTCATTTTTAATAACTTATTTTCACTCCAAACTTTTTGTGTGTTCAATATGCACCATTCAAAGGCACATCATTAATTTTCAACCCTTTCTGACTTCATTTGATATTTTTCAGGCATTTAATGATATATTTTGGGCTAAATGACCCTGAATTTTAAAACCAGTACAAAGGAACTCTGAAAAGGTTGTAACTTGGCATGACATCATAATTTCACCCACATAGCAACTTATAGAGAGTTGAGAGGGTTACGGCAAAAACTCGATGCACTTCGTGTACAAAGTGGACAATCTCATAAGAAGTATGGGGGTTTCGGACGAAAACTCATCTATTACAAAGGGATTTCATTTATAATAACTTATTTTAACTCCATACTTTTTGTATGTTCAATATGCACCATTCAAAGGCACATCATCAATTTTCAACCCTTTCTGACTTCATTTGATATTTCTCAGGCATTTAATGATTTATTTTGAGCTAAATGACCCTGAATTTGAAAAGCAGTACAAATTAACTCTGAAAAGGTTGTAACTTGGCATGACATCGTAATTTCACCCACATAGCAATTTCTAGAGAGTTGAGAGGGTTACGACAAAAAGTGGATGCACTTCGTGTACAAAGTGGACAATCTCATAAGAAGTATGAGCGTTTCGGACGAAAACTCATCTATTACAAAGGGATTTCATTTTTGATAACTTATTTTAACTCCATAATTTTTGTGTCTTCAATATGCACCATTCAAAGGCACATCATCAATTTTCAACCCTTTCTGACTTCATTTGATATTTTGGCATTTAATGATTTGTTTTGAGCTAAATGACCCTGAATTTGAAAAGCAATACAAATGAACTCTGAAAAGGTTGTAACTTGGCATGACATCATAATTTCACCCACATAGAAACCTCTAGAGAGTTGAGAGGGTTAGGGCAAAAACTGGATGCACTTCGTGTACAAAGTGGAAAATCTCATACGAAGTATGAGGGTTTCGGACGAAAACTCATCTATTACAAAGGGATTTCATTTTTAATAACTTATTTTAACTCCATAATTTTTGTCTGTTCAATATGCGCCATTCAGAGGCACATCATCAATTTTCAACCCTTTCTGACTTCATTTGATATTTTTCAGGCATTTAATGATTTATTTTGAGCTAAATGACCCTGAATTTGAAAAGCAGTACAAATGAACTTTGAAAAGGTTGTAACTTGGCATGACATCATAATTTCACCCACATAGCAATTTCTAGATAGGTGAGAGGGTTACGGCAAAAACTGGATGCACTTCGTGTACAAAGTGGACAATCTCATAAGAAGTATGAAGGTTTCGGACGAAAACTCATCTATTACAAAGGATTTCATTTTGAATAACTTACTTTAACTCCATACTTTTTGTGTCTTCAATATGCACCATTCAAAGGCACATCATTAATTTTCAACCCTTTCTGACTTCATTTGATATTTTGGCATTTAATAATTTATTTTGAGCTAAATGACCCTGAATTTGAAAAGCAATAAAAATTAACTCTGAAAAGGTTGTAACTTGGCATGACATCATAATTTCACCCACATAGCAACCTCTAGAGAGTTGAGAGGGTTAGGGCAAAAACTAGATGCACTTCGTGTACAACGTGGAAAATCTCATACGAAGTATGAGGGTTTCGGACGAAAACTCATCTATTACAAAGGGATTTCATTTTTAATAACTTATTTTAACTCCATAATTTTTGTGTGTACAATATGCGCCATTCAGAGGCACATCATCAATTTTCAACCCGTTCTGATTTCATTTGATATTTTTCAGGCATTTAATGATTTATTTTGAGCTAAATGACCCTGAATTTGAAAAGCAGTACAAATGAACTCTGAAAAGGTTGTAACTTATCATGACATCATAATTTCACCCACATAGCAACCTCTAGATATTTCAGAGGGTTACGCCAAAAACTGGATGCACTTCGTGTACAAAGTGGACAATCTCATAAGAAGTATGAGGGTTCCGGACGAAAACTCATCTATTACAAAGGGATTTCATTTTTAATAACTTATTTTAAGTCCATACTTTTTGTGTGTTCAATGTGCGCCATTCAGAGGCACATCATCAATTTTCAACCCTTTCTGACTTCATTTGATATCTTTCAGGCATTTAATGATTTATTTTGAGCTAAATGACCCTGAATTTGAAAAGCAGTACAAATGAACTCTGAAAAGGTTGTAAGTTGGCATGACATAGTAATTTCACCCATATAGAAACTTGTAGAGAGTTGAGAGGGTTACTGCAAAAACTGGATGCACTTCGTGTACAAAGTGGACAATCTCATAAGAAGTATGAGGGTTTCAGACGAAAACTCATCTATTACAATGGGATTTCATTTTTATTACTTATTTTAACTTCATACTTTTTGTGTGTTCAATATGCACCATTCGAAGGCACATCATCAATTTTCAACCCTTTCTGACTTCATTTGATATTTTTCAGGAATTTCATGATTTATTTTGAGCTAAATGACCCTGAATTTGAAAAGCAGTACAAATGAACTCTGAAAAGGTTGTAACTTGGCATGACATCATACTTTCACCCACATAGCAATTTCTAGAGAGTTGAGAGGGTTACGGCAAAAATTGGATGCACTTCGTGTACAAAGTGGACAATCTCATAAGAAGTATGAAGGTTTCGGACGAAAACTCATCTATTACAAAGGATTTCATTTTTGATAACTTACTTTAACTCCATACTTTTTGTGTGTTCAATATGCACCATTCAAAGGCACAT
Source organism: Hordeum marinum (assembly GCA_022496015.1). Lineage (NCBI taxonomy): Eukaryota > Viridiplantae > Streptophyta > Magnoliopsida > Poales > Poaceae > Hordeum > Hordeum marinum. Next base: position 447,866,792 of record CM039672.1, on the reverse strand, counting down.
CATTAATTTTCAACCCTTTCTGACTTCATTTGATATTTTTCAGGCATTTAATGACTTATTTTGAGCTAAATGACCCAGAATTAGAAAAGCAGTACAAATGAACTCTGAAAAGGTTGAAACTTATCATGACATCATAATTTCACCCACATAGCAACCTCTAGAGATTTGAGAGGGTTACGGCAAAAACTGGATGCACTTCGTGTACAAAGTGGACAATCTTATAAGAGGTATGAGGGTTCCGGACGAAAACTCATCTATTACAAAGGGATTTCATTTTTAGTAACTTATTTTAAGTCCATACTTTTTGTGTGTTCCATGTGCGCCATTCAGAGGCACATCATCTATTTTCAACCCTTTGTGACTTCATTTGATATTTTTCAGGCATTTAATGATTTATTTTGAGCTAAATGACCCTGAATTTGAAAAGCAGTACAAATGAACTCTGAAAAGGTTGTAAGTTGGCATGCCATAGTAATTTAACCCATATAGAAACTTGTAGAGAGTTGAGAGGGTTACCGCAAAAACTGGATGCACTTCGTGTACAAAGTGGACAATCTCATAAGAAGTATGAGGGTTTGGGACGAAAACTCATCTATTACAATGGGATTTCATTTTTATTAATTATTTTAACTCCATACTTTTTGTGTGTTCAATATGCACCATTCAAAGGCACATCATCAATTTTCAACCCTTTATGATTTCATTTGATATCTTTCAGGCGTTTCATGATTTATTTTGAGCTAAATGACCCTGAATTTGAAAAGCAGTACAAATGAACTCTGAAAAGGTTGTAACTTGGCATGACATCACAATTTCACCCACATAGCAACTTCTAGAGAGTTGAGAGGGTTACGGGAAAAACTGGATGCACTTCGTGTACAAAGAGGACAATCTCATAAGAAGTATGAGGGTTTGGGACGAAAACTCATCTATTACAAAGGGATTTCATTTTTAATAACTTATTTTAACTCCATACTTTTTGTGTGTTCAATATGCACCATTCAAAGGCACATCGTCAATTTTCAACCCTTTCTAACTTCGTTTGATATTTTTCAGGCATTTAATGATTTATTTGGAGCTAAATGACCCTGAATTTGAAAAGCAGTACAAATGAACTCTGAAAAGGTTGTAACTTGGCATGACATCATAATTTCACCCACATAGCAATTTCTAGAGAGTTGAGAGGGTTATGGCAAAAACTGGATGCACTTCGTGTACAAAGTGGACAATCTCATAAGAAGTATGAGGGTTTCGGACGAAAACTCATCTATTACAAAGGATTTCATTTTTAATAACTTATTTTCACTCCAAACTTTTTGTGTGTTCAATATGCACCATTCAAAGGCACATCATTAATTTTTAACCCTTTCTGACTTCATTTGATATTTTTCAGGCATTTAATGATATATTTTGGGCTAAATGACCCTGAATTTTAAAACCAGTACAAAGGAACTCTGAAAAGGTTGTAAGTTGGCATGACATCATAATTTCACCCACATAGCAACTTATAGAGAGTTGAGAGGGTTACGGCAGAAACTCGATGCACTTTGTGTACGAAGTGGACAATCTCATAAGAAGTATGGGGGTTTCGGACGAAAACTCATCTATTACAATGGGATTTCATTTTTAATAACTTATTTTAACTCCATACTTTTTGTGTGTTCAGTATGCACCATTCACAGGCGTATCATCAATTTTTAACCCTTTCTGAATTCATTTGATATTTCTCAGGCATTTAATGATTTATTTTGAGCTAAATGACCCTGAATTTGAAAAGCAGTACAAATGAACTCTGAAAAGGTTGTAACTTGGCATGACATCATAATTTCACCCACATAGCAATTTCTAGAGAGTTGAGAGGGTTACGGCAAAAACTGGATGCACTTCGTGTACAAAGTGGACAATCTCATAAGAAGTATGAGAGTTTTAGACGAAAACTCATCTATTACAAAGGGATTTCTTTTTAATAACTTATTTTAACTCCATAATTTTTGTGTGTTCAATATGCACCATTCAAAGGCACATCATCAATTTTCAACCCTTTCTGACTTCATTTTATTATTTTCAGGAATTTAATGGTTTATTTTGAGCTAAATGACCCTGAATTTGAAAAGCAGTACAAAGGAACTCCGAGAAGGTTGTAACTTGGCATGACATGATAATTTCACCCACATAGCAACTTCTAGAGAGTTGAGAGGGTTACGGCAAAAACTAGATGCACTTCGTGTACAAAGTGGACAATCTCATAAGAAGTATGAGGGTTTTGGACGAAAACTCATCTATTACAATGGGATTTCATTTTTAATAACTTATTTTAACTCCATACTTTTTGTGTGTTCAATATGCACCATTCAAAGGCACATCCTTAATTTTCAACCCTTTCTGACTTCATTTTATATTTTAAGGCATTTAATGATTTATTTTGAGCTAAATGACCCTGAATTGAAAAGCAATACAAATGAACTCTGAAAAGGTTGCAACTTGGCATGATATCATAATGTCACCCACATAGCAATTTCTAGGGAGTTGAGAGGGTTACGGCAAAAACTGGATGCACTTCGTGTACAAAGTGGACAATCTCACAAGAAGTATGAGGGTTTCGGACGAAAACTCATGTATTACAAAGGAATTTCATTTATAATAACTTATTTTAACTCCATACTTTTTGTATGTTCAATATGCACCATTCAAAGGCACATCATCAATTTTCAACCCTTTCTGACTTCATTTGATATTTCTCACGCATTTAATGATTTATTTTGAGCTAAATGACCCTGAATTTGAAGAGCAGTACAAATGAACTCTGAAAAGGTTGTAACTTTGCATGACCTCATAATTTGACCCACATAGCAATTTCTAGAGAGTTGAGAGGGTTACGGCAAAAATTGGATGCACTTCGTGTACAAAGTGGACAATCTCATAAGAAGTATGAGGGTTACGGACGAAAACTCATCTATTACAAAGGGATTTCATTTATAATAACTTATCTTAACTCCATACTTTTTGTATGTTCAATATGCACCATTCAAAGATACATCATTAATTTTCAACCCTTTCTCACTTCATTTGATATTTCTCAGGCATTTAATGATTTATTTAGAGCTAAATGACCCTGAATTTGAAAAGCAGTAGAAATTAACTCTGAAAAGGTTGTAACTTGGCATGACATCATAATTTCACCCACATAGCCATTTCTAGAGAGTTGAGAGGGTTACGACAAAAACTGGATGCACTTCGTGTACAAAGTGGACAATCTCATAAGAAGTATGAGCGTTTCGGACGAAAACTCATCTATTACAAAGGAATTTCATTTTTAATAACTTATTTTAACTCCATACTTTTTGTGTGTTCAATATGCACCATTTAAAGGCATATCATCAATTTTCAACCCTTTCTGACTTCATTTGATATTTTGGCATTTAATGATTTATTTTGAGCTAAATGACCCTGAATTTGAAAAGCAATACAAATGAACTCTGAAAAGGTTGTAACTTGGCATGACATCATAATTTCACCCACATAGCAACCTCTAGAGAGTTGAGAGGGTTAGGGCAAAAACTGGATGCACTTCGTGTACAAAGTGGAAAATCTCATTCGAAGTATGAGGGTTTCGGACGAAAACTCATCGATTACAAAGGGATTTCAGTTTTAATAACTTATTTTAACTCCATAATTTTTGTGTGTTCAATATGCGCCATTCAGAGGCACATCATCAATTTTCAACCCTTTCTCACTTCATTTGATATTTTTCAGGCATTTAATGATTTATTTTGAGCTAAATGACCCTGAATTTGAAAAGCAGTACAAATGAACTCTGAAAAGGTTGTAACTTAGCATGACATCATAATTTCACCCACATAGCAATTTCTGGAGAGTTGAGAGGGTTACGGCAAAAACTGGATGCACTTCGTGTACAAAGTGGACAATCTCATAAGAAGTATGAAGGTTTCGGACGAAAACTCATCTATTACAAAGGATTTCTTTTTTAATAACTTACTTTAACTCCATACTTTTTGTGTGTTCAATATGCACCATTCAAAGGCACAACATTAATTTTCAACCCTTTCTGACTTCATTTGATATTTTTCAGGCATTTAATGATTTATTTTGAGCTAAATGAACCAGAATTAGAAAAGCAGTACAAATGAACTCTGAAAAGGTTGTAACTTATCATGACATGATAATTTCACCCACATAGCAACCTCTATAGATTTGAGAGGGTTACGGCAAAAACTGGATGCACTTCGTGTACAAAGTGGACAATCTCATAAGAAGTATGAGGGCTCCGAACGAAAACCCATCTATTACAAAGGGATTTCAATTTTAATAACTTATTTTAAGTCCATACTTTTTGTGTGTTCAATGTGCGCCATTCAGAGGCACATCATCAATTTTCAACCCTTTCTGACTTCATTTGATATTTTTCAGGCATTTAATGATTTATTTTGAGCTAAATGACCCTGAATTTGAAAAGCTATACAAATGAACTCTGAAAAGGTTGTAAGTTGGCATGACATAGTAATTTCACCCATATAGAAACTTGTAGAGAGTTGAGAGGGTTACGGCAAAAACTGGATGCACTTCGTGTACAAAGTGGACAATCTCATAAGAAGTATGAGGGTTTCGGACGAAAACTCATCTATTACAATGGGATTTCATTTTTATTACTTATTTTAACTCCATACTTTTTGTGTGTTCAATATGCACCATTCAAAGGCACATCATCAATTTTCAACCCTTTCTGACTTCATTGATATTTTTCAGGCATTTCATGATTTATTTTTAGCTAAATGACCCTAAATTTGAAAAGCAGTACAAATGAACTCTGAAAAGGTTGTAACTTGGCATGACATCAGAATTTCACCCACATAGCAACTTCTAGAGAGTTGAGAGGGTTACGGCAAAAACTGGATGCACTTCGTGTACAAAGAGGACAATCTCATAAGAAGTATGAGGGTTTGGGACGAAAACTCATCTATTACAAAGGGATTTCATTTTTAATAACTTATTTTAACTCCATACTTTTTGTCTGTTCAATATGCACCATTCAAAGGCACATGATCAATTTTCAACCCTGTCTGACTTCATTTTATATTTTTCAGGCATTTAATGATTTATTTTGAGCTAAATGACCCTGAATTTTAAAAGCAGTACAAAGAAACTTTGAAAAGGTTGTAACTTCGCATGACATCATAATTTCACCCACATAGCAACTTCAAGAGAGTTGAGAGGGTTACGGCAAAAACTAGATGCACTTCGTGTACAAACTGTTACAAAGATATACCATGCTAGCTAGGAAATGCATGCATGTCCTTCACATAAATATATAGAAAGTGATGACGGTGAAGCCGGTCACATCCCAGAGTAGGATTTCGCGGTGTAAGACTTTTTCTGTGTGTTTGTCCCTTTCTTATGATTGCGCCATAACCATGGATAATCTTCGTCATTTAGCAAGATGCTTGGATCAGTCTTCACTCTGAAGGGAGGGATTTCATGAAACTTTTCATGATCTTCGGACATGTCTGTCTTGTCCTCCACTCCCACAATGTTTGTTTACCCTCAAAGAACTATGTGGCACTTTGGCTCATCGTATGATCTATTCGCTTCCTTATCTTTTTTTCTCCTCGGTTTGCTAGATATTTCCTTCACCTAGAAAACCTAAGCCACATCATTGGCTAGGACGAATGAGTCGTCTATGTATCCAAGATTGTTGAGTTCCACTGTTGTCATTCCGTACTACGGGTCTACCTTTACCCCGCCTCCAGTATATTTGACCCATTTGCACCGAAACAAAGGTACCTTAAGATCAGCTCCATAGTCAAGGTCCTATATCTCCTCTATGTAGCCATAATATGTGTCTTCAAAGTTGGTTGCATCATAGCGAACACCACTATTTTGGTTGGTTCTCTTCTTATCTTGGGCGATCGTGTAAAATGTATTCCCATTTATCTCATACCCTTTGAAAGTCGTTACAGTCGAACTTGGTGTCTTGGCCAACCAGTACAGTTCATCTAGAACATCGTTGTCATTGATGAGTTGTGTTTGCAACCAACTTGCAAAAGTCTCCATGTGTTTACATTCAATCCAGGGGTCAGACTGCTACGGGTTCTTGGACCGTACAATATCCTTGTGTTCCTCCATATATGGAGTCACCAAGGTGGAATTTTGTAGAACCGTGTAGTGTGCTTGAGTGAAAGAATCTCCGTCCATATTTATTGCTTCTTTCTTTCCTAATGTGCGTTTTCCACCCAGTCTCCCCTCATGCCGCGATTCAGGAAAAAAGTCAACACAAAGCTCAATAACCTCCTCTGTTCCATATCCCTTGGCGATGCTTCCTTGTGGCCTAGCACGGTTATGAACATATTTCTTTAAGACTCCCATGAAACTCTCGAAGGGGAAAATATTGTGTAGAAATACAGGACCCAGAATGTTAATCTCTTCGATTAGGTGCACTAGAACGTGCGTCATAATATTGAAGAAGGATGGAGGGAACACCAACTCGAAACTGACAAGACATTGGACCAGGTCATTCTGTAACCTTGGTAGGATTTCTGGATCGATTACCTTCTGAGAAATTGCATTGAAGAATGTGCATAGCTTCACCATGGCTAATCAAACATTTTCCGGTAGAAGCCCCCTAAGTGCAACCGGAAGTAATTGCGTCATAATCACTTGGCAGTCATGAGACTTTGGATTTTGAAAATTTTTCTCTGCCATATTTATTATTCCCTTTATATTCTAAGAGAAGCCAGACGGAACCTTCATACTGAGCAGGCATTCAAAAAAGATTTCCTTGTATTCTTTCTTAAGAGCGTAGCTGGCAGGACCTTGATACTGCTTTGGAGGCATGCCGTCTTTTTCATTAATTCTTTGCTTGTCCTCCCGTGCCTCTGGTGTATCTTTTGTCTTTCCATACACGCCCAAGAAGCCTAGCAGGTTCACACAAAGATTCTTCGTCACATGCATCACGTTGATTGCATTGCGGACCTCTAGGGCTTTCCAATATTCAAGTTCTCAAAATATAGATTTCTTCTTCCACATGGGTGCGTGTCCGTTGGTGTCATTCGGAACAGATTGTCCCCTAGGACCCTTTCCAAAGATTACCTATAAATCCTTGACCATATCAAATATATATTCACCAGTACGGAGGCCAGGCTTCTTCCGGTTATCTGGCTCACCTTTGAAATGGTTGCCTGCCTTTCTTAAGATATGCTTGATCGATAGAAATCGATGATGTCCCACGTACACATTCTTCTTACATTTATCCAAATATATACTTTCAGTATCATCTAAACAGTGCGTGCATGCATTGTATCCCTTGTTTGTATGTCCTGAAAGATTACTAAGAGTAGGCCAATCATTGATGGTTACAAACAGCAACACTCGTAGGTCAATTTGCTTCTATGTGTGCGCATCCCACACACGCACACCTAGTTTTTTCAACAACTGTAGAAGTTCATCAACTAGTGGCCTTAGGTAGACATCAATGTCGTTGCCGGGTTGCTTAGGGCCTTGAATGAGCAGTGGCATCATAATGAACTTCCGCTTCATGCACAACCAAGGAGGAAGGGTGTAGATACATAGAGTCACGGGCCAGGTGCTGTGACTGGAGCTCTGCTCGCCAAAAGGATTCATGCCGTCTGTAGTAAGACCAAACCATAAGTTCGTTGCATCAGCTGCAAAGTCCTCGAACTCCCTCTCGATTTTTCTCCACTGCGACCCATCAGCGGATGCTCTCAACATCCTGTCTTTCTTACGTTCTTCTTTGTGCCATCGCAAAAACTTGGCATGCTCTTTGTTTTGGAACAAACGTTTCAACCGTGGTATTATAGGAGCATACCACATCACCTTGGCAGGAACCCTCTTCCTGTGGCGTTCGCCCTCCACATCACCAGGGTCATCGCGGGGGATCTTATAGCGTAGTGCACCGCATACCGGCCATGCATCCAAATTCTCGTACTCCTCACCGCGGTAGAGGATGCAGTCATTAGGGCATGCATGTATCTTCTGCACCTCTAATCCTAGAGGGAAGACAACCTTCTTTGCTTCGTACGTACTTTCAGGCAATTCGTTATCCTTTGGAAGCATCTTCTTTATCATTATCAGCAATTCTTGAAATCCCTTGTCAGCTACACCATTCTTCGCCTTCCATTGCAGCAATTCCAGCATGGTACCCAGCTTTTTCTGGTCATCTTTACAATTTGGATACAATAATTTCTTGTGATCCTATAACATGCGTTTGAACTTGAACCTCTCCTTATCATTTTTGCAGTTTCTCTTTGCATCAGCGATGACCTGACCCAAATCATCAGCGGGCTCATCTGATGCCTCTTCTTCAGCTTCCCCCATTGTTGTATCGGCGAAAGGATAGTTGTCATCATCCTCTTCTTCTTCATTGTCTTCCATTATAACCCCTCTTTCTGCGTGCTTGGTCCAACAGCTATAGCCGGACATGAAACCGGACTTCAGCAGGTGGTAGTGAAGGGTTTTTGAGGTAGAGTAATTCCTATCATTCTTACAGTCACGACATGGACAACACATGAAACCATTCTGCTTATTTGTCTCAACCACACGAATAAAATCATGCAAGCCATTTAGAAACCCTAGACTTATTTGGTCATCGTACATCCATTGCCGGCTCATGATCACTACACAACATCGAAGTGACCAAATTAATACAACTTCATCATCACATTACAACCAAAATTAGAGCTAGAAGTGACCAAATGTTATTACTACAAATAATGGATACTTATAGTTCGTACATATACATCTCATAAAACAACACCAACTATCTCAAACATGTGAATACAACAACAAATGCGATCATAATCGCAACTAAAGTAACAATTGAGCCAACAACATAATGATACAAAGCCTCTTTATCAATGGCATATTTTCTAATCTTTCTAAGTTTCAAGTGCATTCCAACCATCTTGTTCTTGTGATCATCAACGATATCGGCAACATGCAACTCCAATCCCATATTCTCATCTTCAGTTCTTTTCAATTTTTCTTTCAAATGATCAATTTGTTTTTCAGCTTGTGTTCATTTCTCGAGAAGGATTGCATAGTCGGTTGGAATTTTTGGTTCAACTACTTCCTATAGACAAAAATATCTACGTCAATTTGGTGGCATAATTAATTGTCATAGACATTAGATGATGTGTGAAATAGTTATAAAAGATAATTAACGACATACCACATCTAAATCATAGACTAGACGAGGGCCGACGTGGGCGGATACCATAACCATTACACTACAAAATAACTAACAATAATACAAGTAAGTAAATCGTACACGCAGCTATGTAAATCATACAAGTAATTTTTTTTTAATATTTTAAGAAGAACAAGAGGCTCACCAAGGTGGCCGGTGCCGCAACAAGACGGTGCAGACGATGGACGGTGGTTAGGACGATCGGGGATGGGAAGGCACACCAAATAAACCACACCTACACATATGCAACCTAACAAGTTAATTTGAGCTCAAATTGGATATAAATGAAATAAACTCCCACAAATCACATATCACATATCTTTGAGCATACCACAAGCTAATCTAGCAAGAGATGAAGGAGCAAAGTTGCTAACCTTTATGAACACTTGGATAGATGGGGTGCCTTTAAATCTTGACAAATCCTTGGCAAAATGGAGGATGAGCTTCGAGCAAGAAGAAGAAATTGGGAAGGCACACCAAATAAACCACACCTACACATATGAAACCTAATTAACAAGTTAATTTGAGCTCAAATTGGATATAAATCAAATAAACTCCCACAAATCACATAACACATATCTTTGAGCATACCACAAGCTAATCTAGCAAGAGATGAAGGAGCAAAGTTGCTAACCTTTATGAACACTTCAATAGATGGGGTGCCTTTAAATCTTGACAAATCCTTGGCAAAATGGAGGATGAGCTTCGAGCAAGAAGAAGAACAGGGGAGAAAACAGAGCTCTTTCGACCGACTTCGGACAGACGTATATATAGGAAGTCTTTAGTACCAGCTGGTGTCAACAGCCGGTACTAAAGGTTGACCTTTAGTACCAGCTTGTGTCACCAGCCGGTACTAAAGGTGCAACAGGGGCCCATCCCTGACCAGAACCCTGACACGCCCCCTTTAGTACCGGCTCGTGACACGAACCGGTATTAAAGGTCCCTCACGAGCCGGTACTAAAGGTCGCCCTACTCCTAGCCGTTGGAGTTGGCATGAACCGGGACTAATACCCTCTTTAGTACTAGTTCGTGACCAGACCGGGACTATTGCTCGGGACGAAAGGTCTGTTTTCTACTAGTGTACACCTGCGCCTCCCCGCGACGCCCACCCGCCGGAGCTCAACGAGGCACCGCCCCCCTCTCCGCGGCCTTCCTCCCTCGCGCCGACCCTCCTCCATCGGCCCTGCAAGGTGAGGTGTTTTCTTTTTTTCAATTTTCAATTTTCAATTTTTGTAACTAGTGCTTTTTTCCTGTTTAGTTTAGGTTAGTTTAGGTTAGTTCTAGTGCTAGTTTACTTTAGTGTTTTTTCTGTTTTTATTGTTTAGTTTAGGTTAGTGCTAGTGCTAGTTTAGTTTAGGTTAGTCCTAATTATTAGTGTTAGTGCTAGTGCTAGTGTTTCGATAAAAATAAGGAAAAGAAGAAGAAGGAAAAAAATTAAGGTCGAGTAGGCCAAGGAGTTCATAGTTTTGTAAATTATGGGTTAGGTCTCATATTTTCTGAAGTTTGTTATAAACAACATCATATTTGTGTTGATCGGGTGAATTTCAATGTGCAATTGTTTGAAGACCTCCCCGTACATTTGACGAGCACCCCTACTGCGTTCGTTGGTGAGCACAAATGACATCTCCTCCCTCGGACCCCTTAATTTGCTCGGTTCCGGTCTTCGTGCCGATGAAACTTGCTAGCTATAGATGTCTTCAATCATCAGTATGCGTGAACAGTATGCGTCTCCTGTTCAAAAGGGGGGCATCTGTAAATATGCATGTCTTTACATATTTATAAAAACCATCCTTTCACAATATCCAACGTTATCCATGGACAGACCGAGTATGTGTAGATTTTGTTCGTTTTTGGGTATGCTCTGCTCCGGATCCTATGCTGAATTTCGTTAGAGTCTCCCTGTTGTTCTCCGGGTACACAACTTCTCTGCTTATTGCCGAGACGTGTATCTGGAGAATAGCGGGGTGGTGCTGCCGAAATTCTGCGTCGGATCCGGGGTAGAGCACATGGGAAGACGAACCCAATCTACACATACTCGGTGGGATTAGGACCTATCTCTACCTATTAGCATGTTGGTTGGATGAATTATATATATATATAATTCTTGTGTGTTTAATAGGTAGGCAAGGTGAGTGATCGTGCTTGGATGTACACCGGTCAACCTAGTCACAAAGAAATGACCATTGAATGGTTAACAAAAACCAAGGTGTTTCTGAGCTCCACATTTGCAAATGGCCGGGAAATAACCTGGTGCCCCTGTATCTAGTGCGACAACCATAGAAAGTGGACATGGGATGAAATGGTTAAACACTTGTTGAAGTGGGATTTTACGGCTGATTATACGGTGTGGAGATTTCATGGTGAGTCTGCCCAACATGCCAGAGGTGAGGTTGTTCGTCGTCGCACCGAGGAGCATGGTACTGGGATCGAAGACATGGTGCAAGACTTTGATAATGCTCAGGATTCGGACGATGAGATGGAGGAATCTGCAAAGGCCTTCTATGAAATGTTGGAGTCTTCAAAACATCCTCTCCATGAGCACAATGAGCTTTGTCAGCTGGATGCCATTGCGCAAGAAATGGCTCCGAAGGCTCAGTTCAACCTAGGGAGAGAATGCTACGACACGATGATGACGATATTTGTGCGTTTTCTACCCAAAGGACATGTATTGATAGAAAACTTGTACCAGTGTGACAAAATCTTACGTGCGCTTAAGATGCCCTATGAGAAGATAGATCCATGTGAGTATGGATATGCCTTATTTAGGCTTGGGTATGCGGGATTCAACTATTGTCCCATTTGCAAGTCTTCCACGTATGTTGTGGTAGACAACGGTATGGGTGAGAAGAGTCAGACCAAAATCCCTCTTAATGTTGTTCGGTATCTGCCAGTCATACCAAGACTTTAATGTCTTTTCATGGTCGAAGAGACGACCAGACAGATGACGTGGTATAAATTGGGCAAAAGAACCGAACTAGATGCGCATGGGAATCCGATGTTGGGACACACTTCAGACACTTTTGCGTGGAAGCACTTCGATGCATTACATAAGGATAAAGTGACAGATCCAAGGCATCCTCGAGTCGCCATCAACACAGAATGGTTCCAAGTGTTTGGATTACGGCAATCCAATACAGTTTCTGGCTTGTATTTGTCATTCCACTCAATCTCCCCCTCGAGAGATTATGAAAATAAAGAACATTTTCTTGACGTTGATAATTCCAGGGCCCAACTATCTGGGGAAGAATATGAATGTGTACATGCAGCTGCTTAAGGATGAATTGCAAGAAGCTTGGGATAATGGGATCGAGACATATGACGCCGCTTCCAAAAATAACTTCATAATGCATGTGGTACATGTACTCGACGCATGACTTGCCGATGTATGCGCTATTCATTGGCTGGTGTGTGCATGGAAGGTTCCCGTGCCCCACATGCAAGGCAGCTCTTGAGTTTCATTGGCTGGAGTCGGGTCGCAAGTATTCTTGCTTCGACTTGCACGGACAGTTCCTAGATCCTCTCCATAAGTTCAGAAAAGACAAGAAGAATTTCATGAAAGTTACAGTTGTCGAAAACTCTGCACCACCTGCATTGACAGGCCAACAGATCCTAGATCAGATAAACACTCTCGAGCCAGATCCAAAACCTCCAGGGTATTTCAAAGGGTATAATACGTAACACGCCTCGACACACAAGATATGCTTGTGGGATCTGCCTTACTTTAAAAACCTCCTTTGCCCACATTACATTGATGTGATGCAGACTAAAAAGAATATCGTCGAGGCCCTTTTTGGTACATTATTCGGCATAGAGGGAAGACAAAGGATAATCCTAAGGCTAGAGTCGATCAGGAGGCTCTATGTGATAGGCTGTTCCAAAACATGCGGCAACTGTTAGGAAAGAAGAATGGGAGGAAGCCAAAGGCATAGTTCAATCTTGGTAGTCCAGCTATGAGGGAATGCTCTTGTGGGTGAAAATGCAGTTGATGTTCCACGATGGGTATGTAGGGAATCTAAAGAGGGGAGCGAGTCTTGAAAAATTGAAAATATTTGGTCTCAAGAGTCATGATTGGCACATATGGCTTGAGCGGGTAATGTCGGAGATGTTGTGTGGCATTATCCCTAAGGATGAATGGCTAGTACTAGCAGAGCTGAGCTATTTCTTCCGTGCTCTTTGTGCAAAGGAACTATTGCCTGGCATGCTAGATGAACTGGAAGAGTTGGCGCCGGAGTTGATATGCAAGTTAGAAAAGATCTTTCCACCGAGCTTCTTTCATCCAATGCAACATTTGATTTTCCATCTCCTGACCGAGGCAATATTGGGGGCGGGGGCATTCAAAATTGTTGGTGCTTTGGAACTGAGAGGATGTAGAAGACGCTGCAAGACAAAAGGAAAAAATAACGAAGTATTGAAGCATCGATGGCCGAGGCATTCATTACTGAGTAGGGGGCAAACTTCATGACAACACACTCGGTAGAATGATGGTGACCGTGAAAAAGTTCGATCCAACCTCAGATTATTCCAAGGGAAGCTCGCACCAGCCGGTGCTTCGAAAGCAATAATGTTGGATGTCGAAGACTGGCGGACCATTTCGTTGTATATCTTCAAAAACATAACAACAGTGCGGCCGTACATCGAGTAAGTTCTCGGTACATTTTTTTGCAACTTCTAATTTTTTTGAACTACTCTTATTCTTGGATATGTGATACAGTCGATATGCCGCCAATTGTCGGATGGAGCAGTGATCCAAAACGATTCCATCGAAGAGTACGAGCTTCTGGCAAAGCATGGAGGAGGCTATTCCGGTTTCATCTCTTGGTTAAAACAAACAGTAATTTCCATTAGACAATTTCATTTCTTTGTCTAGTTTACAGCTAATGCAACAATCCTTTCATATCAAACTTGTGGGCTAATTCAGAGTCTATGGACGCCAAATTGTGACAAGTCGCTAATGGCTTTGACTATCAGGTCCATTCATTTGACAAATACTACGTCAACGGGTATCGCTTTCGTAATTTTGGCAAAGAGCTATCTATGGCCGATCGAAAGTCTACAAATTGTTGTGTCTCTTTTGTCGGTGAAGGAGGTGTCGAGTATTATGGAAAAGTTGAAGCAATTTATGAACTTATATTCTTTGGTGATAACAGACCAAACGTCGTAGTCTTCAAATGTTATTAGTTCTAGCCGAAGGAGACTAGAAGGACTCATGAACATATAGGGCTAGTCAAAATCAAACAAAGCACCCATTTAGATGTTCCTGACGTCTATATTATGGCTCAACAGGCGACCCAAGGTTTCTATCTACCGTCGGCCTACCAAACTGATCCAAATCTAAAAGCTTGGGATGTCGTTTATGATGTGCCACCACATTTTAGACCACCTCCCCTCAATGAAGATGATTATGAACCTCACATTAACCCAGACACATATGAAGGAGAATTCTTCCAAGAAACACGTCTTTCCAAAAAAATGTTTCAAGAACCGCTCTACTTCACCCCAGAACATTGAGGTAGACAGCAACAGTGAATCCGACTTCACCCCTGAGCCGAAACAAGAAGAGACAGAAGAAGAAGAGGTTACTGCTGCGGGTGACCTCTCAATGCTTGACCGATTACATAAAGGAGGCCTTCCATATGTTGCTCGCGATAGTGATAATGATGCATTTATTAATGATAGTGATGATGATGATGATGCATTTATTTATCCCGGAGCATATATAGACGATGAAGATTATTATTAGTTCATGTTAGGTATACATGACGATGATGATACACTCAAATTATATATATACATATTATTATTCATGTCTGTATTCAATTTTTTTATGTTGTACTAATTTCGTATACTCTTTGTCAAGGCAGGTGTTGAAATATGGTGGGCACAGGTCGAGAGCGATTCGATGATCCTTCATTGACGCGTGTTAGGAGGGGTACTTCCATTCCACCCCAAACTCTCCGGAGAGCGTTGTACCACAGTATTGGGTCACCCGAGGGCACTTCTTCGTTGATGAAGTTGCCCACAGGGAGAGGAGCTCGGGGGAAGAAGAGAGCTCCTAAAGCTACACGTGGTGCCCACGGGAGAGCTACGAAGGCTGCTATGACTTCCTCGCCGCCACCCCCAATTGATTCAACAGAGCATAGGACTGCTGTGGTGGACTCGTCTAAGGTGCAGACTACAAGGACTCCAGTCCGTGAGCCTCAGGTCAACGATCCTTCTATCCCAGACACTTCGACTCTTGAGACTCTTGTGCCAGACACCTCGTCACCCGAGACTCCTGTGCTAGACGCTTCGTCCTACGAGGCTCCATAGGCTTCCACCAGATGGGATACCTGGCCGGATCTAGTATCAACCGGAGCCAAGTGGCCATGCTAATGGTTGTGGGGATCAGCTTTCTGATAGCGGGGATGAGGTGGTTGAGGGCACCGTCTACCAGTGTGAGTGTACACGACTCCCGCTCGTGTCGGCGACCCGCGACCAGAGGTGGCTGATTAAGCCTGAGTCACTAAAGTAAGTGCATTTACTCTTTTTAAACCTTTTGCCTTCATGTTTCTTCACATATCTAATGCATTGGCTTTGTCATACTGCAGGGGTTGGATTCACACCAAGGATGTCCAGAGGCCCAACTCCGTCCTTGGTGTGATTTTACGGCATAACTTCTCGGGGTTTGTCACGTTGCCCGGCGAGGGTCAGCAAGAAGAGGTAGGATTGAAATGGGAGCACTACTTGGCTGCCCCGGCCCCGCCGGAGGAGATGATGGACGGTGTGTTGTGCCACACGAGGGCTGACATGGTCATCAAGAAGTTCTGGATAATTTCACCTTTACACAATTAAAAATCAACAATAGGTACTTATTGTACTAATCAGTGTTGTATCTTTTGATTGCAGACCTTCTACAGGTGTGAGGAGGGATACGAGGAGGCCGCGGTAAAGCTTAGAGGTTACGAGTGCAGGCACCTACTACAAAACTTATGGCATGGGGTTCGGGTACAGGCTGTTCGAGACTACTACGCCTCGCAGCATATTAAGAAGGCCAAGTCATCGTCACGTCGAAAGTTTTTGGACAAGGAGCAGTACATGCAGGTAATTACCTATTCTTAAGGCCCTATACTTAGTTTCCTTTGCTTTGATTCGTAGGCGTAGCTCCCAAATTCCTCTTTACTAACTTAAGTGCCCCCGAGATTGTGTGCGGATAAGATGGGTTGTTGGGAGGCGTTGGTGAATGAATGGTGCTCTAACTAATGGCAAGTCGTCCATGACGATGCCAAGCCATGGCGTGCCTAAATGGAAGGTGTGCTACACCATCAAGTTAGTGCCAACATTTATAGGTTCAGGAAGAACTGGGTATGTGGTTTGCTTAATGATTCCTGCAATTCAATCTTGTAGTGCTAGGTTTACCCATTATTAATACCTTGTTCCTCTCTTCTAGGCTCATCACAATAAGACGGAGGTGCCTCAGGTGTACAACCTATATGCCATGGATCATACTGCCTCATCCAAGGAGGTTAAGGCCTTCTCTGAGTCTGACCTCGGTAATCTCGAGAACTTCACCAATATCTCCTCCCACCACAAGCTCGTGAGGTACATAGATGTGGGGAAGGCGGTGAATGGGGAGGACTTCAACCCTATCCAGCAACCACTTGATCTAGACCTGGTGATGTTAGCTGGCCACGGGAGGCCCCATGGCTCGATAGCCATTGGAGATGGACATATACGGTCTTCGAGCACTTTCTGGCAAATAAAGGCGCGCCAAACGAGCTCCTATCCTAAGATGTCGCCTCGTCAACGACCAGTCCAGCTTTCCATCGAGGTTAGTCATACGGACTCAGATATATTTCATCCATTACATTGTCTGTGCAAACAAAGATGATTACAATGCTAATGAGGTGGTGTGTTGCAGGCTGCTCTGGATTACGAGAGAGAGATAACCCAGGCGCTTCTGGCGGAACAGGCCCGGAAGGCGGAGGAGGAGAAGAGGAATCTGGAGGAGAGGACGGCTAAGTTGTTGGAGGAGGAGAGGCCACAGAACGATGCGTCACACCGGGCCATGTACGAGCTCATCGTGGTAAGTTTCTTCTTCATATTAACCAAATGATGCACTACATGTTCTATTCCTTAATAACCAATATGATTAACCTGGCAAAACCAAATGTGCAAACTTTGTGCGAGAAGACCGGCCAGAACCCTCTGTCGATGCAAGTTATTACCACGACCAGAATGGTGAGTTTCATTTTTAATGTTCATTAGTTACTAGTCTTAACATTTCAGCGTCATCATGCTAACGCAAATGATCTTTGGTACAACATAACTCCCGGGCCGCATCGCACGACCCGAGCAACCCCAGTGCTTCACCTCCGTGATGACGAGGAGAGTAAGCCCTAATATGCCACTTACTTGGCTTGTTTTCCCAAACAAAGAAAAACATAGCACTTGGACAAAGGTCATATTTTATGTAAGTTAGCTTTGTTTCCGCTAAAATGACATACTAATATTACGTACCTCCAAAATGACATATTGTACCTAAGTTAGCTCTAAAATGATATATTGTACCTAAGTTAGCTCCAAAATGACCTATGCTTAGCATTGTTTCCTCCACACTGACATATTAAGCTTAGTTAACTCAACAGTGACACAATAGACTTCGTAATCTCATAGATGCCATGGACATAGCTTATGGCAAAATGACACAATAAGCTTAGTTAGGAAAAAATGTGATAGTTACCTAGGTTATCTCCAAAATGACACAAATAAGCAATAAGAAGAAGAAAAACAAGAGAAGAAATAGAAAGAGAAGAAAAAACTTCTCCTTCTTCCTCTTCTCCTCCTTCTAGATCTTCTTCTTCTTCTTCTTGGTAACATCATAGATGCCATAGACTTACCTTATTTTCTTGCAAAATGACACAATAAGCTTAGTTAGGTCAAGAATGGCATAATTACCTAGGTTAGCTCTAAAATGGCACACATAAGCAATAATAAGAAGAAAAACAAGAGGATAAAGATAAACAGAAGAAAAACACTTCTTCTTCTTCCTCCTCTTCTTCTTCTTCTAGATCTTCTTCTTCTTCTTGCTAACCTCATAGATGCCATAGACTTACGTTATTTTCTTGCAAAATGACACAATAAGCTTAGTTAGGTCAGGAATGGCATATTTACCTGGGTTAGCTCTAAAATGGCACAAATAAGCAATAATAAGAAGAAAAACAAGAGGATAAAGAGAAAGAGAAGAAAAACACTTCTTCTTTCTCCTCCTTTTCTTCCTCTAGTTCTTCTTCTTCTTCTTCTTCTAGTATTCTTCTTCTAACTTTCTTGTTTCCCATTTTGCAGATTTGATTCACTTCATGGAAGCTTGCATTGATGGAGTTCTTGTGTTTCATTTCTGGTTTGAATTTGTATCGATGAACATTGTGAAACTTGCTCCCTATGGATGAAACTATGCATGTACGGATTAAACTTGCACTTTTGATTTGGTATGTATGTTGGATGATCATATATATGTGCTTGTGATATGGCAGGGATATAGTTTCTATGAATTATATATATACATATATATATAATATGTGCTTGTGAAAATGATTGGATATAACAAAAGTGACAATACAAGCACTCTGCCGTCTGCCACCGACGACAAAGGGCTCTTTGCCGTCTGCGCCGGACGGCAAAGGTTCCACGTGGTGGATGCCTGTGCAACCTGGGAAGACCAAGCTAGGGACATTTGGTTTCTTTGCCGTCTACGGCAGAGGGCAAAGGGGAGGAGGCAAACGACAAATAAGTGAGGGGGCAGCCACGGCAGAAGTCTTTGCCGTCTGCAGCAGACGGCAAAGGGTGAGGAGGCAGACGACAAAGAAGTGAGGGGGCGGCCATGGCAGAAATCTTTCCCATCTACGGCAGACGGCAAAGGGGGAGCGGGCAGACGACGAAGGTCCAGGGAGGAAGATGACAAAGGAGGCGGGGAGGTGGACGGCAAAGAGGTGGGTGCGTTAGCCACCTCTAACAGCGACACTGTCAGTAGTTGTCGTCCATAGACTTTGCCATCTGCAAGATGACGGCGACGAATCTTTGCCGTCCGCTGGGCAAAAGTAGACGACAAAGAACCCCTTTGTCGGAGCTAGTTGGGCCCAAAAGTATGTCATCTGCTAGCGGACGGCAAAGTCTTTTGTCGTCTGCCATGGCAGACGGCAAAGTGCCTGATTTCGGTAGTGGTTGATGCAAAAGGAGCTCCTGTAGATCCATCCTCTTTATCTTAATTTACTTGTGAAACTTCATATTCCTCTGATGAGTCACTTGATTCCAACTACAAATTCTTAAAAAATCAGAAAGGTGAAGTATTTGCCAGATTTGTTGGAACTAAATGTAGGAACGGTTCACCTATGAGGAAAATATGGGTTCCCAAGAGGTGCCTGGAAAATCTTCAAGTGAATGTCCTCACAACACCACCCATGAAGAAATGGAACCCTAGCTCAAAATCCTCATATGGACCAAAGTCTCCACTTGGATCAAATTCTTAAATGGTCAAAAGTATCATTCTAGTGTTAATGCATTTGTTTCGTTGGGAAAATCTAAGAGTTGTGAATATGTGCATTATTCTTCAAATCATTATGTTCATAAGTCCTCGAAGAATTTCTCTCCTTATTCATATGATTACTCTAAACCTCGTTTTGTGAAACGAAATGCACTAGCTTCAATGCCTCCTTCCTCATATGGAGCTCGCGGAAGGATGAACTCTTTGCCACCCCTCCAAATGTGGGTGGTGAAGAAATTGAACTAATTTCTTATACCGGGTGATACTTACATTTTGCACCATGATTCTATATTGATATTTATTGCATTATGGGTTGTTATTACATGTTATGGTACAATACTTATGCCTTTTCTCTCTTATTTTGCAAGGTTTACATGAAGAGGGAGAATGCTGGCAGCTGAAATTTTTGACTGGAAAAGAAGCAAATGTGACATACCTACTCTGCACAACTCCAAAAGTCCTAAAAGTTTACGGAAAATTATTTTGGAATATATAGAAAATATTGGGCAAAACAGATACCTAAGGAGGGCCACGAGGAGGCGACAAGACTGCTAGGCGCGACCACCCCCTTGGTTGTGCCTAGCTGGCTTGTGGCCCACCTGGCAGCCCCTGATGCCCATATTCTCCTATATGTTGGGTTTTGACCTAGAAAAAATCAGAAGAGAGCTTCGGGATGAAGCGCTGTCGTATCGAGGCAAAACTTGGACAGAACCAATCTAGAGCTCCGGTAGGGCTGTTCTACCTGGGAAACTTCCCTCCTGGAGTGGAAAATCGAAGCCATCGTCATCACCAATGATCCTCTCATCGAGAAGGGGTCAATGTCCATCAACATCATCACCAGCACCATATCCTCTCCAAACCCTAGTTCATCTCTTGTATCTGATCTTTGTCTCAACACCTGAGATTGGTACGTCTGGGTTACTACTAGTGTTGATTACTCCTTGTAGTTGATGCTAGTTGGTTTACTTGGTGGAAGATCATATGTTCAGATCCTTTATGATAATTAATACTCCTCTAATTTTGAACATGAACATGTTGTGTGAGTAGTTATGTTTGTTCCTGAGGACATGGGATAAGTCTTGTTATAAGTAATCATGTGAATTTGGTATTCGTTCGATATTTTGATGAGATGTAGATTGTCTCTCCTCTAGTGGTGTTATGTGAATGTTGACTACAAAACACTTAACCATTATTTGGGCCTAGGGGAAGGGATTGGGAAGTAATGAGTAGATGATGGGTTGCTAGAGTGACAGAAGCTTAAACCCCAGTTTATGCGTTGCTTCGTAAGGGGCAGATTTGGATCCATATGTTTCATGCTATGGTTAGATTTACCTTAATTCTTATTTCATAGTTGCGGATGCTTGAGAGATGGGTTAATCATAAGTGGGAAGTGTGCCCACTAAGGGCAGTACCCAAGCACCAATCCAATCACATATCAAATTATCAAAGTAACGAACGTGAATCAAATGAGCATGATGAAAACTAGCTTGACAGAAATTCCCTTGTGTCCTCGAGAGCGCTTTGCTTTATATAAGAGTTTGTCTAGGCCTGTTCTTTACTACAAAAAGGATTGACCTACCTTTTTGCACCTTTGCTACACTTGTTACTTGTTACTCATTATGAATTATCTTATCACCAAACAATCTGTCACCGCTAATTTCAGTGCTTGCAGAGAATACCTTACTCGAAACCGCTTGTTATTTCCTTCTGCTCCTCATTGGGTTTGACACTCTTACTTATCGGAAGAACTACGATAGATCCCCTATACTTGTGGTTTATCAAGACTCTTTTCTAGTGCCGTTGCCAGGGAGTGAAGCGCCTTTGGTAAGTCGAATCTGGAAAGGACAAATTTATATAGTGTGCTGAAATTTACTGTCATTTGTCACTATGGAAAGTAATCTTTTGAGGGGCATGTTTGGGGTATCTTCACCTCGACCGGAAACACAAAGAGTTTTCCCTCAACCTACTCAACCTACTGAAAATATTTATTATGAAATTCCTTAGGGTATGATAGAGAAACTATTGGCTAATCCTAATGCAGGAGATGGAACACTACGTCCTGATTTGCATCTAATCTATGTGGATAAAGTTTGTGGTTTATTTAAGCTTGCAGGTCTGCGTGAGGATCACGTTAATAAGAAGGTCTTTCCTATATCTTTTAAGGAGAAGGCATTGACATGGTATAGGTTATGTGATGATATTGGATCATGGAGCTATAATCGATTGAAAATACAATTTCATCAGCAGTTCTATCCTATGCATCTAGTTCGTCATGATCGGAATTATATTTATAAGTTTTGGCCTCGTGAAGGGGAAAGAATCGCTCAAGCTTGGGGAGGCTTAAGTCAATGTTATATTCACGCCCCAATCATGAGCTCTTGAGAGAAATTATTATATAGATCTTTTATGCTCGGCTTTCTCGTAATGATAAATCCATGCTGGTTCCTATATGAAGAAGGATATTGACTTCAAATGGGATTTATTGGAAATAATTAAACACAACTCTAAATTGGGAACTCTACGAAGGTAAGGAGTCACGTATGAACCTTAAGTTTGATTGTGTTAAATCCTTCATAGACACTGATGCTTTTGGTGAATTTACCACTATATGGACTTGACGCTGAGATAGTAGCTTATTTTTTGTGAATCTTTTGCTGCTCATGTTGATCTCCCCAAAGAGAAGTGGTTTAAATATCATCCTCCCATTGAAGTGAAAGTAGTTGAACCTATTAAAGTTGAAGAGAAAACTATTACTTATAATGTTGATCATGTTATTCCTGCTGCTTATATTGAGAAACCACCTTTTCCTGTTAGAATAATGAAACATGCTAAAGCTTCAACTGTGGTTCGTAAGAGCTATGCTAGAACACCTACACCCCCCCCCTGAGCAAATCAAAGTTGAGCCTAGTATTTCTATGGTTAAGGATATCTTGGTTGATAATATTGATGGGCATGTTATTCAATTTTGCGGTGAAGCTGCTAGAATTGCTAAATCTGATGCAAAAGATAAACATGGACCCATTTTAGTCACGCGTGTTGTTTCTATTAAAATAGGAGAACATTGTTATCATGGCTTGTGTGATATGGGTACTACTATGAGTGCAATTCCCTTTTATTTATATAAAGAGATTATGAATGATATTGCACCAGCTGAGTTAGAGGAAATTGAGGTTACAATTAAGCTTGCTAATAGAGACACTAAATCACCAGTTGGGATTATTAGAGATGTTGAAGTCTTGTGCTGGGAAAATAAAATATTCTAGTGATTTTCTTGTTCTTAGTTCCCCAAAAGATAATTGATACATCTACAACGTGTCTATAATTTATGAAGTATTCATGCCATGTTTACATTAATTCTATATGATTTTGGTATGATTTTATTAGAACTAACCCGGGCTGACGATGTTTTCAGCAGAACTACCGTGGTGTTGTTTTTGTGCAGAAATAAAAGTTCTCGGAATGAGCTGAACATTTACGGAGAATATTTTTGGAAAATATAAAAAATACTGGAGTGAAGATCTGGGACAGAGGGTTCCCGAGGAGGCCACAAGCCTCAGAGGCGCGACCACCCCCCATGGCCGCCACCACCAGGCTTGTTGGCTCCTCGGGAGTCCACCGACATCCTTCTCAGCTCTATAAATCGTCAAATATTCTAGAAACCCCAACGCAGAACCTAGATCGGGAGTTCCGCCGCCGCAAACCTCCAGAGCCACGAAAAACCAAATGAGAGGCCGTTCACGCACCCTACCGGAGGGGGAAACCATCAATGGAGGTCATCTTGATCATCTCGACGCTCTCCATGATGAGGAGGGAGTAGTTCACCCTTGGGGCTGAGGGTATGTACTAGTAGCTATGTGTTTGATCTCTCTCTCTCTCTCTCTCGTGTTCTTGAGATGGCACGATCTTGATGTACCGCGAGCTTTGTTGATATAGATTGAATTCATATGGAGTTTTCCCCTCTCTATCTTGTAGTGATGAATTCAGTTTTCCCTTTCAAGTTTACTTATCGGATTGAGTCTTTAAGGATTTGAGAACACTTGATGTATGTCTTGTGATGGGATATCTATGGTGACAATGGGATGTTCTATTGATAGACTTTATGTATGTTTTGGTGATCAACTTGTGGGTTCCGTGACCTTGGGAATCTATGCATAGGGGTTGGAACACGTTTTTGTCTTGACTTTCCGGTAGAAACTTTGGGGCACTCTTTGAAGTTCTCTGTGTTAGATTAATGAATCTGAAATTATGTGATGCATATGGTACAATCAAGCTCACGGGTACTTGTGGTGACATTGGAGTATCTAGGTGACATTAGGGTTTTGGTTGATGTGTATCTTAAGGTGTTATCTTAGTACGAACTGTAGGGCCGTTCGTGACACTTATAGGGATAGCTCATAAGATTGATTAGAAAAGATAACTTTGAGGTGGTTTCGTACCCTACAATAATTTCTACATTTGTTCTCCGCTATTTGTAACTTTGGATGAACTCTTTGTCGCATGTGAGGGATTTACATATGATTCAACTATGTTAAATATTGTTGAGAGAAATTGCACTAGTGACAGTATGGACCCTAGGCCTTGTTTCCAAGCATTTATAAAACGTTTTGCGTGCTGTTTACTATTTGTTACCTTGCTGTTTTTATATTTTCATATTACAAAAACCTATATCTACCATCCATATTACACTTGTATCACCATCTCTTTGCCGAGATAGTACATCTATACAATTTGCCATTGTATTGGGTGTGTTGGGGACACAAGATACTCTTTGTTATTTGTTTGCAAGGTTGTTGGAGAGAGACCATCTTGATCCTACGCCTCCTATGGATTGATAAACCTTAGGTCGTCCACTTGAGGGAAAATTGCTCTTGTCCTACAAAACTCTGCGCTTGGAGGCCCAACACAAGTCTACAAGAAGAAGGTTGTGCAGTAGACATCAAGTTCTTTTCTAGCGCCGTTGCCGGGGAGGTGAGTGCTTGAAGGTATATCTTTAGATCTTGCAAATTGTTTCTTGTTTTTCACTAGTTTGGTTTTATAAAAGAAAACGACAAAAAATGGAATTGAGGTTGCCTCATATGCTTCATCTTTTTAATGTCTTTCGTGAAAATAATGGAAAGGAAAATGTTGCTCAAGTGTTAGAAGAAGAAGTTATTAAAATGTTTGGCACTAAATATTTGAGTGATGAGCATGATAGTGATATTGTTAGTATGAATTCTCTAAATATTCATGATGCTAATCACATGCAAAGCCACAAGCTTGGGGATGCTATTTTTGATGAAGATGATATTTTAGCCCCCCAAGTTTTGATGAGCAAAACTATTATGATTATGGCATGCCTCCTATCTATGATGATTATTGTGATCACATGTGTTCTATAAATAGTAATGGTAACCATGAAACTTGTCATCATGATTTTAATATTCAAAGTGGTTATGTCAATCAAGTATGCCATGATAGTTATTTTGTTGAATTTGCTCCCACTATTTTGAATGAGAAGAAAATTGCTTATGTGGAGAGTGAAAAATTTTCTATACTTGTGAATAATCAAAATAATGATTTATGTGCTGTTTATATTGTGGAATTTCTTCATGATGCTTATAGGAATTGCAATAATATCAACTTTCCTCTCTATGTGTTCAAATTCTTGAAGATATTCTTGTTTTCCCTTCGTATGCTAGATGATTCTTGCTCCCATAAATTGTTTGATCACAAAATCCCTATGCATAGGAAGTCGGTTAGACTTAAATGTGCTTTTCATGAGATTAATGATGCTCTTTTGCATGTTTCAATTATTATTCCTATACAAGCATCATTGAAATCATCATGCCTAGATACAAGGCATTAAGGAAAAGTGCTTGTTGGGAGACAACCCAACACTTTTACTTTCTGTTTTAATGTGTTCACATGATTAAGATAATGTATTAATCATGTTTTGTGTCTTTCATTTCAATAAAGTACCAAGTAAAGCCTTTGGGATACTGTGGATACTTGCTTGTTTAATTCTACACAAAAACAAAAAGTTTTGCGTCCAGTATATGAATTATCTGATTTTTTTGGAATGTCAAAAAATTCTGATATTTTTACAAAAACTTTATATGAAAATTCCTTGAGTTTTCAGTTTTTTTCTGAATTTTTAGAGTCAGGGAAGTTTGGTGATCATTCAGATCTTTACAGAGTGTTCAGTTTTTGACAGATTCTGTTTTGCATGCATAGTGTGCTTGTTTCAAGTGTTACTATAGCTTATATTTAGTAATATAAATTGTGGGAATTATCTAATATAGTATTTATCATGTGGGAACAACTATGAATCATGTACTGACAGTACCTAAGTGAATGATCTATATTTAGTACACTAACCCATCTCACGAAGTTCCATTAAGTTTTGTGTCATTGAAGTTTTCAAGCTTTGGGTGAGACACCGATATGAGGAGAATAAGGACTGACAAGAACCTAAGCTCTGGGATGTTCCAGGCACCCCCAATGAAATATTAAAGAAACACTCAAGAATCTAAGCCTTATGATACCCCGGAAGGCTTCCCCTCTTTTGTCTTCAACACTATTGGTATATCTTACTTGGAGCTATATTTTTATTCGTCATGTAATCTGATTTTTTCTTGGAGCATCATTTTATTTTGTTGTTCTATGTTAGGTGTTATTTATAATCTTGTTGTTCAATAAAAAGTTCCAAGAAGTGCCTTTAGGATGCTTGAATTGCATGTTTGATGTGTGTTGTGTAAAAAAAACAGAAACTTTGGCTGGACTATTTGAATTTTTCATATTTTACTAGAAGATGAAAAGTTTCTGAAATTTTTAAACAATATGGTTATAGAAATCTTATAGAATTTCCTAAATTTTCAAAAAAATTGAGCTACAGAAGTACATTGTTTTCATAAACTGCTATAGACTGTTATGTTTAGACAGATTGTTGTCATAGTTTTGTTATCTATTCATCCTATAGTTTCCATAGCCAATATTGGTAGATATAAATTGTGTAAATGATAGTATACATCTCCTAATGTTTAAAAATTATTATGAAACTTGTCTTGTCAGTACATAAAGAGTTGATTTATTATTATGTGCACTAACTTGTCTCACGATTTCCTTTTGAGCTTTGTGTGGATGAAGTTTTTGAGAATAGGTGAAACCGTGGTATGAGAGGATTCAAAAATATACAAAAGCTCAAGCTTGGGGATGAGAAAGGCACCCCAAGTAAATATTTCTAGAAATATCAAGTAACTAAGCTTGGGGATGCTACACATCCCACCTCTATCCATCAACAATTATCGGTTAGCCTATGTTGAGCCTAAATTTTTATTCGTTCACAAAATTCATGCTATTCTTGGAGTGCTATTTTGTTTTGCTTGCTGTTAAAATAAAGTACTTAAGATCTGAAAATATTCATTGAGGAAGAGATAGTCCTCACATAGCTAATTAATTGTTTGACTACTCATTGATCTTCACTTATATGTTTTGGAGTAGTTTTGTCATTTACTCTCGTGCTTCACTTAAATCCTATGAGTACATGGTTGAATGAATCGAATATCATAAATATGAAATTATACATGTTTTATGTGCTTATCCCATAGGGAGTAATGACTTCACATATAAGAAGTATAGGTGGTAAATTTATTGAAAGTTAGCAAACATCGCATTGGTCCCTTGAACCATTTATGAAAGAATATTGAACGAAGAGATATTTCAAATATAAATATACTATCTTGGAAATCTTCTATGATTGTGAATACCGATTAATTATTTTCAAACTTGAGCAAATTACCTGAAGTTGGACAAGGAAGACAATGTAATGAGTTATGCTTGGGTATAACTGTATAGAAGTTATATTGTTATGTATCCTCCAACATGTGGTGGTTGCTCCCACCTCATACTAGCCAAAACTTCCACACCAAGTAGAAATACAACTTGTGCATCCAAACACCCTTAAACCCAAAGTTTTTCCATATGAGTCCACCATACCTACCTATATGCGGTATTTACCTGCCGTTCCAAGTAAATTTGCATGTGCCAAGCTCTAAACCATCAAATATTATTTTGTTTTGTATGACCAAGTCGCTCATATAGTAACTAGGGGCTGTTAGTATCTTCCATGCTAGGTGGGTTATTCTCTTGGTATGTGTTGATTCACTATCATTCATGAGAAAGTGGTTGGTAATAGGGATTCCCAGTACCAAAATCAAAGATAAAAATGCAAATAATTAAACAAAACTCCCCCAGGAATGCTGGTATGGACGGTGCCCGTGGATTCGGCTCACCATGGAGTGTGATTGATTGGTGGAGGGGGAGTAAAAACTTTACCATTCTGTTTGGCAACCGCCTATAATGTATCTACCATGGAAGATACCGAGATCTCTCGGTTATTATGGTGACAATGAAAGCATACCGCCAGAAATTATTATCCATCTCTATTTTAAAAGCTCGAGCTCTGGCACCTCTGCAATCAATGCTTCCCTCTGTGAAGGGCCAATCTTTTACTTTCTATTACTTACCTTTATGCAAGAGTCATGGTGATCCTCACCACTTCCTATATTTATGAGATGAGATATTGTTTATGATATATAATGATGCTAGAAAAAAATGATTGGAATTACCATTGATCAAATTTATGCACTATACTAGCATTCAGACTTCATAAATTATTTCTTTTATCATTTACCTACTCGAGCACGAGTAGGAATTAAGCTTAGGGATGCTGATACGTCTCCAACGTATCTATAATTTATGAAGTATTCATGTCATGTTTACATTAATTCTATATGATTTTGGTATGATTTTATTAGAACCAACCCGGACTAATGTTGTTTTCAGCAGAACTACCGTGGTGTTGTTTTTGTGCAGAAATAAAAGTTCTCGGAATGAGCTGAAAATATACGAAGAAAATTTCTGAAAATATAAAAAATACTGGAGCGAAGAGTTGGGCCAGAGGGTTCCCAAGGATGCCACAAGACTCAGGGGTGTGGCCACCCCCCTCGCCGTGGCCACCAGGCTTGTGGGCCCCTCGGGAGTCCACCGACCTCCTTCTCAGCTCCATAAATCGTCAAATATTCGAGAAACCCCAACGCAGAACCTAGATCGGAAGGTCCGCCGCTGCAAACGTCCAAAGCCAAAAAAAACCAATAGGGAGCCCATTCCGGCAACCTACCGGAGGGGGAAACCATCACCGGAGGTCATCTTCATCATCCTGGCGCTCTCCATGAAGAGGAGGGAGTAGTTCACCCTCGGGGCTGAGGGTATGTACCAGTAGCTATGTGCTTGATCTCTCTGTCTCTCGTGTTCTTGAGATGGCACGATCTTCATGTACCACAAGCTTTGTTAATATAAATTGAATCATATGGAGTTTTCCCTTCTCTATCTTGTTGTGATGAATTGAGTTTTCCCTTTGAAGTTTACTTATCGGATTGAGTCTTTAAGGATTTGAGAACACTTGATGTATGTCTTGCGATGGGATATCTATGGTGACAATGGGATGTTCTATTGATACACTTGATGTATGTTTTGGTGATCAACTTGTGGGTTCTGTGACCTTGGGAATCTATGCATAGGGGTTGGCACACATTTTTGTCTGGACTTTCCGATAAGAACTTTGGGGCACCCATTGAAGTTATTTGTTTTGGATTAATGAATCTGAAATTATGTGATGCATTGATGACACACAAGTATAGGGGATATATCGTAGTCCTTTCGATAAGTAAGAGTGTTGAACCCAACGAGGAGCAGAAGGAAATGACAAGCGGTTTTCAGTAAGGTATTCTCTGCAAGCACTGAAATTGCCGATAACAGATAGTTGTGTGATAAGATAATTTGTAACGGGTGGCAAGTAACAGTAGTAACAAAGGTGCAGAAATATGGCCTAATCCCGTTTGTAGCAAGGGACAAGCCTGAACGAACTCTTATATAAGGTAAAGCGCTCCCGAGGACACATGGGAATTATTGTCAAGCTAGTTTTCATCATGTTCATATGATTCGCCTTCGCTGCATTGATAGTTTGATATGTGGGTGGACCGGTGCTTGGGTGATGTCCTTACTTGTACAAACATTCCAATTATGATTAACCCCTCTCGCAAGCATCTGCAACTACGAAAGAAGAATTAAGACAAAGTCTAACCATAGCATTAAACTAGTGGATCCAAATCAGCCCCTTGCGAAGCAACGCATAAACTAGGGTTTAAGCTTCTGTCACTCTAGCAGCCCATCATCTACTTATTACTCCCCAATGCCTTCCTCTAGACCCAAATAATGGTAAAGTGTCATGTAGTTGATGTTCACATAACACCACTAGAGGAGAGACAACATACAACGCACCAAAATATCGTACGAATACCAAATTCACATGACTACTAGTAGCAAGACTTATCCCATGTCCTCAGGAACAAACGTAACTACTCACAAAGCAGAATTATTTTCATGATAAGAGAGGTATTGAATAGCATTAAGGATCTGAACATATGATCTTGCACCGAGTAAACCAACTAGCATCAATTAGAAGAAGTAATTAACACTACTAGCAACCTTACAAGTACCAATCGGAGTCGCGAGATGGAGATTGGATACAAGAGATGAACTAGGGCTTGGAGATGAGATGGTGCTGATGATGATGTTGATGGAGATGAGTCCCTTCCGATGAGAGGAGTGTTGGTGATGACGACGGCGACGATTTCCCCCTCCGGGAGAGAAGTTTCCCCAGCAAGACGGCCCTGCCGGAGCTCTAGATTGGTTCTATTCAAGTTCCACCTTGTGGCGGCGGCGTTTCTTCCCGAAAGCTCTTCCTCGATTTTTTCTGGGATGAAACCCTTCATATAGAAGAATATGGGGGCCATAGGGGCTAAAAGGGGCCCACGAGCCCCCAGGCGCGCCAAGGGGTTGGGGCACGCCTAGCAGGCTCGTGGCCTCGAGGTGGCTCCCCTTTGGTATTTCTTGCGCCCAGTATTTTTTATATATTCCAAAATAATTCCTCGCTGATTTTCACTTCTTTTGGAGTTGTGCAGAATAGACATCTCAAATGTCCTCCTTTTTCTACCCAGAATTCCAGCTGCCAGCATTCTCCGTCTTCATGTAAACCTTGTAAAATAAGAGAGAAAAGGCATAAGTATTGTAGCATAATGTGTAATAACAGCTCATAATACAATAAATATCAATATAAAAGTATGATGCAAAAAGGATGTATCAACTGCCCCAAGCTTAGACCTTGCTTGTCCTCAAGCGGAAGCCGAGATCGATAAATATGCCCACACGCTTAGAGATAGAGGTGTTGATAAAATAAAATACGGACATGCAGGCATCATGATCATATTGAGAACAGCAATATCGTCATATAATCCCTCATGCTAAAGTGACAATTCATTTACAATGTAAAGTATGCATTAAGAACCTTATTGAGAATTAGCAACCAATAATCTTTAGTCATTGAAGCAATTGCAGTTTATCATAACATCGGAAAGAGTCAAATAAGAGCATGTAAAGCAGATCCACATACTCAATCATCTTTTTGTCTTCGACAATTGCTAAAACTCACGTGGTACTCATGAGATCAAAGTTTGAGTTGGACACAGAGAAAGATAGGGGCTTATAGTTTCGCCTCCCAACTATTTACCTCAAGGGTAATGTCAGTAATAATAATTCATGATTACTTACTTCCAAGTTGTTATATGAATATAGATATTTCCCTAGAACATGACGCTCGCCAAGATAATGGCAAAATAAAGAATTGGTGTCGATCACCATGACTCTTTTAAAGATAAAAAGTAAAGGTACAAGATAGGCCCTTCGTAGAGGGAAGCAGAGGTTGTCATGTGCTTTTGAGGTTTGGATGTGTGATCTCTTAGTGTGAAGGAACGTCACTTTATATTGCCTCCTGTGATAAAGAACTTTATTATGCAGTCTGCCGCTTTTATGTCTTCCTCATCACAGGTTCGTACAAAGCTTATTTTCCACACACTAATAGATCATACATATTTAGGGAGCAATTTTATTGCTTGCACCGATGACAACTTACTTGAAGGATCTTCTTCAATCCATAGGTAGGTTTGGTGGACTCTCATGGCAAAACTGGGTTGAGGGTTTTATGGATGCACAAGTAGTATCTCTACTTAATGCGGAAGTTTTGGCTAATATGAGGTGGAAGCAAGCGTCACATGCTAAAGGATCCATAATCATATAACATTGTTCGGAACCAAGCAAACATAATTCATTATGTTGTCTTCCTTGTACAACATCTACTTCTTAGCATGTAATAGTTTAATGAGTGTTCACAATCATAGATGGTGTCAAAGATGATATATTTATATGTGAACCTCTCTTTCTTTATTACTTCCTATTAACTACAACAATGACCAAGGTCTACGTTTGTCCACCCACAACAAGTTTCAGTCAACATTCTTTTTATATGTGAAGCCATCACTTCCCATAAGATCATCACATGATCTTTCATGCTTTTGTTCTTTTATTATTATTTTCTTTAGATCATGGCAAGAAGCAAAGCCCTTAACCAAAAGGATCGAACTAAGATAAAGGTAAAGGCAAAAGATGTGATGGTGATAGGATACCAGGGAAACTCCCCCAAGATTGTTAGAAGCCAAGGGGAGTGCCCATACATGTGTGTTTAATTGTCTTCCTTTGGAGGTGATGGTGGTGAAGTTGGGGAAGAATGCTTAAGCTTGTTTAGATTCCTTTTTAGCACAAAGTTCTGCTCTTGTAGATCGTTAACTTCCTCTTCAAGGCTCAGCACCCTTTGACATAATTCTTGCTTACTCTCTTGCAAAAGACGAGAAGGATTAAACAAAATCTTAGGCTTCTTCCTTGCGTTAGGGAGACTCAACTTCTTGAACTCCACATGCATGTACCTAGGTTGGGGTAGAGGAACTTCCTCTTCGTCGGAACTTGTTCCTTCCTTCCCCTTAGGATCATAATCTTCTTCCTCATCTGTGTTCCAACCATAAGGACCTAAGTCTCCGTAAACCTTGGGGTTAGCAAGTTAATCAGCCACATAGCACTCCCCCTCTGAATCTTGAGAGGACATCTTTGCTCTAAATCTGTTGCAGAAACAGGATCGAAACAAAAGTAGAGGATATTTGTGTGATATGAGGGTTAGACCCTTTGGGAGATTATATAATGAATTTTTACCGACCATAAGGAGTATTCCAACAGAAAACGGAGTCCGGGAGGCACACGAGGTGCTAACGAGCCCCCCAGTCGCGCCTAGGGGGTAGGGGCGCGCCTGGCAGGCTCATCGCCTCCTCATGTTCTTTCCGGACTACTTTAAATTTTTCTATTTTTCTAAATATTCCAAAACAGAGACAAATTGCCATTGGAAAAGTCTTGGTGTCGGTTTGCTTACCGTATCACATACCTCTTCATTTTCAGAGTCTAAAATAGGCTGGTAAACATCCCTTATGTACTCCTATGGGGTTATGGTATTAATTATATTGCTTTCTATATTTATGGGAGTACCTGAGATATAATGCTTGATGCTTTGCCCATTCACAACTCTCGGAAAAGTGCCTTCCGCGTTGCTGATTTTGATGGCACCGGAACGATATACTTCCTCGACAATGTAAGGACCTTCCCATTTAGAGAGAAGTTTGCCTGCAAAAAATCTTAAACGAGAATTGTATAGCAAGACATAATCACCTACATTGAACTCACAATTTTGTATCCTTTTATCATGTCACCTCTTAACTTACTCTTTAAACAACTTGGCATTTTCATATGCCTGAGTTCTCCATTCATCAAGTGAGCTGATATCAAATAACCTCTTCTCACCAGCAAGTTTGAAATCAAAGTTGAGCTCTTTGATTTCCCAATAAGCCTTATGCTCTAGCTCAAGCGGTAAATGACATGCTTTACCGTAAACCATTTTATACGGAGACAAGCCCATTGGATTCTTATAAGCAGTTCTATAAGCCCACAGTGCATCATCAAGTTTCTTATACCAATTCTTTCTAGACCTATTAACAGTCTTTTGCAAAATTAATTTAACTTCTCTATTACTCAACTCTAGTTGACCACTAGACTGAGGATGATAAGGAGATGCAATTCTATGGTTGACATCATACTTAGCAGGCATTTTACGGAAAGCACCATGAATAAAATGTGAACCACCATCGGTCATTAAATATCTAGGGACTCAAAATCTAGGGAAAATAACTTCTTTAAGCATCTTAATAGAGGTGTTATGATCAGCACTACTAGTTGGAATAGCTTCTACCAACTTAGTAATGTAATCAACAGCAACTAAAATATGAGTATACCCATTGGACTTTGGAAAAGGTCCCATATAATCAAAACCCCAAACATCAAATTGTTCAATAAAAAGTGAATAATTCATAGGCATTTCCTGACGTTTACTAATATTACCTATTCTTTGACATTCATCACAAGACAAGACAAACTTACGAGCATCCTTAAAGAGAGTAGGCCAATAAAAATCGGATTGCAATACCTTGTGTGCAGTTCTATCTCCAGCATGGTGTCCTCCGTAAGACTCGGAGTGGCACTTCTGTAGGATTTGTCCCTGTTCATGCTCAGGTACACAATTTCTAATAACACCATCTACTCCTTTATACAGGTGAGGATCATCCCAAAATTAATGTCTCAAATCATAAAAGAACTTTTTCTTTTGTTGGTATGTGAAACTAGGTGGTATATATTTAGCAACAATATAATTAGCATAATCAGCATACCATGGTGTACTACGTGAAGCATTGATGACATTCAATTGTTCATCAGGAAAGCTATCATCAATGGGTTTTGGGTCATCAAGAACATTCTCTAACCTAGACAAGTTATCTCCTATGGGGTTCTCAGCACCCTTCCTATCAACAATATGCAAATCAAATTCTTGTAGCAAGAGAACCCATCTAATAAGTCTAGGTTTAGCATCTTTCTTCTCCATGAGATATTTAATAGCAGCATGATCAGTGTGAATAGTAACTTTGGAATCAACAATATAAGATCTGAACTTATCACATGCAAACACAACTGCTAAAAAATCTTTTTCAGTAGTAGCATGATTTTTTTGGCACTGTCTAGAGTTTTACTAGCATAATGAATAACATTTAATTTCTTATCAACTCTTTGTCCTAGGACAGCACCAACAACATAACCACTAGCATCACACATAATTTCAAAAGGTAGGTTCCAATCAGGTGGTTGAACAATATGTGTAGTTATCAAGGCCTTCTTGAGAATTTCAAATGCTTCTTCACAATCATCATAAAAAACAAACGGAATATCTTTTTGCAAGAGATTAGTGAGAGGCCAAGAAATCTTAGAGAAGTCTTTAATAAACCTTCTATAGAAACTAGCATAAGCAAGGAAACTTCTTATACCTTTAATGTCTGTGGGGCATGGCATCTTCTGAATGGCATCAACTTTAGCCTTACCCACTTTAATACCTCTTTACGAAATTTTATGTATCAAGACAATGCCTTCATTAACCATAAAGTGGCACTTCTCCCAATGCAAGACAAGGTTAGTATCTTTACATCTCTGCAAAACTTGATCAAGGTTGCTCAAGCAATCATCAAAAGAAGATCCGTAAATAGAGAAATCATCCATGAAAACCTCAACAATCTTTTCACAAAAGTAAGAGAATAGAGCCATCAAACATCTTTGAAAGGTAGCTGGTGCATTACATAAACCAAAAGGCATAGGTCTATAAGCAAATGTTCCGAAAGGGAAGGTAAAATTGGTTTTCTCCTGATCAGATTGTGCAACAGGTATTTGGGAGAAACCAGAATAACCATCTAGAAAGCAAATATGTGTATGTTTAGACAATCTTTCTAGCATTTGATCAATAAAAGGTAGAGGGTAATGATCTTTCTTAGTATCTTTATTTAATTTCCTAAAATCGATTACCATCCTATAGCCAGTAACAATTCTTTCTGGGATCAATTAATCTTCATCATCAAGAACAACGGTAATACCTCCCTTCTTAGGGAAACAATGCACCGGACTTACCCAATCACTATGAGCAACAGGGTAAATAATACCTGCTTCCAGGAGCTTTAGTATTTCTTTCCTTACCACTTCTTTCATCTTAGGATTCAGTCTTCGTTGGGGATCGGCAACTGGTTTGGAATCAGGATCAGTTTTAATTTTATGCTGGCATAGAGTGGGACTAATGCCTTTAAGATCATCAAGAGTATATCCAATAGCAGCACGGTGCTTCCTTAGAGTATTCAATAATTTCTTTTCTTCATGCTCTGAAAGGTTAGCACTAATAATAACAGGATATATCTCTTTTTCATCAAGATAAGCATACTTAAGAGTATTAGGTAATTGTTTAAGCTCAAACACAGGATCACCCTTTGGTGGAGGTGGATCTCCAAGTAATTCAACAGGCAAATTATTCCTAAAGATAGGACGTTGTTCAAAGATAACTCTA
Organism: Hordeum marinum; assembly: GCA_022496015.1. NCBI lineage: Eukaryota > Viridiplantae > Streptophyta > Magnoliopsida > Poales > Poaceae > Hordeum > Hordeum marinum. The sequence continues at coordinate 447,830,657 of CM039672.1, read as the reverse complement.
TCTATCTCATTCCTTTAGTCCATATGCATATCATTTTCATGTTCAAGTAAGTATTGCTCTAAAGGATCAGTAGGAGGCACAGCAATAGAAGGAAGAGCAATAATTTCATCCTTTTTAGACTATTATTTTTCATGAGGTTGTCTACCAAACTTAGAAAAATTAAATTCATGTGACACACCTCCAAAGCAGATAGTAACAGTTTGTTTCTCACAATCAATTTGAGCATTAACCGTATTGAGGAAAGGTCTACCAAATATGATGGGACAAAAGCTATCTTGTGTGGTAGCAAGAACGAGAAAATCAGTAGGATACTTAGTTTTACCACACAGGATTTCAACATCTCTATCAATTCCCACAGGGCAGATAGTATCTCTATTAGCAAGTTTAATAGTAACATCAATAAATTCCATCTCGACGGGTGCAATCTCATCTTTAATTTCATTATATAAAGATTGAGGTATTGCACTAACACTAGCACCCATGTCACATAAACCATGATAACAATGATCTCCTATCTTAACCGAAACAACAGGCATGCCAACTACAGGTTTATGTTTGTCTCTAGTATGAGGTTTAGCAATTATAGCAGAAGCTTCACGGAATTGAATAACATGCCCATCAAGATTATTGGTCAAGAGATCTTTAATAATAGCAATACTAGGTTAAACTTTAATTTGCTCAGGGGGTGTAGGTTTTCTAATGTAGCCCTTACGTAGCACAGTTGAAGCTTTAGCATGATCCTTTATTCTAACAGGGAAAGGTGGTTTCTCAATGTAAGCAGTAGGAACAATAGAATCATTATAAGCAATAACTTTCTCTTCAACTGAAACGGGTTTAGCTACATCAACTTCTATGGGAGGATGATATTTAAACCACTTCTCCTTAGGGAGATTAATATGAGTAGCAAATGATTCACATAAAGAAGCTACTATCTCAGAGTCAAGTCCATGTTTAGCGCTAAAATCACGAAAAGTATTTGTTTCTACGAAGGATTTAACGCAATCAAACTTAAGATTCATACCTTACTCATTACCTTCATCAAACTCCCAATCTTCAGAATTGCATTTAATTCTTTCCAATAAATCCCATCTGAAGTCAATATCTCTCTTCATAAAAGAACCGATAAAAGAAGTGTCAAGCATGGTGCGATTGTCATGAGAAAGCCGAGCATAAAAGTTCATAATAATAATTTCTCTAGGGAGCTCATTGTTGGGGCATGAATATAACATTGACTTAAGCCTCCCCCAAGCTTGAGCGATACTTTCTCTATAACGAGGCCAAAAATTCTAGATATAATTCCGATCACGATGTACAAAATGCATAGGATAAAACATTTGATGAAATTCCAATTTCAATCGGTTGTATTTCCATGATCCAGTATCATCACATAGCCTATACCTTGTCAATACTTTATCCCTAAAAGATAAGGGAAAGAACTTCTTCTTGACCTCATCCTCGGGCAAACCTGCAAGCTTAAATAAACCACAAACTTCATCTACATAGATTAGATGCAAGTCCGGATGTGATGTTTCATCTCCTATAAAAGGATTAGCCAACAGTTTCTCTAGCATACCCGAAGGAATCTCATAATAAATATTTTTAGTAGGTGCAGTAGGTTGAGGAGAAACTCTTTGTGCTTCCGGTCGAGGTGAAGATACCCCGAACAAGCCCCTCAAAGGATTAGTTTCCATAGTGACAAGTGACAATAAATTTCAGCACAGTATATAAATGTTTCCTTACCAAATTCCACTCACCAAAGGCGCTTCACTCCCCGGCAACGGCGCCAGAAAAGAGTCTTGCTGACCCGCAAGTATAGGGGATCTATCGTAGTCCTTTCGATAAGTAGGAGTGTCGAACCCAACGAGGAGCAGAAGGAAATGACAAGCGGTTTTCAGTAAGGTATTCTCTGCAAGCACTGAAATTGTCGGTAACAGATAGTTGTGTGATAAGATAATTTGTAACGGGTAGCAAGTAACAATAGTAACAAAGGTGCAGCAATATGGCCCAATCCCTTTTGTAGCAAGGGACAAGCCTGAATGAACTCTTATATAAGGTAAAGCGCTCCCGAGGACACATGGGAATTATTGTCAAGCTAGTTTTCATCATGTTCATATGATTCATGTTCGCTACATTGATAGTTTGATATGTGGGTGGACCGGTGCTTGGGTTCTGTCCTTACTTGGACAAACATTCCAATTATGATTAACCCCTCTCACAAGCATCTGCAACTACGAAAGAAGAATTAAGACAAAGTCTAACCATAGCATTAAACTAGTGGATCCAAATCAGCCCCTTGCGAAGCAACGCATAAACTAGGGTTTAAGCTTCTGTCACTCTAGCAACCCATCATCTACTTATTACTCCCCAATGCCTTCCTCTAGACCCAAATAATGGTAAAGTGTCATGTAGTCAATGTTCATATAACACCACTAGAGGAGAGACAACATACAACACATCAAAATATCGTACGAATACCAAATTCACATGACTACTAGTAGCAAGACTTATCCCATGTCCTCAGGAGCAAACGTAACTACTCACAAAGTAGAATTATGTTCATGATAAGAGAGGTATTGAATAGCATTAAGGATCTGAACATATGATCTTCCACTGAGTAAACCAACTAGCATCAATTAGAAGAAGTAATTAACACTACTAGCAACCTTACAAGTACCAATCGGAGTCGTGAGATGGAGATTAGATACAAGAGATGAACTAGGGCTTGGAGATGAGATGGTGCTGATGATGATGTTGATGGAGATGAGTCCCTTCCGATGAGAGGAGTGTTGGTGATGACAACGGCGACGATTTCCCCCTCCGGGAGAGAAGTTTCCCCGGCAGGACGGCCCTGCCCGAGCTCTAGATTGGTTCTATTCAAGTTCCGCCTCGTGGCGGCGGCGTTTCTTCCCGAAAGCTCTCCCTCGATTTTTTCTGGGATGAAACCCTTCATATAGAAGAATATGGGGGCCGTAGGGGCTAAAAGGGGCCCACGAGCCCCCCAGGCGCGCCGAGGGGGTGGGGCACGCCTAGCAGGCTCGTGGCCTCGAGGTGGCTCCCCTCTGGTATTTCTTGCGCCCGGTATTTTTTATATATTCCAAAATAATTCCTCGCTGATTTTCACTTCTTTTGGATTTGTGTAGAATAGACATCTCAAATGTCCTCCTTTTTTTGCCCAGAATTCTAGCTGCCAGCATTCTCCCTCTTCATGTAAACCTTGCAAAATAAGAGAGAAAAGGCATAATTATTGTACAATAATGTGTAATAACAGCTCATAATGTGATAAATATCAATATAAAAGTATGATGCAAAATGGACGTATAATCAAGCGCACGAGTACTTGTGGTGACATCTTAAGGTGTTATCTTAGTACAAACTCTAGGGTTGTTCATGACACTTATAGGGATAGCTCATAAGATTTATCAGAAAAGATAACTTTGAGGTGGTTTCATACCCTACAATAATTTCTACATTTATTCTCTGCTATTTGTAACTTTGGTGTGAACTCTTTGTCGCACATGAGGGATTTACATATGATTCAACTATGTTAAATATAGTTGAGAGAAATTGCACTAGTGAAAGTACGGATCCTAAGCCTTATTTCCAAGCATTTATACAATGTTTTGCTTGTTGTTTACTATTTGTTACCTTGCTGTTTTTAAATTTGCAGATTACAAAAACTTATATCTAGCATCCATATTACACTTGTATCACCATCTCTTCACTGAACTAGTGCATCTATCCAATTTGCCATTGTATTGGGTGTGTTAGGGACACAAGAGACTCTTTGTTATTTGGTTGCAGGGTTGTTCGAGAGATACCATCTTCATCCTACACCTCCTGCGGATTGATAAACCTTAGGTCATCCACTTGAGGGAAAATTGCCATTCTCCTACAAAACTCTGTGCTTGGAGGCCCAACACGAGTCTACAAGAAGAAGGTTGTGTAGTAGACATCAATGATTTTTGTCCCACTATATTTGGTAGACCCTTCTTGAATGTCGTTATTGCTAGGATAGATTGTGAGAATGAAACGGTTACCGTATATTTTGCGGACATTTCTGATGATTTTAATATCTCTAAATTTCATAGAGGACCTCATGATAAAGAATTCCCTAGTAAGGATGAAATTATTGGTCTTGCTTCTATTGTTGTGCCTCCTAGTGTTCCTTTAGAGCAATATTTGTTAGACCATGAAAATGACATCCATATGACTGAAAGGAATGAAATAGATAGGAATTTCTTTGATTGGCATCATATCCTGACACACAACTTGCCTGTTGAAATACTTGGGGATTATCTGCCACCTAAGGGTTATACCGTGTTTGAGCTTAAACCATTACCAAATACTGTGAACTATGTTTATCTTGATGAAAAGAATATATCCTGTTATTATTAGTGCTAACCTTTCAGAGCATGAAGAACAAAGATTATTGAAAACTCTGAAGAAGGACCATGCTACTATTGGATATACTCTTGATGATCTTAAGGGCATTAGTCCCACTGTATGTCAGCACAAAATTAAAATGGAGCCTGATGCTAAACCAGTTGTTGATCACCAATGACAGTTGAATCCTAAAATGAAGGAAGTGGTAATAAATGAAATATTAAAGATTCCGGAGGCAAGTATCATTTACCCTATTGCTGATAGTAGATGGGTTAGTCCTGTTCATTGTGTCCCTAAGAAAGGAGGTATTACCGTAGTTCCTAATGATAAAAATGAATTAATCCCGCAAAGAATTGTTACAAGTTATAGAATGGTAATTGATTTCAGGAAGTTGAATAAAGCTACTAGAAAAGATCATTACCCTCTAACTTTTATTGACCAAATGTTTGAAAGATTATCCAAACACACACATTTCTGCTTTCTAGATGGTTATTCTGGTTTCTCTCAAATACCCGTGTCAATAGAGGACCAAGAGAAGACCACCTTTACCTCCCATTTTGGTACCTTTGCTTATAGGCGTATGACTTTTGGTTATTGCAATGCACATGCTACCTTTCAAAGATGCATGACTTCTATATTCTCGGATTTTTTTTGAAAGGATTGTTGAGGTTTTCATGGATGATTTTTCTGTTTACTGAACTTCTTTTGATGATTGTTTGAGCAACCTTGATCGAGTTTTACAGATATGTGAAGAAACTAATCTTATCTTGAATTGGAAGAAGTGCAACTTTATGGTGAATGAAGGCATTGGTCTGGGAGATAAAATTCCGCAAAGAGGTATTGAAGTTGACAAGGCTAAAGTTGATGCTATTGAAAAAATGTTGTGTCCTATGGGTACCAAAGGTATAAGAAGTTTCCTTGGTCTTGCCAGTTTCTATTAGAGATTTATTAAAGATTTATCTAAGATTTCTAGGCCTCTCACTAATATTTTGCAAAAAGATGTTCCATTCATTTTTATGATGATTGTGTAGAAGCTTTTGAAATTATCAAGAATGCTTTGATTTCTGCACCTGTTGTTCAACCACCTGATTGGAACCTAACCTTTGAAATTATGTGTGATGCTAGTGATTATGCCGTTGGTGTTGTTTTAGGACATAGAGTTGATAAGAAATTAAATATTATTGACTATGCTAGCAAAACTCTGGACAGTGCTCCAAGAAACTATGCTACCAAGGAAAAGGAATTTTTAGCTGTTGTCTTCGCTTGTGATAAGTTTAGACCCTATATTGCTGATTCTAAAGTAACTGTTCACACTGGTCATGCTTCTAGTAAATATCTCATGGAAAATAAAGATGCTAAACCAAGACTTATCAAGTGGGTTCTTCTGCTAGAAGAATTTGATTTGCATATTGTTGATAGAAAGGGTGTTGATAACCCCATAGCAGATAACTTGTCTAGGTTAGAGAATGTTCTTGATGACCCGCTACCTATTGATGATAGATTTCCTAATGAACAATTAGTTGTCATAAATGCTTCTCGTAATGCTCCTTGGTATGCTGATTATGCTAATTACATTATCGCCAAATTAATACTGCCTAGTTTCACATACCAACAAAAGAAAAAGTTCTTCGATGATTTAAGACATTACTTATGGGATGACCCACACCTTTATAAAGAAGGAGTAGATGGTGTTATTAGACGTTGTGTACCTGAGCATGAATAGGAACAGATCCTACGGAAGTGTCATTCTGAGGACTATGGAGGACACCACACTGGAGATATAATTGCACGTAAGGTATTACAATCTGGTTTTTATTGGCCTAATCTCTTCAAGGATGCTCATAAGTTTGTCTTGTCATATGATGAATGTCAAAGAATTGGCAATATTAGTTGACGTCATGAAATGTCTATGAATTACTCTCTTGTTATTGAACCATTTGATGTATGGGGTTTTGATTATATGGGACCTTTTCCAACGTCCAATGGGTATACTCATATTTTAGTTGATGTTGATTATGTTACTAAGTGGGTAGAAGATATTCCAACTAATAGAGTTGATCATAACACCTCTATTAAGATGCTTAAAGAAGTTATTTTCCCTAGATTTGGAGTCCCAGATATTTAATGACTGATGGTCGTTCACATTTTATTCATGGTGCTTTCTACAAATTGCTTGCTGAGTATGATGTTAATCATAGAATTGCATCCTCTTATCATCCTCAGTCTAGTGGTCAAGTAGAATTAAGAAACGGAGAAATTAAATTGACCTTGCAAAATATGGTTAATAGATCTAGGAAGAACTAATCTAAGAAACTTGAGGATGCATTATGGGCTTATAGAACTGCTTACAAGAATAATATGGGTATGTCTTCGTAAAAAAAAGGTGTATGGTAAAGCATGTCACTTACCTCTAGAGCAAGAGCATAAAGCGTATTCGGCAATCAAAGGGATCAACTATGATTTCAAACTTGCTGGTGAGAAGAGGTTATTTGACATTTGCTCACTTGATGAATGGAGAACTCAGGCCTATGAGAATGGCAAGTTGTTTAAAGAAAAAGGTAAGAGATGGCATCATAAAAGGATACAAAAGCGTGAATTCAATGTAGGTGATCATATCTTGCTATACAATTCTCATTTAAGATTTTTTGTAGGAAAGCTTCTGTGGGAACCCCGACTCATAAGTCGTGATCACCGAATGTACGTGCATAGTGATCCCAGAGATCAATGCTCACTAAACACACAGAAACTGAATAGCAAGAGTCTTATATCCATTACATACCGGTTTACTCAAATATGGCCTTCATGGCCAAATATTCATATGATTGCAGCGGAAATCTTCAACGACAGCGTGAACCCATCGCATCTGCCTTAACCCTATAGGCATTCTGGCTGTGCAGCGTCCTAGCTCGCATGTCCGTCACCAACGTCTTCTTCATCATAACCTAATCTCTCCTGCCTGGCCAATAAAATAACCAGTGGCAACCCAATGAGTACTTTGAATGTACTCTCAAGCCACCCAAGTTTGGGACAAGGCAATAACAATACATGATCTAGCACTAATAGGTAAGTTTTGCAGAAAGCTAGTTTGAGTGTAGTGACATGATCAAGTGCCTTAAGTAAGCATGCATCAACCATAGATAGGTGTTCATAAGAACACGTCACCGTCATCATCATAAGTAGGGGTTGAACATCTCATGTTCATTCATCACATCAAGTCCTCAGACTTGTATCATGTACCGTCTGAACATCTCTTGTTCAGTCACCATGCCAAGTCAACCGACTCGACTCAAGTATCAGTCTTGTCACCACACACACACACCAAATTTGCGTAAACATCTGGACGTAGCACAAGAGCGGTCATCCAACTGTCCTTGACGGTGGACACGGATATTTGAATAGTTTAACACTTTGCAAACGTTGCACACTTTACCCACAAGACTCGGGGAACTTCCGTGTCATCCACGACTCGTGGTATATAACATACCCGAGGTAAGCACTCGAACAATGCCTTTCCCCCAGTGATACTAAACAAAGGGTCCACTCGATTGGTACCCAGCCCTCATGATGTACATCTCACGAGCATCGCTCTAATCGTGCCATCCATGAGGGGACCAACGGTGTGCCCGGTGCCTATGAAGACAGCACATGATCACACATACCGGTATGACCCCATATCGAGAGTGAGCACGCCACTCCCGCCACTAGTAATGCGGGATCCTTGCCAGTACCCACCAAGGTAATCAACAAAGCCCCGTACCATAAGGGGTATCGTGGTTGCGCATGTAAGGTTGTAATAATGGTCTCAACTTACACCAATCTATTTTCGAAAACCACAACTCTCACTTGTTCCAGTACACCAGTTCTTTCTCAAGTGGTCACCCATCTCATCATCATCTCCCTCGGGCATTAGTGGCACCCGACGGGGTTTCCGAAAAGTCTTAGAAAGAATCACTTCCTTTCTTGCCATCACTATGCATAAGTACCATCCCATTTACGTAGCATCTATTAGCAAACTACTCCCACCCGCAAAACCCTCATAAGGTGGCGTCCCACCGAAAGGGGAACACCACCACACATGATCAAATACAATGAAAGTAAAGTGCTATATGACATGCAATAAAAATGGTTTCTTGGCATGGTCAAACGGATGCTTGCCTGGCTTAGTAATGTCTTTGAGGTCTTTACATGCTTCTCGTCCACTCCGAGCACTCTGTCTACTTCGTCAACTATCGTCGAAAAAAACTGTAATAAGCAAAAAAATAAGCAAAGAAATAAAAGTTCTCTATAAATAGGAGTTTTATTTTTCTTGGACACCTTGGGTCACAAGAAAAAATAATTAGGAAGGTTTTATTAGATGTGGATCAAGGAGAAGTTTCTGAATGGAGGAAAAGATGCGCATGATAATCCTTTAAGATGTCAACAGAAAATATTTTCATAAAAAGGAGTTGTGGCACCCAATAAATAGGGCATGATTTTAGAAACAAAAAGAAAGTGGACTCACTGGTTTTGGAGTTGGTAAGAATACCCTAGGGATTTTCAAAGTGGATCATACCTGAAAAAATATCTCAATAATTTTGATGGCAGAGAGGCACCAGGAAAAAATGTTCCATAATTAGGCCATAAATTTAGACATAGATAGGAACTTTAATCACCCCATTTGGAGTTACTAATAATTCCTGAGGAATTTACAAAGTGGGGTTGCATGTGGTTCAAATTCAAATTTGAATTTGAAATATCAGAAAAGATTTATGTAAAATGGTGCAATGCACATATTTGGATAGTAAATGATTTTAGGAATATCTAGGATTTTGAATTACTGAATTTGGAGTTATAATGATTTTTTTGTGGATTTAACAAACTTTGGAAAAATAGAAATTGGGAAAAAGGGGGGGTTACCCAATGGGCCATTTACGCTCAGGTCATAGTATAGCCACTGGCACACAGGGCCGGCCCAGATGCGCATGCCAGGTGCCATGTCGATGGCGTATTTCTCTGAATGCGCCTTCGGTGGGAGAAGGCACCATCCCCTAGGGACGTCTCCACTTACCCTGTGCGGGCCCGGTCCTTGTGCGGCTTACAGATGGACCCCACAGGTCAGATCCACCCTCTTCCTCTAGCTCGAACAGGGGGCAGGCAGAGGCGCCAATTGCCGTTGTTCCGGCCGCTCCGCCGCACCCGGCGCCAAGCCAGCGGCCTAGGTGGGTGCCCCGTCCTCTCCCGTGCTCGGTGGTGGCCGTGTGGCCCTGGGGACGGCCGGAAGAAGGCGACCCTAGTGGTGGTGCGGACGGCTGCATTTGACGTCGTTGGAGGAGCACGATGAAGCCTCAGGGAGGTAGCTCGGGGTGCCAAGGGATCTCCCCTAGTGGAGGGAACCCCTCCGGAGCTGCGCGTTGAGGCAGTGGACCACCGGCTAGCCCGGGTGTAGCCGAAGCCGAGCGGGCAAGGTTCAGATGTGGGAGGCAATGGAGGGCACAGGAGCGGAAATGGGGATGTCCAGGAGGTAGTTGGGCGCGGGTAGAGGAGGTCTATGGGTCCGGGGCGCTCTAGGAGGAGCTTAAGAAGGAGGGGTACAAGGGGAAGCTCAGGGCGCTCTGGGCGCTCACTCTCGAGCATTGCAGCGAACACAAGAGGGCAAAGGAGGAGGGGACAGACTGCTCACCGTGTCACGCACGCCGAGGTTGTCTCAGGGGACAGCACCACGAGGCCCAAGGTGGTCGGAGGTGGGGATGGGTGCCACTACAGTGCTCTGGTGCACTGTAGCATGCTCTAGAGGAGCCAAAGGGCATGCCACAGCATGCCATTGGCGTTTGGACGTGGCCACCAGGGCCAAGAAGGTCCAGGCGGGAGTAAACAAGGTATATAGAGCATTGGATGCTCTGGGAGTTCATTAGACTAGAGAGGAAATGGTGGGAGAGGTGGAATCTGGTTGTCCGGGGGGTAAACAGGGGTTTTTACCACATCAACCCTTTAGCAATGGCCATGAAAATTTTACCGGAGGTAAAGGGGGACTACTAAGGGCTCTAGTAACATTTTGAGCTCAAGGGGAAGATTATTAGTGGTCAAAATAGCGAATCCTAGAATACACCAGAAGGTGTTTGATGGAGTTTTGGGCAAGCAAAAGGCCTCCACTTGCTGTGGGTTTTAACAGGATAAAATTATGGGTAAAAAGAGGAGAGATCACAAGTTTTGAGCTCATTTGAGAAAAGTTGGCAATACAAATGTTGCAAACCCTAGAAATGGGCAGAAATGGATTTCTACAGATCTGGTCATGCTAACACATTCTCCTTAATGCACCACTTTTTGTGGTGTCATTATTTGGATATTAGAGCATGCCCAAAAAGTTTGGGGCTAAATGGGGAAACTTGATAATGCAAGAGTCTCCTATTCTTGAAATCAGCATAAATGGGTTTGAGGGGACTTGGACAGGTTAATCTGTTCTCCTTGATGCACCACTTGGTTTGTATGCATTATTGGGGGATTAATACATGTCCACAAATTTTGAGATCAATAGGAGACAATTGGTAATGTAGAGTTGCACAAATTTGGATCTGAACAGAGAGGGTTTTGGGATATCTTGGTGAACCAAAACAATTGGGATTGATATGAAACTTGGCAAGATGACCACATATATCATATTTGACATGCTAGCATTTTCTAGATTTAATTGAGAATATTTCTTGTAGAAATATTTCACAACCTTGGAACAGACAGATATGGTTGTGAAGGGTTTTGTCTGGTATTTTGAACATGACCATATGTTGAAACTCTTATATATGGATAATATATGTCGAGTGAGTTTCCCTAAATTTTCTCAAATATTTAGAAATCATTTAAATAATTTTTCCCTATGAAAAACCATTTGTGGCCTTAAGAAAAATCTTTTAAATAAAATATGAAAATAATATTTTAAAATAATATTTTGTGGTTTTGGGAAGTTATATATATTAGGCCTCAATTAAAGTATTTGGGGAAAAAGGATCCACCCAATTTGGGGAATTGCAATGCAAATCTCAAATGTGGTGGTTTTGCAAACCTAATTTCAATAAAACCTTTTTGGCCAAAATAATATTTTGTAAAAATATAATTTAGTCCTATTCACATGGCATGATCATTGTACAAGAGTTTGGATCAAGGAAAAGAGTTTTGAGAGTAGGAGGGATTTTTATGAATATAAAGCACTAGCAAGCAATCACACAATCAGCAATCAAGTCAATGTTGGGGAACGTTGCATGGGAAACAAAAAAATTCCTACGCACACACAGATTTATCCATGGTGATGAGCATCTACGAGAGGGAGAGTGGATCTACATACCCTTGTAGATGGCTAAGCGGGAAGCGTTAAGTAACGCGGTTGGTGTAGTCGAACGTCTTCGCAATCCAAATCGCCGAGCGTCCCGCGATCTCATCACGATCCGTCCCGTGAACTCATCACGATCTGTCCTGCGATCTCATCATGATCCATCTCACGATCTTGATCATGATCTGTCCCACAAACTCATCACGATCCGTCCCGTGATCTCATCACGATCCTTCTCGCGATCTTGATCACTGTCCTTCCGATCTAGCGCCGAACGGACGACACCTCCGCATTCAGCACACATACAGCTTGATGATGATCTCCGCCGTCTTGATCCAGCAAGAGGGAGCAGAGAGGAGGAAGAGTTCTCCAGCAGCATGACGGTGCTCCGGCGATGGCGGTGGAGCAATTCCGGCAGGGCTTCGCCTAAGCACTGCAGAAATCCGATCTAGAGAAGCACTAGGGGAACGGGTAGCACGTGGCCGTAAAATCAAGTCCAAAACATCCAAGTCCACCAATATATATAGTAGGGAGGGAGGAGGAGGGCTGGCGCAAGGCCAAGGCCACATAGGAGTCGGCCGAACAAACTAGGGAGGAGTCCACCTCCTCCACTCCTAGTAGGATTAGGACTCCTTCCCTAATTTGCCTTTTTTTGCCTTTTCCACCTTTTTCCTTTTGGGATTTTCTTCCCAGCCACATGGGCCTTGTGTGGGACTTCCACCAGCCCACTAAGGGCTGGTATTCACTCTCCCACAGCCCATGAAGCCTCTTGGGAGAAATACCCCTCCCGGTGGCCTCCCGGTACACTACCGGCACTCCCGGTACACTACCGATGAGCCCGAAACTTTTCCGGTGACCAAAACAGGACTTCCTACATATGAATCTTTACCTCCGGACCATTCTGGAGCTCCTCGTGATGTCCGGGATCTCATCCGGGACTCCGAATAACCTTCGGTCACCACCATACACAACTCTATACTACTGAAATGTCACCAAACCATAAGTGTGCAGACCCTGCGGGTTAGAGAACTATGTAGACATGACCGAGACACTTCTACGGTCAATAACCAATGGTGGGACCTGGATGTACACATTGGTTCCAACATATTCTACGAAGATCTTTATCAGCTGAACCTCTATGTCATGGATTCAGTTAATCCCGTATGATGTTCCTTTTGTTCTTCGGTATGTTACTCGCCCAAGATTCGATCGTCGGTATCTCCATACCTTGTTCAATCTCGTTAACGGCAAGTCTCTTTACTCGTTCCGTAATACAAGATCCCGCAACTAACATTTATTTCTATTGCTTGCAAGGCTTATTGTGATGTTGTATTATCGAGTGGGCCCTTAGATACCTCTCCATCACACGGAGTAACAAATCCCAGTCTTGATCCATGCCAACTCAATAGACACCCTCGGAGATACCTGTAGAGATCCTTTATAGTCACCCAGTTACGTTGCGACGTTTATTACACACAAGGCACTCCTCCAATGTCCATGAGTTGCATGATCTCATGGTCATAGGAACATATAATTGACATGCAGAAAACAGTAGCAATAAACTAACACAGTCATATGCTACGTTTGTAGTTTGGGTCTTGTCCATCACATCATTCTCCTAATGATGTGATCCCGTTCTCAATTTAGATCTCATGTCCATGGCTAGGAAACCGTAACCATCTTTTGATCAACAAGCTAGTCTATTAGAGGCATACTAGGGGACATGGTTTTGTCTATGTATCCACACATGCATCTAAGTCTCCGATCAATACAATTATAGCATGGATAATGAACGATTATCATGAACAAGGAAATATGATAATAACTAATTTATTATTGCCTCTAGGGCATATTTGCAACAGTCTCCCACTTGCACTGGAGTTAATAATCTAGTTCACATCACCATGTGATTCGCATATTTATGAATCTAACACCCATTGAGTTCTGGGGCTCGATCATGCTTTGCATGTGAGAGAGGTCTTGTAGTCAACATGTCTGCAACATTCAGATCCGTGTGTACTTTGCAAATCTCTAAGTCAAACCATAAACACTGCTACCACACTCCACTTGGTAATATTCCAAATGGCTGCTCCACTATACATATCCAGATTGCTACTACAAGTCATCCGGATTGGTGTTAAAGCTTGCATCAACGTAACTCTTTACGACGAACTCTTTATCACCTCCAAAATCGAGAAACATCTCCTCGGTCTTTTAGTTACTACTGATAATCTTGACCGTTGTCCAGTGATTCACTCCGGGATCACTTTTGTACCCCTTGACAGACTCATGGCAAGCACACTCCAGGTGCGGTACACAACATGGCATAATATAGATCCAATGGCTAAGGCATAGGGGACGACGTTCGTCCTTTCTCTTTCTTCTGCCGTGGTCGAGCTTTTGATTCTCACTCAACTTCACACCTTACAAATCAGGTGAGAACTATTTCTTTGACTTATCATTTTTGAACTCTTTCAAAAACTTGTCAATGTATGTACTCATTGAAAGTCTCATCAAGCATGTTAATATATCTCTATAGATCTTGATGCTCAACAATTAGGTCGCTTTATCCAGGTCTTCCTTTGAAAATCACTTTCCAAACAACCGATTATGCTTTCCAGAAATTCTACATTATTTCTTATCAACAATATGTCATCCACATATAGTTATCAAAAATTCTGTAGTGCTCCCACTCACTTTATTGTAAATACAAGTTTCTCATAAACTTTGTATAAACTACAAAAACTTTGATCACCTCATCAAAGTGCATATTCCAACACCGAGATGCTTGCTTCGGTCCATAGAAGGATTACTGAAGCTTGCACACCTTTTAGCATCCTTAGGACTGACAAAACCTTCTCGTTGTATCACATACAACCTTTCCTCAAGTGTAGTGTTAAGGAAACGATGTTTTGACATCCATCTGCCAGATTTCATAATTGAAAAATGCAGCAACTTCTAACGTAATTCCAAAAAACTTTAGCATCACTACGAGTGAGAAAGTCTCATCACAGTCAGCTCCTTGAACTTGTCACAAACATCTTTGCAAGAAGTCGAGCTTTTACAGATGGTGACATTTACCATCAGCGTCTGTCTTCATTTTGAAGATCCATTTGTACTCAACGACCTGCCGTCCAACGAGCAAGTTCCACCAAACTCCATACTTGGTTTTCATACACGGATCCTTTTCTCGGATTTCATGGCCTCTAACCATTTTTCAGAATCCGGGCCCATCATCGCTTCTCCATAGCTTGTAGGTTCATCGTTGTCCAACAACATGACCTCCAAGACACGGTTTTCATACCGCTCAGGAGCAGTACACATCCATGTCGACCTACGAAGTTTCGATAGTAACTTGATCCTGAAGCTTCATGATCATCATCATTAACTTCCTCTTCAACTAACGTAGGCTTCATAGAAACATCTTCCTGTGGTGCGCTACTCTCTGGTTGAACAAAGGTTTAACAACCTGATCAAGTTCTATCTTCCTCCCACTCAATTCTT
This sequence comes from Hordeum marinum, assembly GCA_022496015.1. Lineage (NCBI taxonomy): Eukaryota > Viridiplantae > Streptophyta > Magnoliopsida > Poales > Poaceae > Hordeum > Hordeum marinum. Next base: position 447,815,473 of record CM039672.1, on the reverse strand, counting down.
TCGAGAGAAACTTTTCCTCAAGAAAGGACCCGTTTTAGCAACAAACACTTTTGCACTTGGATCTTAGATAGAAGGTATACCCAATTGTTTTTAGGGTATTATATGAAGATGCATTTGTCCGCTTTGTGTTTGAGCTTATTAGGTGACAACATTTTCCACACAAGCGTCGCAACCCCAAACATTAAGAAATGACAGCTTAGGTTTCTATCAAACCATAATTCACACGGTGTGATCTCAACGGATCTAGATGGTGCCCTATTACAAGTGAATGTAGTTGTCTCTAATGCATAACCCCAAAATTATAGTAGTAAAACGACAAGAGACATCATAGCACGCACCATATCCAATAGAGCATGACTATGACGTTCAGACACACCATCACACTATGGTGTTCCAGGTGGCGTGAGTTGTGAAACAACTTTCACATTGTCTAAAGTTGCATGCCAAACTCGCAACTCAGATATTCACCTCCACGATCATATCGCATACTTTTTTATCTTCTTGTCACGATGATCTTAAACTTCACTCTGAATTTGCTTGAACCTTTCAAACGATTCAGACTTGTGTTTCATTAAGTAAGTATCCACTATATCTACTTAAATCATAAGTGAAGGTAAGAAAACAATGACATCCACTGGACGCTACAAGACTCATTGGATTGCATACATCAACATGTATCATTTCCAATAAACCACTTGCCCGCTCCATCAATCCGGAAAATGGGGTCCTTAGTCATCTTGCCCAAAAGACATGGTTCGCATGTATCAACCGATTCGAAATCGAATGAGTCCAAAGATCCATCAACATGGAGTTTCTTCATGCACTTTATAACAATATGACATTCAGCGGCTATGCCACAAGCATGTGTTACTATCATTATTAACTTTGTATCTTTTGGCATCATTGTTATGAACATGTGTGTTACCACGATCAAGATTTCAACAAACCATTCTCACTGGGTGCATGACCATTCAAGGTATTATTCATGTAAACAGAATAACCATTATTCTCTAATTAAATGAATAACCGTGTTGCAATAAACAATCTAATCATGTTCATGCTTAACGCAAACACCAACAACAATTAGGTTTGTCACTAATCCCGAAGGTAGAGAGAGCGTGTGATGTTGATCACATCAATTTTCGAAACATTTCCAACACACATCGTCACCTCACACTTATCTAGTCTTCGTTTATTCCGTAGCTTTTACTTCGAGTTACGAACATTTAGCAATCGAACCGGTATCCAATACCCAGGTTCTACTAGGAGTACTAGTAAGGTACACATCAATAACACGTATATCAAATATTCTTCTGTAGATGTTGCCAACCTTCTTATCTACCAAGTATCTAGGGTTGTTCCCCTTCAGCGACCGCTCTCCTCATAATCGAAATACTTAGTCTCGGGTTTGGGTTCAACTCTAGGTTTCTTCACTGGAGTAGCAACTGACTTGCCATCCATGAATTTTTCCTCCTTGCACTTGCCCTTCTCGAAACTAGTGGTTTTACTAACCATCAACACTTGATGCTCCTTCTTGATTTCTACCTTCGTGGTGTTAAACATCGCGAACTGCTCAAGAATCATTTTTTTTATTCCTGGCAATTTATAGTTCATCACCAAGTTCTAGTAGCTTAGTGACAGTGACTTGGAGAACTATGTCAATCACTATCTTATCTGGCAGATCAACTCCCACTCGTTTCAAGCGATTGTAGTACCCAGACAATCTGAGTCCATGCTCAACGATTGAGCTATTCTCCTTCATCTTACAGGCAAGGAATATTGTTGGAGATCTCATATCTCGCAACATGGGCATGAGCCTGAGATCACAATCTCAGCTCTTAGAACATCTCATATGTTCCGTGACGTTCAAAACGTTTCGGAGGCTCAATTCTAAGCCGTAATGCATGACGCACTAAACTATCAAGTAGTCATCGGAACGTGCCTGTCAGATGTTCACAACATCTACAGACGATGCTAGAGGGGTGGAGCACTGAGCGGTGCATCAAGGACATAAGCCTTCTGTGCAGCAATGAGGACAATCGTCAGATCATGGACCCGGTCCGCAATATTCCTACCAACATCTTTCAATTCTATTTCTCTAGGAACATATAAAAATACAAGGGAGATACATCGTGAGCTAGTAATCTACAACATAATTTGCAAAGACACTTTGACTATGTTCATGATAATGAGTTCAATGAATCATATTACCTAAGAACTCCCACTCAAATTCACATCCCTCCAGTCATTGGAGTGATACATGACCCAAATTCACCAACTCAAGTCCGATCATCACGTGAGTTGAGGTGGCTGCAATGGTGAACAACATCATGTTAATCATATCTACTATGTGACTCATGTTTGACCTTTCGGTCTCTTGTGTTCCGAGGCCATGTTTGTACATGCTAGGCTCGTCAAGTTTAACCCGAGTGTTCTGCATGTGTAACACTGGCTTGCACCCATTGTATGTGAATGTACAGTCTATCACACACGACAATCACGTGGTGCCTCAACACGACGAACTTTCGCAACAACGCACACTCGGGGAGAACACAATTTATCTTGAAATTAAATGAGGGATCACCTTATAATGCTATCGTCATCCTAAGAAAAACAAGGTGCATAAACGGATTAACATCACATGCAAATCATAAGTGACATGATATGGCCATGAACTTGTGCTTCTGATCTCCATCTAGAAAGCACCGGCATGATCTCCATCGTCACCGGTACGACACCATGATCTCCATCATCTTGATCTCCATCAACGTGTCGCCATCGGGGTTGTCATGCCCAACATGCTTCTACTACTATTGCTACCATAGCGATAAAGTAAAGCATTACATAGCTCTTAATGATTGACACGCAGGTCATACAATAATTAAAGACAACCCTATGGCCCCTGCCGGTTGCCGTACTCATCGACATGCAAGTCGTGATAATCTATACATCACATGATCATCTCATACATCACATATATCACGTCATGTAATTGGCCATATCATATCACAACATACCCTACAAAAAAAGTTAGACGTCCTCTAATAGTTGTTGCATGTTTTTACGTGGCTGCTACGGGTATCTAGCAAGAACAATTCTCATCTACGCAAAAACCACAACAATGATACACTAGTTGCTTTTCAACCTTCTCAAGGACCGCCTTTGTCGAATCCGATCCAACTAAAGTGAGAGAAACTGTCACCCGCAAGCCATCTATGCAACAAGTTGCGGTTGAGGGAACCGGTCTCTCGTAAGCGTACGAGTAATGTTGGTCCGGGACGCTTCATCTCACAATACCGCTGAACCAAAATCGAACCAAGGGCAGAAGCAATCTAAGCATCAACGCCAACACACCTTTTGTGTTCCACTCGAGATCTCATCTACACATAGACATTGCTCTGATACCACTGTTGGGGAACGTTGCATGGGAAACAAAAAATTTCCTACGCACACGCAGATCTATCCGTGCTGATGAGCATATACGAGATAGAGAGTGGATCTACATACCCTTGTAGATCGCTAAGTGAGAAGCTTTAAGTAACGCGGTTGGTGTAGTCGAACGTCTTCGCGATCCAAATCGTCGAGTGTCCCGTGATCTCATCACGATCCGTCTCGCGATCCAATCACGATCCGTCCCGTGAACTCATCACGAACCGTGCCGCTATCTCATCACGATCCGTCTCACGATCTTGATCAAGATCTGTCCTGCGAACTCATCACGATCCGTCCCGTGATCTCATCGCGATCCGTCTCGCGATCTTTATCACGGTCCTTCCGATCTAGCGCCGAACGGACGGCACCTCCGCGTTCAGCACACGTACAGCTTGCTGACGATCTCCGCCGTCTTGATCCAGCAAGAGGGAGCGAAGAGGAGGAATAGTTCTCCGTCAGCGTGATGGGGCTCCGGCGATGGTGGTGGAGCAATTCCGGAAAGGCTTCGCCTAAGCACTGCAGAAATCCGATCTAGAGGAGCACCGGTGGAATGGGTAGCACGTGGCCATAAAATAAAGTGCAAAACACCCAAGTCCACAAATATATATATAGGAGGGAGGGAGGAGGAGGGATGGCCCAAGGCCAAGGCCCCCTAGGATTCGGCCAAACCAACTAGGGAGGATTCCACCCCCTCCACTCCTAGTAGGATTAGGACTCCTTCCCTAATTTGCTTTTTGTTTTGCCTTTTTCCACCTTTTTCCTTTTGGGATTTTCTTCCCAGCCACATGGACCTTGTGTGGGACTTCCACCAGCCCACTAAGGGCTGGTATTCACTCTCCCACAGCCCATGAAGCCTGTTGGGTCGAAATACGCCTCCGGGTGGCCTCCCGGTACACTACCGGCACTCCTGGTACACTACCGATGAGCCCGAAACTTTTCCTGCGACCAAAACAGGACTTCCTATATATGAATCTTTACCTCCAGACCATTCCGGAGCTCCTTGTGACGTCCAGGATCTCATCCGGGACTCCGAACAACCTTCGGTCACCACCATACATAACTCTATACTAATGAAACGTCACCAAACCTTTAGTGTGCAGACCCTACGGGTTCGAGAACTATGTAGACCTGGATGTCCGAAACACTTCTACGGTCAATAACCAAAGGCAGGACCTGGATGTCCACATTGGTTCCTACATATTCTACAAAGATCTTTATCGGTTGAACCTCTATGTCAAGGATTCAGTTAATCCCGTATGATGTTCCTTTTGTTCTTCGGTATGTTACTTGCCCGAGATTCGATTGTTGGTATCTCCATACCTTGTTCAATCTCGTTACCGGCAAGTCTCTTTACTCATTCCGTAATACAAGATCCCGCAACTAACACTTAGTTACATTGCTTTCAAGGCTTATTGTGATGTTGTATTACCGAGTGGGCCCCGAGATACCTCTCCGTCACACGGAGTAACAAATCCCAGTCTTGATCCATGCCAACTCAACAGACACCCTCAGAGATACCTGTAGAGCACCTTTATAGTCACCCAGTTACGTTGCAACATTTGATACACACAAGGCACTTCTCCGATGTCCGTGAGTTTCATGATCTCTTGGTCATAGGAACATATACTTGACATGTAGAAAATAGTAAGAATAAACTGACACGATCATATGCTACGTTTGTAGTTTGGGTCTTGTCCATCACATCATTCTCCTAATGATGTGATCCCGTTATCAAATGACATCTCATGTCCATGGCTGGGAAACCTTAACCATCTTTTGATCAACGAGCTAGACTATTAGAGGCATACTAGGGACATGGTTTTGTCTATGTATCCACACATGCATCTAAGTCTCCGATCAATATAGTTATAGTATGGATAATAAACGATTATCATTAACAAGGAAATATGATAATACCTAATTTATTATTTCCTCTAGGGCATATTTCCAACTGTCAAGCATAACAAGCACACAAAAGTTTTAGTTGGCCCTGATTTTTGAGTCATGATAACTTAGTCATGAGGCAAATCACATGGTGTGATAGACCTACTCCCCCTTACAAGAATCTCATCCCCGAGATTCCTAGGCTAGGCATAGAAGAGATGGGGAAATTCAGAGGTGAGGTAGTCTTCATGTTCCATGTTGCTTCTGCTCCGGCATGGTTGTCCTTCTGGGTCTTGAAGTGCTTGATGATATGTCTTTGAGTGCATCGTTGACTTCATCTCAGGGTGAACGGGATCCAACAACCTGCTAGGCTTGCCTAATGTTTAAGGGCTTGGTGGATGTGGTTTTGGCAAGGCCTGGCTTGCGTGTGTATCCCAAAGTCAGAATACACTGCCAAGTAGTGTGTGTGTGTACTGGTCGCGGGGTGAACTATCTTTGACAAGGGTACACCATGATCGAGTCAGGTTCACGTCCCTGATTGGACCAAAAAGGGAGGATAGCATAGAGGTCATAACAGCCATTCCACCCCTTTCTAGGCATCTGGAGGGAGTAGGGACGTCATGCTCAACGGACACTGTCAAGGTGGTGGAGTGAGGGTGCCGTCAACTTCTTAGTTCCATCCTAGTCAGGAACTGATAGATGACCATTTAAAGCGAGAGGCTCTATAAGCCCCTTGATGTCAAGGGCCTCATCGGGCTTGAACGTTGGTGCCTCGGGATGTAGTCTAGTTGATGTAGCCAGTAGAGGAGTGGTGGTTGACTTCTTCTTCATCATTGTCGCGGCTTTGCAATCGTAGTGGTTCTTCATCTTGCTTGGCCAAGAAAGTCTTCTACTGTAGGGAGAGTGCTTTGCGGAGTTCAACTTCTTCAAGGTGGAACCTTTTATTCTCGAGAGGCTTGTCAATCGGCGTTCCTGGCGCTGGTCCAAACAGGACTAAAGTGTTCCTCCTCTTATTGGGTAAATAAGTATGTCATCCCGGAGGACGACAACCTATTTCCCAAAGTACCACATAAACACATTGCTCATGGGGTATGTTAGAGGAGCGGGCATTCGTGTCGGATGGTCACTAGTCTCAAGGGTTTGATGTCCAACCTAGTAAAGGTCTGCGTGGCCACCTTCCTTTTGAACATGATTGGTGGTGGTCGAGGTGGAGTATCGACCATAGTCTAAGGACCTATAGTCCAAGGCCAATGGTCATAATCCGACCGCGTCATTGTCCGGTAAAGCTTTGTGGTTTCAAAGAGCTTAGGATGTGAGTGAGCGTCTAACACGTTATCCCGAGCACAATTGTTAGGTGCCAACAGTACTGCCTATTACTCCAAACAAAATCTCCCTATATCCTCAAAGGTATCATCTAATATGAGTAAAATCCAGTATTGCATATGCTACTCATATCTCCAAAGTTTTGAGAGAAGGACTATGCTGAAAATCTCATGTGTATACTATAGCTAACTCATCTATATCCCTATATAAAAATCCTCGAGATAATTTTACAAGCCGCTATGCTTGATTACCACCCCAAGATCTTATCTCCTTCCTATGAATCCAATTTAATTGATCCATGAATATCATCCACTATTTCATGATCCACTACTACTACAAATCCAGCATCGATGATGTCCAACATAATCTCCTCGAGTTCGTATAATCCACATATCATTGCAAGGACTATTTTCATGAACTTCCAACCTCATGGGCAACTACACTCCAAGGTCGAGCTTATATAGATCCCTAATTTATCCCTAACATCATCCGATTCCTTCTACTATTATCCACCAAGAAACATGGTATCATTATCAAGATCATTGGACTAAATCCAATTTACTCTGAACCATGTGGTTTAATTTAGCTCGAGCACCTAGTAGTATCACCTATTTAAATCCAAGGTTTACATCTAGTAAGAGCTCCCTACTAATCCAATTTGCTCAAAGTACAAGTAAGTTATGCTACTCTATCAATCTTGATCCACCAAGTTCATGTACCAACATTAAGCCTCGTAGTCCACCAAAGGGTCTCAACTAATCCCTCAAGACATTTATCATGGCTAAATAAATTATTGCCCACAACCAGTACATCCTCAGAATAATCCTTCCTTGTGGCATCACAGTTGTAGTGCTAGAGTAAGAATGAAGGATGTTTGCTCACGATGATCACCAGCTCCATAATGAACCCAGTGCTAGGCAGGGGTTATCGAAGCTCAATAAGTGCTCTAGCAAATCCGTGTATTAAACACGTGATTTAGAGACTTGTGCTGGGGAGATTGTTAGGTATAGGTTAGGCAAGGGAGGGGTTTCCAACCTGAGGGAAAAGCATAACACTATGGGGTTGCATTTGGTTGAGTCTATTGTAGTCATAGCCTTCAACGCTAGCTGTCCGTCGAGGCGGATCCTTGGTGCATCTTGTCTTGCTGGTCTTCAGTAGACGAGGGGGGGAAGAGGGAAAGTAGCATAAAGAGGAGTGCCTAAGGGGGCGTTATGGTGGAAGTGCAATCAAGCAAGTGCCGAAAAGGCCAAACACATGCATCAAGGTAAGGTAGGTGATATAGTCGTGCACTTCTTGCCTCGGGCAGAAGTGTGACTCACACCAAAGCACAAACCGGAAAAACACGCAACACACATCATGGTTCCATTCGAACCATCATACGCACTCGACTACGCATAGGGGACACACGACCTATCCTCCCCTAGGGGTCCTCGGACTCAGTAGTCGTGCTTGCTTCGTGTCTTGGCAAGGAGTCCGCTTAGTCTTCTGGGTCTTGTTCAGGTGTTGCTATGTCTCCGGTTATTGTTCATCAAAACAATCCTGGTTGCGTCTGAAGGGTCCTTGACGACTTCGGGTCTGTTGTGTTGACAACGAAGGTGATTCTTAATGATTGTTGTTGACAGGGTCTTCCGGTGTCCTTGTGATGATGCCTTCTTGTCTTCTGAGGCGTCGAGCATTCCAGCTAGGTAACATTTTATGCAATGATATTAACAAGGCATGGTAGAGTTGTATCTTGTCAGTCTCGTTGACGATATCATCGGCACCAAGAGTGGGGGATGATGAGGACCGTTTTCCTGCTCACTATAGTGAAGCGGACCAAATGTCAAGGTTCTCATTCACCGGTTGTTGCCGACGCAACAACTAAAAGGACAGGGTTGCTCCATTAGTGATGCATATCATGACATTGTATGTCTTGTGCCCTAGTCATCAAAGGCCAAGGTGGCATCATCCTGGGGCTGTGTTGAGGGTGTCACTATCACCTAAGTCTTGATATCCTCATCCTTCGAGAAGGTTTCTTCTGCTGGTAGCTCCTTGTCTAGTGTCGCCGACTTGGGTCCAAGATATGTCGGCAATCATTTGGCAGGGTGGCTTCCTTCCAGGTTACCCATGAGGATTTCAAGGAATCCCGTGGTCAGGGGCACAAGGGTAGTAGCGGCCATTTGCAAAGTTTTGAAAAGTACACGAGGAGAGCCAAAAGAAAAATAGTGGAAGTGCTAGGCACAATCCTTCAGTTTATTTGAAAGCTTAGAAGAGTTGAGAAATATTGTAGCCTTTGCAAGTGTTTTGAAGGGTCTGGGAAAACAATTTTGTCCTATCTAATGTCCATGCTAACTAAGGGCTTCCTATAGTCAGGATGGCTCTCATACCAGCTCTGTGGGGACCCCGACTCTAAGTTGTGGTCACCGAATGCACATGCACAGTGATCCCAGAGATCAATGCTCACTGAACACACAAAAACTGAATAGCAAGATTCTTACATCCATTACATATCGGTTTACTCAAATATGGCCTTCATGGCCAAATCTTCATATGATTGTAGAGGAAATCTTCAACGAAAGCGTGAACCCTTGCCATCTGCCTTAATCCTACAAGCATTCTGGCTGGGCAGCGTCCTAGCTCGCATGTCCATCACCAAGGTAATCTTCATCATAACCTGATCTCTCATACCTGGCCAATAAAATAACCAATGGAAAGCCAATGAGTACTTTGAATGTACTCGCCAGCAACCCATCGTTGGAACAAGGCAATAACAATGCGTGATCTAGCACTAATAGGTAAGTTTTGCCGAAAGCTAGTTTTGAGTGCAATGACATGATCAAGTGCCTTAAGTAAGCATGCATGAACCATAGATAGGTGTTCATAAGAACACGTCACAGTCATCATCATAAGTAGGGGTTGAACATCTCATGTTCATTCATCACATCAAGTCCTTAGACTTGTCTCATGTAGCAGTTGAACATCTTGTTCAGTCACCTTGCCAAGTCAACCGACTCGACTCAAGTATCAGTCTTGTCACCACACACACACACACACACACACACCAAGTTTGCAAAAACATCTGGACGTAGCACAAGAGCGGTCATCCAACTGTCCTTGACCATGGACATGACTATTCGAATAGTTTAACACTCTGCACAGGTTACACACATTACCCATAAGACTCGGGGAACTTCCGTGTCATCCATGACTTGTGGTATATAACATACCCTAGGTAAGCACCCGAACAATGCCTTTCCTCAAGTGATACTAAACAAAGATTCCACTCGATTGGTACCCAGCCCTCAGGATGTACATCACACGAGCCTCGCTCTAATCATACCATCCATGAGGGGACCAACGGTGTGCGTAGTGCCTGTGAAGAGAGTGCATGATCGTACATACCGGTATGACCCCATATCAAGAGTGACCACGCCACTCCTGCCACTAGAAATGCGGGCTCCTTGCCAGCACCCACAAAGGTAATGAAGAAATCCCCATCCCATAAGGGGTATCGTGGTTGCACATGTAAGGTTGGAATAACGGTCGCAACTTACACCAATCCATTTTCGAAAACCACAACTCTCACTTGTTCCGGTACACCACTTCTTTCTCAAGTGGTCACCCATCTCATCATCATCTCCCTCGGGCATTAGTGTCACCTGACGGGTTTTTCAAAAAGTCTTAGAAAGAATCACTTCCTTTCTTGCCATCACTATGCTTAAGTACCATCCCATTTGCGTAGCATCTATTAGCAACCTAACTACTCCCACCCTCACAACCCTCATAACATGGAAGGGTCATGCACGATGCAAGTGTCAAAAGAAAAGTACAGGAGGCGTCCCACCGAAAGGGGAACACCACCACACATGATAAAATACAATGAAAGTGAAGTGCTATATGACATGCAATAAAAATGGTTTCTTGGCATGGTCAAAGGGATGCTTGCCTGGCTTAGCAATGTCTTCGAGGTCTTTACACGCTTCTCGTCCACTCCGGGCACTCCGTCTACTTTGTCAACTATCGTCGGAAACAACCGTAAAAAGCAACACAATACGCAAAGAAATAAAAGTGCTCTATAAATAGGACTTTTATTTTTCTTGGACACCTTGAGTCACAAGAAAAAATAATCAGGATGGTTTCATTGGATGTGGATCAAGGATAAGTTTCTGAATGGAGGAAAAGATGGGAATGATAATCCATTAAGTTGTCAATCGAAAATATTTTCATAAAAAGGAGTTGTGGCACTCAATAAATAGGACATGATGTTAGAAACAAAAAGAAAGTGGACTCACTGGTTTTGGAGTTGGTAACAATATCCTAGGGTTTTTCAAAGTGGGTCATACCTGAATAAATAGCTCAATAATTTGGATGGCAAAGAGGCACCAGGAAAAAAAGGTTCCCTAATTTGGCCATGAATTTAGACATAGATAGGAACTTTAATCACCCCATTTGGAGTTACCAATAATTCCCTAGGAATTTACCAAGTGGGGTTCCATATGGTTCAAATTCAAATTTGAATTTGAATTATCAGAAAAGATTTGTGTATAATGGTGCAATGCACATATTTGGATAGGAAATGATTTTAGGAATATCTAGGATTTTGTATCAATGAATTTGGAGTTATAATAATTATTTTATGGATTTTTACAAACTCTGGAAAAAACATATATTGGGAAAAGGGGGGGGTTACCCAATGGGCCATTTACGTTCAGGGCATAGGATAGCCACTGGGCACATTGGGCCCGCCCAGACGCGCACGCCAGGTACCACGTCGATGGTGTATTTCTCTGAATACGCTTTTGGTGGGAGAAGGCGCCATCCCCTAGGGCCATCTGCACTTACCCTCCGAGGGCCCGGTCCTTGTGCGGCTTATAGATGGACCCCAAAGGTCAGATCCACCTCTTTCCTCTTGCTCGAACAGGGGGGCAAGCAGAGGCACCGGCCGCCATTGTTCCGTCCACACCCGGCGCCGAGCCAGCGGCTTGGGTGGGAGCCCCGTCCTCTGCCGCGCTCGGGGGTGGCCGGGCAGCCGTGGGGATGGCCGAAAGCGAGCGGCCCAACTGGTGGGGCGGACGGCCGCATCTGACATCGCCGGGGGAGCACGATGAAGCCTCAGGGAGGAAGCTCGGGGTGCCTGGGGATCTCCCCTAGTCGAGGGAACCCCTCTGGAGCTGCGTGTTGAAGCAATGGACCGAAGCCGAGCAGGTAAGGTTCAGACGTGGGAGGCAATGGAGGGCACAGGAGCGGTAATGGGGATGTCCAGGAGGTAGCTGGGTGCGGGTAGTGGAGGTCTATTGGTCCGGGGCGCTCCAGGAGGAGCATAAGCAGGTGGGCGCTCACTGGCGAGCTCTGCAGCGATCACAAGAGGGCAAAGGAGGAGGGGCCCGACCGCTCGCCGTGTCACGCACGCCGAGGTGGTCTTGGGGGACAGCACCACGAGGCCCAAGGTGGTCTGGAGGTGGGGATGGGCGCCGCTATAGTGCTCTGGTGCACCATAACGTGCTCCAGAGCGGCCAAATGGCATGCCACGGCATGCCATTCGCGTTTGGACGCGGCCAGTAGTGCCAAGAAGGTCTAGGAGGGAGTAAACAAGGTATATAGAGAATTGGATGCTCTGGGAGTTCAATAGACTAGAGAGGAAATGGTGGGAGAGGTGGAATCTGGTTGTCCGAGGGGGCTAAACAAGGGTTTCTACCACGTCAACCCTTGAGCAATGGACATGAAAATTTTACTCGAGGTAAAGGGGGACTACTAAGGGCTCTCGTAAAATTTTGAGCTCAAGGGGAAGAGTATAAGTGGTCAAAATAGTGAATCCTAGTATACACCAGAAGGTGTTTGATGGAGTTTTGGGCAAGCAAAAGGCCTCCACTTGCTGTGGGTTTTAACAGGATAAAATCATGGGTAAAAATAGGAGTGATCACAAGTTTTGAGCTCATTTGATAAAAGTTGGCAATACAAATGTTGCAAACCCTAGAAATGGGCAGAAATGGATTTCTACAGATCTGGTCATGCTAACACATTCTCCTTAATGCACCACTTTTTGTGGTGTCATTATTTGGATATTAGAGCATGCCCAAAAAGTTTGGGGGTAAATGGGGAAACTTGATAATGCAAGAGTCTCCTATTCTTGAAATAAGCATAAATGGGTTTGAGGGGACTTGGACAGGTTAATCTGTTCTCCTTGATGCACCACGTGGTGTGTATGCATTATTGGAGTATTAATACATGTCCACAAATTTTGAGATCAATAGGAGACAATTGGTAATGTAGAGTTGCACAAATTTGGATCTGGAAAGAGAGGGTTTTGGGATATCTTGGTGATCCAAAATAGTTGGGATTGATATGAAACTTGGCAAGATGACCACATATGTCATATTTGACATGCTAGAATTTTCTAGGATTTAATTGATAATATTTCTTGTAGAAACATTTCTAAACCTTGAAACAGATAGATATGGTTTTGAAGGGTTTTGTCTAGTATTTTGAACATGACCATGTGTTGAAACTCTTATATATGGATAATATATGTCCCCTGAGTTTCCCTAAATTTTCTAAAATATTTCGAAATCATTTAAATAATTTTTTCCTATGAAAAACCATTTCTGGCCTTAAGAAAAAACTTTTAAATAAAATATGAAAATAATATTTTAATATAATATTTTGTGGTTTTGGGAAGTTATATATATACTAGGTTCTAAATAATGTATTTGGGGAAAAAGGATCCACCCAATTTGGGGAATTGCAATGCAAATCTCAAATCAGGGGTTTTTGCAAACCTAATTTGAATAAAACCTTTTTGGCCAAAATAATATTTTGTAAAAATATAATTAAGTCCTATTCACATGGCATGATCATTGGACAAGAGTTTGTATCAAGGAAAAGAGTTTTGAGAGTAGGAGGGATTTTTATGAATATAGAGCTCTAGCAAGCAATCAGACAATCACCAATCAAGTCAAGCATAACAAGCACACAAAAGTTTTAGTTCGCCCATATTTTTGAGTCATGATAACTTAGTCATGAGGCAAATCATAGGGTGTGACAACTTCTCTCTAAATGGGAAGGATTTTACATTGTTGAGGATGTATATCGCTCCGGTGCCATCAAGATCAACAACGCCGAAGGCTCAAATCTGAAGGTGGTGAACAAGCAAAGAATCAAACATTATATTTCAGATGCTCCCATTAATGTTGAAACCAATGTTATGAAAACCATAACCCCGGAAGAGCATATTAGGGAGACTTAACAGAACGTTTCATACTCCGAAAAGGAATAGGTACGTGGTACCGTAAGTAAACCGACTCCAAAACCTTCCCAATATCAATTTTATTCAGTTTTGGATTTTTTTTTTAAATTAGGAAAATAAAAAGTAGCTCGAAGGCCGCACGGGGAGGCCACAAGCCTGCTAGGCGCGGCCACCCCCATAGCAGCGCCTAGAGGGCTTGTGAGAGTGCTTTATATCGACTAGAGTGGGGAGAATAGGTGATTTTTTCAAATTCATCACTTGAGGAATTTGAAATGTGATGAATAACTAGCAGTGGAATAAGTACTCAAGTGCATGAGAAACATAACGACATCATAGTCATCACGATGAAATAAAACATGCCCAGATTACAAGTAGCCTGATACAGGATTAGCAGGTGAGGAACAAGGTAACTTGAAGAATTTGAGGTGAGGAAATTGTGAAAGTCTTTAGTCAAATTCTTCAAACAGTAAGGATCAATTTCATCAATAGGTATATGAGGAAATGAAAGGGTTGAGGAAATAGAACCATGTAGCTCGATGAAGACAATGGTTTGGTAACCCAGTTCCAACTGCTGTGACAGTCGTACGTCTGGTTTGGAGCGACCTGGTATTTAAACCATAGGACACACAGTCCCAGAACACACAGTTCTTACCGTATTCTCCTTGAGATAAAGTCACAAAGTCCTCGCCCAACACTCGTGGTATGTCTTCAGGGTAGACTTCCAAAATCCGCACAAACTGGTCACCCGGCGATCCACAATTGACTGTTGGATGCTCTAGACCAAGGTTACTCCATGATCCCCAATTGACTGCAGGTTGCACTAGACCATGACGCCTAAACATCTCGAAGATACATAGTCTTCAAAGGTAACAAGCGTTGGTTCCACACAGGAACAATCTCTTAAGTGAAGCTCAATCACTTTGGGTTTGGTGGTTTCGATTTGGGTTTTTCCTCACTAATGATTTTCTCTCAAAGTCTTCGGAGGATGGGTTTCTCTCAAATGACTAGTGTCAGTTCTCTCTCGGAGAAGCCAACCAACTAGTGGTTGTGGGGGGTGGCTATTTATAGTCAGGGTGCAACCTGACATGATAAGACAAAAATGCCCCCAATGATATGACCGTTATGTGGATAAGATGATTGGGGACAACTGGCGCTAAGCACAACAAAGGTCAGAATTTCCAACTATGGAAGTCCTCAGGGTTATCATGTTCCTCACTTGTAGGCAATTCGCACTGGTAAAATCCTAACTTCTCAGTCAGACCAGTTTCCTTAGAGACCAGAAGAACATCGTCTCTGTCATTGAAGAACTTGGCTGAACCGTAAGAGAATTCCAAAGGCTTCACTCGAAGGATTCGATAGGTTGAGGATTTTGAGTTGAGCATCAGCTTGAAATTTTCCTTAGTATTTCCTCATCCCCCTTTAACAGTACGGTGTTTCCTATGACTCAAAGAAAAGAAATGAAACTACGAAAACAAAAGTCTTCATGCTTCATATTCCTTGTTCATATCTTCAAGATCACACCAACTTCTTCATTTTCAAAGTCTTCAGGGAATACCAACGTCTTCAGCAAAGTCTTCACCAAACTCTTCAGTTGAAGACATACATTTTTAGGGGTCAGCAATCTTCGAATATATCAAACTCCTCATCGACTTATAGAGCATGTGTACACTCACAAACACATTAGTTCCTTAGCCTATAAGTCTTCAATACACCAAAATCACTAAGGGGCACTAGATGCACTTACAATCTCCCCCTTTTTGGTGATTGATGACAAATAGGTTAAGTTTTCAATGCGGATAATACTATGTAGTGTAAATACTAAGTTTGTGGGATTTGATTGCAAGATATAGAAGAACTCCCCCTGAACATGTGCATATTTGAGGAATTTGATTTGGACTGCAAATGCACATGGGAGGTTAAAAACATGGAGAACTCCCCCTATATCTTGTAATTTGTACACGCATTTAACATATGATATGAAGAATTTGAAATGCATGATGAAAATGGTCTTTGAAGAGATTCAGCATGCATGCATTAAGGTATTTGAGGAAATAAGCATGCGAGAAAACAGTTCAAAAGCGTCAGACCAGCATCGGACTTAAGTTTATAACTCGACCAACAAAAGTTTCAGAAGAGCGAGAGTTGTAACTTAAACAAAAACAGCCCATATATATAGAGACCCGCTTGAAGACTAACTCAAATTTTCTCCCCCTTTCTCACTAAAGACAAAAAGGAACGGAAACTGAGGACTAACAACCCTTGAAGAACATCATCATGAAGGTGATGACGGAGCGATAGTGTTGTCGGGGTCATTTGTCGATGCAGGGCCCGCCACAATGTCATCAATGTCCTTAGCTTCATCGGTCTTGCGCGATGAAGAATATGAGCTTGTAACCAGTTGAGGAACTTGAACTTTCTTGAATGTCTTCTAAGGAGAATGAGACCAGTCAATGTTTTGCTGCAAGTCCATGTCCTTGAGTTCCTCAGGAGTCTTGAGATGTGCGAGAATGGCCCACGCATGTTCAAAGATTTCATGCACATAGTAGTGATTTTTCCTCACAGAGTTCTGCGTCACAATCATGTTCTGGAGGATTGAAGCAAACTGACGCTTCACCCACTTGTGATTGCAATCAACCTTTTGATGAAGGCTTATATGGATATGAGGATCAGTCATCACACTAGGGGCAGACTCTCGAGGTTTTTGCGCCGAGGCTTTTGCAGCAGAGTCCTGGGTAGCAGTGTCATCATTGGTGGAGTAGGATGCAGCTTTGCGAAACTGAGCATCTAATGGACGAGTACCTTCATCAATGATAGCTTTGCCTTTTCCTTTAACTAAGGCAATTGTGTTCTTGAGGACTTCAATTGGAGGCACAAAGACGAAGTGATTTTGGAAGTCAGCCTTAAGGGGAATTCAAGTCCTTGATTTGATGAATTTCATGATCCATGGAGCATAAGGCTTCGATTCAAATGGGGCTGATGCTGCATTCGCCAAAGTCCTCATGAACAAATTGTGGTAGTTGATTGGAATCCCACTACTAGGAAAAGGCCTGCTAGTGGCGCACCTTTTTTGGCTACTAATGGTGCACTACAGGTGCGTCACTAGCATCACGCCATTAGAATTTTTTACTAATGGCGCACCACAGGTGCGCCATTAGTATCTGGTATACTAATGGCTCACGGTGCGCCATTAGTATGCCTCCCAGGGGCCATATTTATCCATGTGCTCTGGCTTACTAATGGCACACTGATGGGGGATGCGCCACTAGTGTTCTTTTTGCCGTGCGCCACTAATGTGCTGAGTGGTGCGCCACTAGTATGAATATTAGGTATTATTTTTTTCTTTTCTGATATTTGCACAGGTTACAAAACATATTACTGCACAAAATATAGAGAGCACAACTTATCAACAGCAGATTTATCGAATACAATAGAAGATTAGTCTCCGAATACAATTCATCATATTAGTCTCCGAATTTAAAATACCGAACAGCGTTAGAACATTACAAGTCTCGACACCACGAGTAGCGAGTTTGTCTTCACATTACAAGTCAATATCGATCATCTAAACTACCATCACATAGAAGAGAGTTGCGGTCATCACGATGAGCATCATCGTGATGAAACTAGTCTTCATCCGGTTCCTCTAACACTCCCTCCTCTCTCCCGCTAGATAGCACGCATATCTAGCTTCCGCCTCCGCCCTAGTGCTGTACCCTTTGTAACTGTTACCGTTGAAACGGTGAACCTGTCTCCGACACTCCTCCCAGTCGTCGTAGACTCCGGGAACCTTACGCTTGTACACAACATACGACGACATCTCTATGCACTAGCCAAACAAAACGTTAGTAGCAATTCACAGACAATACATAAGAAATATATAAGTATGCAACAAAAGGATCGGAAGAGAAAAGCAACACATTAAGAGCACGATTCATGGTCCTACTAATAAATAGCATCGATTACATATAAGTTGAACGACTGTCCAAACCAAAGAGACATACAAGTTCATTAAAGTTTAATATTACAACATGAGCCAATCGACATTTCAGAACTACATAGCATCACTACTTTCGACTCGACTCAGGGACCGGAGCGTGGATGAAGCCGCCGTCTTTAGTGATGGTCATGAAATCGCGGGCGTTGTCACCCTGCGTTTGTAGCGTTGTTTCTATCTCACTGTTGGACGGTTGATATCTGAGGTAGAACTGCCCCGAGGTACGAAGAACATCTTGATGGATGATTTCCGCAAACTCCGACTGGATGCGATAGAATTCTTGTCTGATGTCCGCGTCCTGGATTGCCGACAAGCGTGTGGCCCTATCTTTGAGATTATTTGGTAGCAAAAGGTGATGTTGGTCCCGTACGATCGCCCGCATGTGATGGAGGGCGTAGTAGGCATCCTTCTGACTTCCAGGCGGCTGCTTGACGCAGGGGAACGTCGTATTGTGGGTGAACACGTGCTTGCCGTACCTACGAATTGTCCTGCCGAAGGTGCCTCCAGATCTGGCGTAGCCGAGGAGAACATCATCAAGAACTTTCTTGATATTTGTATGGCCTTTCTTCAAATGATGGTCCGAGTCGAAATACGTGGCCATGGAATATTTCGGGCTTAAGAGGATGAGTGTGCAATGTGTGTCACTGCACAAAACACGAAATGTTAGAAAAAAAAAGAACGATCGAAATCTAAGAAATCATATGTTACGAGGCGGTGAGGGGATGACTTACTCAGGAAAGTAAGGCACGAGGAAGTTATCCTTATCTGGGTTTGCCAGAATGACGCCCTCGAGGTGTGAACTCGCAACTTGCCGGTCCCCAGCGCTGCCCAAGATCTTGTCACGCATGTAGAAGGGGTTGACTATCCGGGGTCTTGTCTCTAATGATCCGCATCTCCATACTCAGCGAAAATAGCCGAACGAAGGTGTAGTGCAGCGGATGAAGGTTAAACATAGCATCAAACCGTAGGACGATCGTACCCCCGATGGCGCTATCCACAAAGCCCTTGCCCTCTGGCACCTTGGCCACGAAAACCTGTTTTGCCACATCATTCTCGGAGAGACGCCGCTTCTCCAAAGAAAGAACACTGTCATGCAGACTCCTCATAGCATTGGTTGCAGCATTCAGAAGATTAGTCAATAGCATTGGCCTACCCACCACATGCACCCTCCTCGAGATATCCTTAGGTGAAGGTGGCCCGTCCTGAGCACGAATCGTACTCGGTGCCGGCTGGCTCGCACCGCCCTTGTTATTATTTCTTTTTCGTCCCTTCTTCTTCTACTGTAATGGGATCGAGTTCTGATCACAGACCGCCTTCTTGAGTGTGCTGGGGCTGATAATATTTTGCACCTCGGCTATTCGAGGCTCGGTGAAGGCGGCAGCTGGAGGCGTCTCCTAAGAACTGAACACCAGACGACGCCTCTTGCAATTGGGTTTCTCCGCGGTACCAGCTAGATGGCGGTCGTCTTTTGCAGGGTTGGGTTCTTGAGAAGGAGGCCCGAAGAATTCGTCACCGTAACCATGTTCGGCAAAGTACTTATCAACGTTGGTAAATGTACCGTCGTCGCCGTCATCCAGATCCTGTGCCATATGCATGTCCGGCATGTCCGATAGCGTTGTGGCGGTCTTGCCATGGCTTGGCGCCAGCATGACTGGCGGTGTTGTCTTTGGGATGGTGTCCCCTGCCCCCAAACGAATCTGGCTCTTTGGCCAAAGTTGGGGCCAGCTTACGCAGGCACTGAGGGTCATCACATCATCTTCGTCGGCCCCAGCGGGTCGAATCGGAGGTAACAAGTCATCGCAGCCTGGCAGCACCCGAACCAGTTCAACCTTATACACGGTGGGTGGCATCGGATTACCGTGAAACACGGGGTTGCCCGGTTGAACGATTCTGCCCTTGGTGACATCGATCAACTCGCCGCCCATGAAGTGCATGAGAGTGCATGGAACATCGGCGGCGCCTTGCGAAAACATGTAGGGCGTCAGGGATGCCCAGTCAAAGGCAAGGAGATGAAGTCATTGGTCGAGAGGCTTAGTTACCGTGATGCCGTCGAGCTCGTCTAATGTCGAGCCACCACCAGCGGCGGGCGTGCAACTGATGGAGGGGCCGCTTGCTGCAAAAGTGCCGGCCAGCGTACACCCGGGTGCATTAAGCTCCAATGCGTGTGCCGGCGCCGGAGACACCAATACCGCCTCCGCCGGAGACACCAATGGTGCCACCTGCGCATTGTGCGTCTTGCTGGCCGTGAAGTTGGGAACCGGGGGCAGCCCCTATTGGCCGCTCGCAATCCACCCCCGCAGCCCATCAACCAAGGTAGGCATAATGGTGGTGATCGTCGCTCCCAGTTGGTCTCGCACTTGCTTTGAGACTATGTTGGGAATCCGCGTCACTTGTGCCTTGAGTTCTTGAACCTCACGCGACTGGCTTTCCGAGATAGTCTTCCTCTCCTTTTGCCCACCAGCGTTATAGTATGACGACCATTTTGTGGACAAGCCTTTGCCGGCCACACGACCAGCTGACGACGGCTTACTGAACTTATCCTTGTTTTTCATTACATTCAACGCCCAATTTAAAGTGTTGTCCCAAGGGGAGCGCTGAGACTACCCCGCGCTACTACTTTCAGTCTCCTGCGGAAGGAATGTGAACCATTTAGAAATTTGGCTTCATTAATTAGAATGCAACCATATGGAGCTAATTACGCGGGGGTGTATTCCTTACCAGAACATTCTCAAGCGCCTTGGTCTTCGCATATGTGGTAAGCTCCTTTGTTACTGGGTCCACCTTGTACCGGGCCCTGACATAGTTCCTGGTCTGCTTGTCACGGTATTTCTCGAAGCGCGGCGGTAGGCCTTGCTCGGCATGCTCCGCGTCCTCCTTGTCCCATATAGGTTCCGCCACTCTGTAACCGCCGGGACCGAGTTGGTGGACCCCTAAGTTAAACTCCCGCATATCTTTCCCCCACTTACTTGGTTCCAGGGTTGCGCTGCTCTCGCACTTGATCTTGAACTCCATGTAGTCATCTTTGCTGATCGAAGGATTTTTTGCCCATATCTTCTCATAACTATCACCTTTGTCAATCATTTTCTTCATCGCGCTTCTCCAAGTAGACAGGGCCGTGATCATCTTCGTGAGGGCGGCACTATTCACTTTATTCCCTGAGAGGCGTGTGTTTGCGACATCACCGGATAACTTGTATCGTTCGTGAGAGGCGTAGGGGTTGTGTAGTCGGGATCGGTGTCTTCCGCGGCGTCCTCATAGCGGTGAGGTTCTTCCTCCATCTCCTGGGATAGCTCCCAGAATGCCTTGCCCAAACCGCCGACCTCATCGTTGTGGGCCATGTTTCGCTCTAAATAGGAAAAAAGTTTGGTCAAAAAGTTGGTTATTGTCAAGGAACAAGATCATGGTCTCATCTTTTAGGGTTTGTCGACACCGAGGCATCCTAAAAGATAAGCTTTTATCATTCAGGGTTTGTCGACGCCGAGGCACCCTAAAAGCCTAAGCTTTCATCATTTAGGTTTTTATCGACACCGAGGCACCCTAAAAGCCAAGGTTTTATAATTTAGGGTTTGTCGACGCTGAGGCACCCTAAATGCTAAGTTAAGTTTTCATCATTTAGGGTTTATCGATGCCGAGGCACCCTAGGTTGACTGATATATATGGGTATCTTCTAATAATATACCCTATCAAGAAAAGGGAAGGAGAATTCTAAGTTGATCCTAATTAATTAAGTACTAAGATAACCCGGCCCATGCATTTGTCGCAAGTACCCCATATGACCTGTTTTTAGCAAAGTCATGCTAAAATTCATGGAAACTTTCAGCATGACCTTTGCTGAAAATAGGACATATGGAGTACCCAAATTTGCCGGAACGGAAGTTAATCGACATTCCGGCAAACTCAAGGGCCTCTCAGGGTACCTGCAAAGTCATCACGGCACGATGGTCGGAGACAAAACCCAGCAAACATAAAATTCTGTCCAACATAGTTTTAAGTCCTCACACCATCAACTATGACAAAAGCTGCGAGTATAAGTCTTGTTACATTCACCCAAGTCCAAACATAAAATTCTGTCCAACATAGTACAGCCCACTTTCATAATTTCATAGGATTTAATATACCGAACGAAACCAGACAAGTGATATGTGTTTTAAGTATCTACAGAACAACCTCTAAAATTTTCATGTTGTAACTTTATTTTAATACCACCTCTAACAAGGCCTAATCTCCCATATCAAAATACTGTACCCTTTTTCAAAACCAAAAAATTATCAATTTTTTTTCTGCGGACCCTGTTTAATCATTTATTGTAACCTACTCATCAACATCAAAGTAGTACGAAAAAACATCAGAAACAAAAAGTTTACATCCAGGCATGTACGCCACTTAACGACAACTAGAAACACTGAACCAAAATTTGCAGAGAAAACCATACACATCTAGCAACCAGGATATTTAATAGTAAAATCACCAAAAATATTCTCGCATCGTATATGTTCGGTACTGTAGAAATGATTATAACAGCAAGCTAACCTCTTGTGGTCTTTAAGAATCCTGGTGAGGGCAAGGAACAGCTCCCTCTGCTCCAGCTTGCCGATGCCCCAGTAGGCGACAAAGGCATTGATGTTCGTGAAGGTGGGGACGACGCAGTCGGCGGCAGCCTTCCCGGCGGCTGCGGCGAGCTCCAGCGCCTTCCTGTAGACAAAGGCCTTGTCGGAGAGGCTTGGAAGCAGGTTGTACAGGCTGAAGATGGGGATGGGGATGGGGATGGGGTTGGATCGACGGGCGTGTCGCCGATGCTGGCTGCTGCTGCGGGAAGGAGGCGAGGGGGGGTATATGTGCAGTGGAGCGGAGCCGAGCGTCGGCGCTGGTGGTGGTCGCTGCTGCTGCGGGGGTGGCGGCGGAGGCGCGGGGGCACGGGGGTGGCGGCGGCGCAGTACGGGTTGGGGCAGTGGGCGGGTGAGAGTCGGGGCAGTGGGCGGGAAGATAGAAAGGGGGCAAGGGTTAGCAATGGCGCACCCACGAGAGGTGCGCCATTAGTAATCTTTTTTTTGTATAGCAATGGCGCATCGCCAGGAGGTGCGCCATTAATAATCTTTTTTTTGTATAGCTATGGCGTATCCCAGAGAGGTGCGCCATTAGTAATATTTTTTTTGTATTGCTATGGCGCATCCCAGAGAGGTGCGCCATTAGTAATCTTTTTTTGTACAGCTATGGAGAATGCAGTGCTTGTGTGAGATGGTGTGTCTACATATCCATTCCCACTATGTCATGGTCATGGAAGCTTGGAGGGGACAGTTAGTCGTGGGGCCCACAAGGCAATAGGTTCCAACGAGATCCGGGAGAAAACACGGGTAAAACATTCATTTGTGAATTTGTAAAACATTTATGAATATGAAAACATTTACGAATACAATCGAGAAATGAAGGCTACAATTTCCATACAATCGATCTTAGCTAGCTATCTGTTCACAATCTTCTTGCCCTTATTTTTCGCAAATGGAGTTCTTCTTGTGAACGGACGTCCTTTAGGTAGGGTGGTCTTTCTTCTTCTTGTGGTGTATGCTGGTACTTCATCGTCGTCGTCATGTTCCATCTTCGGGTCGCCATACTTGTAGAAGTCTTGCTCATTGGCGATTCCATCTATTCCGATGATCTTCCTTTTGCCTCTCCTCACAACAACACAACTGGGCTTTGGCGGGTCGGGAATGAAGAAGCATTGGTCCACTTGGGAAGCCAGTACCCATGGCTCATTTTTCGCAGTGCCGTTTGCGCCCGCGGTCTTAGATATGGCTTCGGGTATAACCATGGTGGTGAAATACCGGTCTTCCTTTAGGACGCTCTTCGCCCATCTGACACGGAACATCGGGACCTTCTCTCTAGCGTAGCTCGGCTCCCAGATCTCCTCGATCCTTCCATAGTATCTGTCCTTGTCATTACCGGTGTAGGATTCCATCGTTACCCCGGAGTTCTGATAACCATAGCTCTTCATGTCCTTTCCCTCGGTGTAGGATGTGTAGCCGTTCATATCGTACGCCTCATACGTCATCTGGTTGTGCTCGGCGCCCTGTGACAAGGCGAATATGAGTTGTTCTTCCGCGGAAGAATCCTCAGGTAAAGGGTAAGGTAGAAGCCTCTTCTTGAACCAATGCGTGAAACATGAGTTGTGCTCTTTGATTATATCTCCGTTCGTCCTCTGTTGGCCTCGGTCATTGTACGTCTTCTCAATAAAGGTTTTGTGCTCTAACACCCAAGGATCGACCACGTCTATGTGTTGTAGTGCGACTAGGTTTGCTCTTTCAAAGTCGGCGAGTCGACCCTCGAAGTCGACATGCATTTCGCGGCGACCCTGACGGTGACCCCTTCCAGCGAGCCTGCTGAGGTGCCTATTGACGGGCAGACCAACGGGGTTCTCGATGCCTAGATAATTCGTGCAGTAGGAGATGCACACTTTGGTCAGAAAGCCCCTGGCTATGCTTCCCTCTGGATGTGACATGTTGCGAACGTATCCTTTGATGTCACCATTCATCCTTTTGAATGGCATCATGCTGTGAAGGAACGTGGGCTCAAGTTGGATGATATCCTCCACGATATGGACCAGCAGATGCACTATAACGTCGAAGAATGCGGGGGGAAGTACATCTAAAGCTCGCATAGTATCACCACGATTTCTTCCTATAGCCTTCTGAGTTGCCTCACGCCAACCGACTTCCGAGGGATGACATCGAAAAAGTTGCATAGGCCAAATAGCATTTCACGGACGTGCGCGTCCATGAACCCATGGATTGCAACTGGAAGTATCTGCATCATCAGCACGTGACAGTCGTGAGACTTCATCCTGCTGAACTTCTGCTTCGCTGAGTCTAGGTATCTGCTTATCTTCCCCGCGTAACCGTAAGAAAGTTTTACTCCTACGAGGCAGGTGAAAAACTGATCGATCTCCTCCTGACTTAGAGTGAAGCACGCGGGAGGGAAGTCATTTCCGGTCTTCTTGGCCTTTTTGCCTTTGCGATGACTTTCCGTGTCCTGCTTCGCCTCATCATCATCATCATCATTATTAGCGTGAAGCTCCTCCCTGATGCCCATTGATTTCAAGTCTGCCCTTGCTTTCGGCCCATCTTTGGTCCTCTCTGGCATGTAGAGCAGGGTACCAAGCAGACTCTCGCACACGTTCTTCGTGATATGCATGACATCAATGCTATGAGGCACACGGAGGATCTTCCAGTACGGCAAGTCCTAGACAACAGACCTCGTTTTCCATACCTTCAGCAGCGGCTCTGGCGCCTTTCGCTTGTTTCCCGGCTCTGGCGCCTTTCCCGGCGGTGGGCACTCTTTCCAATTTTTCCACAACTTGTCTATTTCCTCGCCGCTCCTCGTACGCAGGGCGTCTTCAGGGTTCGGTTTCACCATCGAACGGATCCTTGCGTTTTCTCCATGAGTCATCGTCGCGAAGCCACCTTCAATGTGCCATGAATACGGTTTTTGAAGACCCGGGATCTCTATCTAGCTGGCGATACGTTGTGTCATCCATGCACATGACGCATCCAGAAAATCCGTGGACCACCTTCCCCTCGACATATCCGTAAGCGAGATAGTCGTGCACCGTCGTGAGCAGTGCGGCTCTCATAGGGAAATATTCTTTCTCTGCGGCGTCCCATGTATTGGCTGGCATTTTCCACAGCGTGTCTAGATCCTCTTTCAGCAGCCCCAGATATAGATTGATGTCATTCCCTGGTTGTTTCGGCCCTTCAATTAGCATACTCATGTGAATGTACTTCCTCTTCATGCACAACCAGGGGGGAAGGTTGTACATCCACAAAAACACAGGCCAGGTGCTATGTGTGCTTCTCTCGTTGCCAAACGGATTGACTCCATCGGTGCTCGCGCCCAGCACCATGTTCCTTGGATCGTTCCCAAATTCTGGGTGTTCGAAGTTCAACGCTTGCCACTGGCTCGCATCCTTAGGGTGACTCAGCATCTTGTCTTTTTTATTTATCTCCGGATCATTTGCGTCATCTTCTCGCTTCTTGTCCTCCCTATCCACGTGCCAACGCAGGAGCTTTGCTACCTTATGGTCCACGAAATACCGCTGCACACGAGGAGTGATCGGAAAGTACCACACAACTTTTCGAGGAGATTTCTTCCTCTTCTTGTATCGAGTGACACCGCACACCGGACATATTGTAGACTCCGCGTGCTCATCCCGATAAATGATGCAATTGTTCATGCACACATGGTATTTCACGTGCGGTAAATCCAGAGGACACGTGATTTTCTTTGCCTCCTCGAAACTGGTCGGGCACTTGTTGCCATTGGGAAGACGTTCGTGCCAGAATGACATGTTCTCGTCGAAGCATGCGTCGGTCATTTTGTGTTTTACCTTCATCTCCAGAGCCATGAGCGTTACTCTCAGGCGGGTATCCTCGGGCCTGCATCCTTCATACAATTGAGTAGCCATGTCTATCTCCAGTTGATCCACCTTGGCTTTCTCTCGGGCGGCAGCTCTTTCATTATCCGTCTTCTTCAGAAGCAGCTCTTGAATATGAGGGTCCTGCACCCAGCCCATCGATGGTCCATCATCGTCTGCTCCGGCATCTTCATCTTCATGATCAGGCCATTCGGCTGCTCCGACATCTTCCTCATCATCAGGTCCGGCATCTTCTACATGATGACCATGTACTGCATCTACTTCGTGGTCATGTCCTGGAGATTCTTCGTCTTCTCGCCCACCCTCACCGCGGTTGTCTTGCTCATGCCCTTCCTCATTTCTTGCCCGGCCCCCATGGACGACTTCATAATCATCTTCATCACCTTGCCACCGATAGCCATCCATGAAACCACGCAAGAGCAGGTGGTCCCGCACCTGTACGGAATCCGGGTCCTTAAGGCTCCTCAGCTTGCATCTTCGACACGGACATCTTATCTTCGTCTCGTTATTTTGAAGCATCTCGGCCTTCACGGATCTCAAAAACCTACTCACGATGCCTTCAGTCATCTTGCGGACCATGGTCGCCTGCGGGGTAGAGCAAAACGATATTTTAGAACCAAGAAAATTTTTAGCATGACTTTGCCTAAAAATAGGACCAAAAAGAATGCATAGTGCCAAATTGTCGCCGAAACGGAAATGAATAAACATTACGGCAAAATATTGGCAACTATTGCATTTCAAAAACCGGTACCTACAAACACAAACATATATGCAACACCACAAACATATGCAACACCACAAACATACGTAGATCTAGCTAGGCCATAAAAAGTGCATGTGCACGTTGTTGGAGGGAGAAAAAAATAGATCTACAACATAAAAGCTTTCCCCTTACTTATATATCAAAAAAGGTTTATTTAACCACTTAAGTAGGGTGAATCTATGATGCAAATGAGGTGAGGAGGAGGAGGCACCCGAGACAAGCTTGGAGGAGGAGGTGGAGAGAATGAAACTGGGGAAAGTGAGTGTGGTAGGTGGCTGTCCAAAATATCTAGTTGGTCCCAGGTTACTAATGGCGCACCACATACAAATGCGCCATTAGTAACCCTTGTTACTAATGGCGCACCAGCTAGAGGTGCGCCATTAGTAGTTTTGCAAAAAAAAATAGTAGTGGTGCACTGGGTTAGTGGTGCGCCATTACTAGTTAAACTACTAATGGTGCACTCTGCCCTGGTGCGCCATTAGTACTTTTGGAAAAATAACAAAAAAAAAGTTTGTTAGTAGTGGCGCACCACCACATGGTGCGCCACTGCTATATAGTAGTGGCGCACCACTTGTCTGGTGCGCCATTAGTGTCTATATTATCTATAGCCCTTTTCCTAGTAGTGTCCCATGAATGATGTTGAATAGCATGTTCTTCATGACTCCACCAACTTCTTCTTCTTCAGAGTTGTGACGTTTCTGAGGACAAAGGGTGTTGGTGAGGATGCGATAAACCGTCCTGGGCACGTAGAGAAAATCCTTCACAAGGAAGGTGGTCCTTTGAGGTTGTGCAGGAGCCAATGGTTCATCAGCACTTGCATCATATGGTTGGGCAGAGCAAGTTCATCAAACAGGCAACAAGCTTCTTCTGAAGGAATTAGAATTGGGACCGACCGAAGCAATTCTGATGTTGGTGCAGTATAGTGAGTAGATCCAGTCATCCAGTCCAAGACCCATGAGCCGATGTCAGAAGCATTACCTGCGATGTGCAAAGTGTCATAGAATTGAAGAATCAGTTCTTCAATCCAATCACAGATGTCCACACAGAATGGAAGAATGCATGCGTCGTGAAGAACTACGAGCTCCGATGTGAAGGATGGGAATGTTTCCATATCCGCATGAGGAATTTGATGGTGTTCGAAGACTTCCTTCTTGTCAAACAGGACTGATGCGTAATAGTTCATCTGTGTTGAAGTCCAGAATCTAGTGCGACAAGCCCTTGCAGAGTCATATGGATTTGGTCTAGTAAAGAAAATGTGTTCATTGAAGAAATTGGTCTTGATGAATTTGGGGCGCTTTGAGCCTTTGAATGGCATTCTTCGCTTTGGCTGAAGGTTGGGTTTAAAGCGTCCCACAACCTCCTTAGGCCTAGGAGGAATTTCTACAGACTGAGGAATTTGCACAGCAGTTTCTTCAGTGGCAGTTGGAGCAACAATTTCCTTAGCTGATGCAGGTGGAATTTGTTTATTAGCCATGGCAGTGAAGTCATCAGATCCTGGATGAATTTCTTCAGTCTGGGCTGGACACTGAGGAATCTATGATAGAGGAGTGCTCATTGGTGAATCTGGGTGTGCAACTTCCCAATATTCATCATTGGTGACAGGGGGTTTGTTACCAATGTCCACGTCCTCATCAATTTCTTCAACGCCGGCCTCCTCAGCAGTCAACTGAGGCTGGGGCGATGATGTTGGAAATATGCCCTAGAGGCAGTAATAAATAAGATTTTATCATATTTCCTTGTTCATGATAATCGTTTATTATCCATGCTATAATTGTATTGATTGGAGACATAGATGCATGTGTGGATACATAGACAAAATCATGTCCCTAGTATGCCTCTAATAGACTAGCTCGTTAACCAAAAGATGGTTAAGGTTTCCTAGCCATGGACATGAGATGTCATTTGATAACGGGATCACATCATTAGGAGAATGATGTGATGGACAAGACCCAAACTACAAACATAGCATATGATCGTGTCAGTTTATTGCTACTGTTTTCTGCATGTCAAGTATATGTTCCTATGACCCTGAGATCATGCAACTCACGCATATCGGAGGAGTGCCTAGTGTGTATCAAATATCGCAATGTAACTGGGTGACTATAAAGGTGCTCTACAGGTATCTCCGATGGTGTCTGTTGAGTTGGCATGGATCGAGAATGGGATTTGTTACTCCGTGTGACGGAGAGGTATCTCAGGGCCCACTCGGTAATACAACATCACAATGAGCCTTGCAAGCAATGTGTCTAATTGTTAGTTGCGGGATCTTGTATTATGGAACAAGTAAACAGACTTGCCGGTAACGAGGTTGAACTAGGTATGGAGATACCGACGATCGAATCTCGGGCAAGTAACATACCGAAGAACAAAGGAAACATCGTACGGGATTAACTGAATCCTTGACATAGAGGTTCGACCAATAAAGATCTTTGTAGAATATGTAGGAACCAATGTGGACATCCAGGTCCTGCCATTGGTTATCGACCATAGAGATGTCTCGTTCATGTCTACATAGTTCTCGAACCCGCAGGGTCTGCACACTTAAGGTTTGGTGACGTTTCGGTAGTGTAGAGTTATCTATGGTGGTGACCGAAGGTTGTTTGTTGTCCCGGATGAGATCCCGGACACCACGAGGAGCTCCGGAATGGTCCGGAGGTAAAGATTCATATATAGGAAGTCCCAGTTTGTTCGCCGAAAAAGTTTCGGGCTCATCGGTAGTGTACCGAGAGTGCCGGTAGTGTACCAGGAGACCTCCGGGAGGGGTATTTCGACCCAAGAGGCTTCATGGGCTCTAGGAAAGTAATAACCAGCCCTTAGTGGTCTGGTGGAACAACCACAATAGTCCCATGTGGCTGAAAGAAAGAAACCCAAAGGAAAAAGGTGGAAAAAAAGGCAAAAAGGAATGGTCCTAGTCCTACTAGGAGTGGAGGAGGAGAGTCCTCCTCCACCTCCCAGTCCGGCCGACTCCTATAGGAGTTGTGGCCCTTGAACCAGCCTCTCCTCCTCTCCTCTTATATATACCGGTGGATTTTAGGGTTTTGCGTTATTTTTTACGGCCACGTGCTACCCGTTCCACCGGTGCTCCTCTAGATCGGTTTTCTACAGTGCTTAGGCGAAGCCCTCCCGAAATTGCTACACCACCACCACTGGAGTGCCTTCACGCTGTCGGTGAAATCTCTCTCCACTCCACCTTCTCTTGCTATATCAAGACGGTGGAGATCGTCATCAAGCTGCATGTGTGCTGAACGCGGAGGTGCCGTCCGATCGGTGCTAGATCGGAAGGACCGTGATCGAGATTGCAAGACAGTTTGTGATGAGTTCGCGGGAAAGATCGTGATCAAGATCATGAGACGGATCATGATGAGATTGCGGGACGGATCATGATGAGTTCATGGGACGGATCATGATTGGATCACGAGACAGATGAAGATGATATCGCGGGACGCTCGGCGATTTGGATCGCGAAGATGTTCGACTACACCAACCGCGTTTCTTAACGCTTCCCTCTTAACGATCTACAAGGGTATGTAGATCCACTCTCCCTCTCATAGATTCTCATCACCATGGATAGATCTGTGTGTGCGTAGGAAATTTTTTGTTTCCCATTCCAGTTTCTCTCACTTTAGTTGGATCGGATTCGACAAAGGTGGTCCTTGAGAAGGTTGAAAAGCAACTAGTGTATCACCGTTGTAGTTTTTGCGTAGGTGAGAATTGTTCTTGCTAGATACCCATAGCAGCCACGTAAAACATGCAACAACAATTAGAGGACGTCTAACTTGTTTTTGTAGGGTATGTTGTGATATGATATGGCCAATTACATGATGTGATATATGTGATGTATGAGATGATCATGTGATGTATAGATTGTCACGACTTGCATGTCGATGAATACAGCAACCGGCAGGAGCCATAGGGTTGTCTTTAATTATTGTATAACCTGCGTGTCAATCATTAAGCGCTATGTAATGCTTTACTTTATCGCTAAACATTAGCAATAGTAGTAGAAGCATGCAGGGCGTGACAACCCCGATGGCGACACGTTGATGGAGATCAAGATGATTGAGATCATGGTGTCATGCCGGTGACGATGGAGATCATGACGGTGCTTCCTAGATGGAGATCAAAAGCACAAGTTCATGGTCATATCATGTCACTTATGATTTGCATGTGATGTTAACCCTTTTTATGCACCTTGTTTTGCTTAGGACAACGGTAGCATTATAAGGTGATCCCTCACTTAATTTCAAGATAAATTGTGTTCTCCCCGAGTGTGTACCGTTCCGAAAGTTCATCGTGTTGAGACACCACGTGATGATCGGGTGTGATAGACTCTATGTTCACATACAACGGGTGCAAGCCAGATTTGCACGTGTAGAACACTCGGGTTAAACTTGACGAGCCTAGCATGTACAGACATGGCCTCGGAACACAAGAGACCGAAAGGTCGAACATGAGTCATATAGTAGATATGATCAACATAATGATGTTCACCATTGCAGCCACCTCAACTCACGTGATGATCGGACTTGAGTTGGTGAATTTGGATCATG
Source organism: Hordeum marinum (assembly GCA_022496015.1). Classification (NCBI taxonomy): domain Eukaryota; kingdom Viridiplantae; phylum Streptophyta; class Magnoliopsida; order Poales; family Poaceae; genus Hordeum; species Hordeum marinum. The sequence continues at coordinate 447,783,880 of CM039672.1, read as the reverse complement.
TATCACTCGAATGATCGGAGGGATGTCAATTTGAGTGGGAGTTCTTAAGTAATATGATTAATTGAACTCATTATCATGAACATAGTCAATAGTGTCTTTGCAAATTATGTTGTAGATTACTAGCTCGCGCTGTAGCTTCCTTAATTTTTTAAATGTTCCTAGAGAAATAGAGTTGAAAGATGATGGTAGCAATATTGCGGACTGGGTCCATGATCTGAGGATTGTCCTCTTTGCTACACAGAAGGCTTATGTCCTTAATGCACCGCTCAGTGCGCCAACCCATCTAGCATCGTCTGTAGATGTTGTGAGCATCTGACAGGCACGTTCTGATGACTACTTGATAGTTTAGTGCGTCATGCATTACGGCTTAGAATTGAGGGTCCAAAACGTTTTGAACGTCACGGAACATATGAGATGTTTCTAAGAGCTGAAATTAGGATCTCAGGCTCGTGCCCATGTTGCGAGATATGAGATCTCCAACAAGATTCTTTGCCTGCAAGATGAAAGAGAATAGCTCAATCGTTGAGCATGTACTCAGATTGTCTGGGTGCTACATCGCTTGAATCAAGTGGAAGTTGATCTTCCAGATAAGATAGTGATTGACATAGTTCTCTAAGTCACGGTCACTAAGCTACTAGAACTTTGTGATGAACTACAAATTGCCAGGGATAGAAATAATGATTCCTGAGCTGTTCGCGATGTTTGACACCGCGAAGGTAGAAATCAAGAAGGAGCGTCAAGTGTTGATGGTTAATCAAACCACTAGTTTCGAGAAGGGCAAGAGCAAGGAGGGAAACTTCATGGATAGCAAGTCAGCTGCTGCTCCAGAAAAGCAACCCAAAGTTGAACTCAAACCCGAGACTAAGTGCTTCTGTTATGAGGTGAGCGGTCGTTGAAGCGGAACAACCCTAGATGCTTGGTAGATAAGAAGGCTGGCAACATCGACAGAAGTATATTTGATATACGAGTTATTGATGTGTATCTTGCTAGTAATCCTACTAGCACCTGGGTATTGGATACCGGTTCGGTTGCTAAATGTTAGTAACTCGAAATAAAAGCTACGAAATAAATGGAGAACTAGCTAAGGGTGAGGTGACAATATGTTTTGGAAATGTTTCCAAGGTTTATGTGATCAACATCGCAGGCTCTCTCTACCTTGAGGATTAGTGACAAACCTAAATAAATGTTATTTGGTGTTTTGCGTTGAGCATGAACATGATTAGATCATGTTTATTGCAATACAGTTATTCATTTAAGTTAGACAATAATTGTTATTCTGTTTACATGAATAATACCTTTAATGGTCATGCACCCAGTGAGAATGGTTTGTTGAAATCTTGATCGCAGTAATGCACATGTTCATAACATTGATGTCAAAAGATACAAAGTTAATAATGATAGTACCACATACTTGTGGCACTGCCGCCAAATGTCATATTGGTATAAAGCGCATGAAGAAACTCCATGCAGATGGATCTTTGGACTCATTCGATTTCGAATCAATTGAGACAAGGGAACCATACCTCTTGGGCAAGATGACTAAAGGACCCCGGTGGATGGAGCGGGCAAGTGATTCATTGGAAATGATACATGTTGATGTATGCAATCAAGTGAGTCTTGTAGCGTGCAGTGGATATCGTTATTTTCTTCCCTTCACTGACGATTTAAGTAGATATAGTGGATATTTACTTAATGAAATACAAGTCTGAATCGTTTGAAAGGTTCAAGCAAATTCAGAGTGAAGTTTAAGATCATCGTGACAAGAAGATAAAAATGACTACGATATGATCGTGGAGGTGAATATCTGAGTTACGAGTTTGGCATACAACTTAAGACAATGCGGAATTTGTTTCACAACTAACGCCACCTGGAAGACCATAGTGTGATGGTGTGTCCGAACATCATAGTCATGCTCTATTGGATATGGTGCGTGCTATGACGTCTCTTATCGTTTTACTACTATAATTTTGGGGTTATGCATTAGAGACAACTACATTCACTTTAAATAGGGCACCATCTAAATCCGTTGAGATGACATCGTGTGAATTATGGTTTTATAGAAACCTAAGCTATCATTTCTTGATGTTTGGGGCTGCGACACTTGTGTGGAAAATGTTTTCACCTAATGAGGTCGAACCCAAGGCGGACAAATGCATCTTCATAGAATACCCTAAGAACAGTTGGGTGAACCTTCTATCTCAGATCCAAGTGCAATGTGTTTGTTGCTAAAACGGATCCTTTCTCGAGGAAAAGTTTCTCTCGAAAGAATTGAGTGGGAGGAAGTTAGAACTTGATGAGGTTGCTAAACCTTTGTTCAACCGGAGAGTAGCGAAACGCAGAAATTAGTATCCGTGAAGCCTACGTTAGTTGAAGAGTAAGTTAATGATGATGATCACGAAGCTTCAAGATCAAGTTACTATCAAACTTCGTAGGTCGACAAGGATGTGTACTGCTCCTAAGAGGTACAACAAGCCTGTCTTTGAGGTCATGTTGTTGGACAACGATGAACCTATGAGCTATTGAGAAGTAATGATGGGCCCAGATTCCGACAAATGGTTGGAGGCCATGAAATCCGAGAAAGGATCCATGTATGAAAACCAAGTATAGACTGTGGTAGACTTGCTCGTTGGACGACAGGTCGTTGAGTACAAATGGATCTTTAAAATGAAGACAAACGCTGATGGTAAATGTCACCATTTATAAAGCTCGACTTGTTGCAAAGAAGTTTACGACAAGTTCAAGGAGTTGACTACGATGAGATTTTCTCACTCGTAGCGATGCTATAGTCTATTGGAATTATGTTAGCAGTTGCTGCATTTTTCAATTATGAAATCTGGCAGATGGATGTCAAAACATTGTTTCCTTAACGGTTTAATTGAGGAAAGGTTGTATCTGATGCAACCAGAAAGTTTTGTCAGTCCTAAGCATGCTAAAAGGTGAGCAAGCTTCAGTGATTTTTTTTGATGGACTGAAGCGAGTATCTCGGAGTTGGAATATATACTTTGATAAGGTGATCAAAGTTGTTGAGCCTATACAAAGTTTATGAGAAACTTGTATTTGCAATAAAGTGAGTGGGAGGAGTATAGAGTTTCTGGTGAGCATATGTGGTTGACATATTGTTGATCGGAAATTATCTAGAATTTCTGGAAAGCATAAACAGTTGTTTGAAAAGAGTTTTTCAAAGGAAGACCAGAATAAAGCTACCTAATTGTTAAGCATCAAGATCTATAGAGGTAGATCAAGATGCTTGATGAGACTTTCAATGAGTACATACCTTGACAAGATTTTGAAAGAGTTCAAAATGGATCAGTCGCAAAAAGAGTTCTCGCCTGATTTGTAAGGTGTGAAGTTGAGTGAAGACTGAAAGCTCGACAACGGCAGAAGAAAGAGAAAAGACGAACGTCGTCCCCTATGCCTTAGCCATAGGCTCTGTGTAGTATGCCATGTTGTGTACCGCACCTGAGTGTGCCTTGCCATGAGTCTGTCGAGGGGTACAAAAGTGATCCAAGAGTGGATCACCGGACAACGGTCAAGATTATCCTTAGTAACTTACATACTAAGGATATGTTTCTCGATTATGAAGGTGATAAAGAGTTCGTCGTAAAGAGTTACGTCGATGCAAGCTTTAGCACCAATATGGATGACTAGTAGTAGCAATCTGGATACGTATAGTGGAGCAGCCATTTGGATGTAGTACCAAGTGGAGTGTGGTAGCAGTGTTTACGGTTTGACATAGAGACCCGTTGACTGTATGACCTCTCTCACATGCGAAGCATGATCGAGCCCCACAATTCATTGGGTGTTAGATTCATTACAATGTGAATCACATGGTGATGTGAACTAGATTATTGACTCTAGTGCAAGTGGGAGACTGTTGGAAATATGCCCTAGAGGCAATAAAAAATTAGTTATTATCATATTTCCTTGTTCATGATAATCGTTTATTATCCATGCTATAATTGTATTGATTGGAGACATAGATGCATGTGTGGATACATAGACAAAATCATGTCCCTAGTATGTCTCTAATAGACTAGCTCGTTAATCAAAATATGGTTAAGGTTTCCTAGCCATGGACATGAGATGTCATTTGATAACGGGATCACATCATTAGGAGAATGATGTGATGGACAAGACCCAAACTACAAACGTAGCATCTGATCGTGTCAGTTTATTGCTACTGTTTTCTGCATGTCAAGTATATGTTCCTATGACCATGAGATCATGCAAATCACGGATATCGGAGGAGTGCCTTGTGTGTATCAAACGCCGCAACGTAACTGGGTGACTATAAAGGTGCTCTACAGGTATCTCCGATGGTGTCTGTTGAGTTGGCATGGATCGAGACTGGGATTTGTTACTCCGTGTGACGGAGAGGTATCTCAGGGCCCACTCGGTAATACAACATCACAATGAGCCTTGCAAGAAATGTGAATAATTCTTAGTTGCGGAATCTTGTATTACGGAATGATTAAAGAGACTTGCTAGTAACGAGGTTGAACTAGGTATGGAGATGCCGACGATCGAATCTCGGGCAAGTAACATACCGAAGAACAAAGGGAACATCATATGGGATTAACTGAATCCTTGACATAGAGGTTCGACCGATAAAGATCTTCGTAGAACATGTAGGAGCCAATGTGGACATCCAGGTCCCGCCATTGGTTATTTACCGTAGAGGTGTCTCGGTTATGTCTACATAGTTCTCGAACCCGCAGGGTCTGCACACTTAAGGTTTTGTGATGTTTCGGTAGTGTAGATGTATGTATGATGGTGACTGAAGGTTGTTCGGAGTCCTGGATTTGATCCCGGACATCACGAGGAGCTCCGGAATAGTCTGGAGGTAAATATTCATATATAGGAAGTCCCAGTTTGGTCGCCGGAAAAGTTTCAGGTCATCGGTAGTGTAACGGGAGTGTCGGTAGTGTATCGGGAGACCTCCGGGAGGGGTATTTCAACCCAAGAGGCTTCATGGGCTGTGGGAAAGTAATAACCAGCCCTTAGTGGGCTGGTGGAACAACCACAATAGGCCCATGTGGCTGAAAGAAAGAAACCCAAAGGAAAAAGGTGGGAAAAAAGGCAAAAAGGAAGAGCCCTAGTCCTACTAGGAGTGGAGGAGGAGAGTCCTCCTCCACCTCCCAGTTCGGATGACTCCTATAGTAGTTGTGGCCCTTGAGCCAGCCTCTCCTCCTCTCCTCTTATATATAACGGTGGATTTTAGGGTTTTGCGCTAGTTTTTACGGCTATGTGCTACCCGTTCCACCGGTGCTCCTCTAGATCGGTTTTCTGCAGTGCTTAGGCGAAGCCCTGCCGGAATTGCTACACCACCATCACCGGAGTGCCTTCACGCTGCCGGTGAACTCTCTCTCCACTCCACCTTCTCTTGCTGGATCAAGACGGCGGAGATCGTCATCAAGCTGCACGTGTGCTGAACGCGGAGGTGTCGTCCGTTCGGCGCTAGATCGGAAGGACCGTGATCGAGATCGCGAGACATTCCTTGATGAGATCGCGGAACAGATCGTGATGAGTTTGTGGGACAGATCGTGATCAAGATCGTGAGACTGATCGTGATGAGATCGCGGGACGGATCATGATGAGTTCACGGGACGGATCATGATTGGATCGCGGGACGGATCAAGATGAGATCGCGGGACGCGAAGATGTTCGACTACACCAACCGTGTTTCTTAACGCTTCCCGCTTAGCGATCTACAAGGGTATGTAGATCCACTCTCCCTCTCGTAGATGCTCATCACCATGGATAGATCTGTGTGCATAGGAAATTTTTTGTTTAACATGCGACGTTCTCCAATAGATGATACCTATGGAGTTGAAGCATTTGCTTACACTTCAATTTCTTCATCAATCTGCTTTGAGGTAGCAGCAGATTAATCCTTTTCTTCTTGATCATCATGTGGGATGACATAGTCAACACCAAAGGACACAATTTCATAGGTTGGCACAGATCTGATAGGAGTTGCATGAAACGGTTCTATTCAAGAACTTGGTAGTCATTTCAATTTCTTCACTTCTGAGGAATCTGAATTTGATGCTTTTCTTTTCAGTGCCTTCTTCTCTCAGCCTTGGTTTTCATCGCTTCTGATGCAAAAGGAAGAGTGATGATCTTCACCCTTGATGATTTTACTGTTTCAGCAGAGGGTGAAGGAGAAGCATGTTCTTTAGGGGCAACTGATGCAGTCACCCTTGTGGTCTCAATTTCCTCACGCGCATCAAAATCTTTAGCTAGCCTAGCAATTTCTTGAGTTACATAAGTGGAGGTTGTCCTAGCATGTTCTTCAGCAACCTGAATTTCTTCAGTTGCGGGAGCAGTTTCTTCAGCAAACTGAGCAGATTCTTCAGCGTGAGGAATCTATGGTTGCGATCGACCTGCAACTCTTGAGTTATGGTCCTTAATGGTAGCTTGGGCTGCCCTGACAAATCTCACTTTGGTGCCCTTCCATTCAGCATCAGCTTTGTCTTGTTCCTCAGAGAGGCAGAAATTTTTGTACTGAACAATGATGAGTTGATTTGGAGTCAAATTCATCACATTATTCCTCAAAAAAATTCTTTTCGAGCCCTGCTCCTCTGAGTTCTCAGAGAGTGATCTATTTTCCATTTTTCCTCAGCAATGAAGTGTGTGAGGACATGATCCACACCAAGAGGTAGGTTCAGTGAGGAAAGTGGGGTGTTGGGATCCACATGCCATATGTCAATGAAGTTGAGGATCATCTTGGGATCCAGCATAAGAGGAAGAGACCTGCCTTTGGCTATTGCGGCCTTTTGCTAACTTCCTCTGATAATTTTTTCTAGTTCTTCATCATCAGCCTCATCATCATCCTCAGATCCTCAGGGTACATTCACTATAGCTTTGCTAGTGTGAGGACTTGGTCTGTGACGTCGTCCAATAGTTTTCTTTAGCTTTAACATAGTAGGACTTGTTGAAGACTATGCTTGAGTAGAGGGACCTGCACTGAACCCTGAAGCAATTGAGAAGCCCTCGGTTCTCTGACATGTTGCAAGATGTACAGGTGTTCAGGACTTTGCGGCAGCAACAGAGGACTGAGCAACTGCTGAAGACATAGCTGAGGTATTTGAATACTTTGGTTGAGGAATCTTAAGTGATGATTTTGAAGTTAAAAGATTTTGACTTCACAATAGATTTTTCGGAGCACTAGTAGAGGCTCCGGCAGTGGCAGCAGCAGCAGAGTCTTCATTGAATTTCTTCACAGCCTCTTTTGCTTTCTTCGCCGGCTTGGCTTGATGTCTTTCCCATTCATGATGAAAGTCATTACCAGCCTTGAGACTAGTGGGATCAACAGTTTGGTTTGGAGCCAAGGGTTGCCTGTTACAAGGGGGTTTAACTACGAATTTCTTCATATACTTGGGAGCGACATAGCAATATTCTTTCCACTCCTTTGCCCATCTCTTCTCGATTTTCTATATGCGAATCTTTCTCTTGTTTGTTGTTTCCTTGCCATGAGTTTCTTCATCAGGCGTGCAATATTCATCATACAGTTCATCGGGTATCTCAAAAGCAGTTTGCACTTTAGGTTTCTTTCCGCCTTTCTGTGGTTTCTTCCCATCAGCCATTTTCTTTGGCTGAGGATTCCGAACTCTTGAAGATTCTAAAGATGTACACAGGTTTTCCTCAAGAAACGCTGCAAATGACTTAAGTTGACGCGAACATAGCGATTCATCAGCGGACATGTTTGTACCTGTGAACAGAGTATAGATGCAAGGAATTTGAAGAGGTCATATGAGTTCTTAGAAGGTTTTCAAAAACATCAAGTGTGAGGAATTTGACGATGGGTGTCTTGAGGAATTTCACTAAGTGTTGTTTGTCTTAGGTTCCAGAGTTGAGCAAATTTTTGAGGATCCTCACAATTGAGGAATCTTGAAGAAAATCATAACTTAGGAAAAACATCAAGTGTATTAACATGTAAGGTGCTTTAGTGTGAGATTCTTGAACAATAAACACCTTTGAGGAAATTGTGGATGACTTGAAGATCAAACAAGGGCAGTAAAAACAGATTTTATTTACCCTGATGAAGAACACGACGAACAGTGTGATGAAATCGAGGAAGTTCGTTTGTTCAGATCTCCCATGTCCTAGCTTGGTAGAGGGAGACAGCTATAGCGGCGGCGGAGTGAACATTTCCGCGGCCGATGCGAGTACGGTGATGGGGAGGTCAAGGCAGTGAAGCTCTTCCACACCAGCAGTGATGATTTTAGCGGCACTGCTAGGTCGGATCTCGGGAGAGAGTAGGAGTGAGGAGTAACCAGGCTTAGCGCAAGGGAAGGGGTATTTATAGTGTTGGTGAAAACCAATCTGTCCGAAAATTTTGGACGAGGTTGCCCCTGACCCTTTCTCTCCAGGCGACATGTGTCACCCACGTTCTGAGTAGTGGCGATAGTGGGGGATCATGGGTTATATAGCCGTGGGAATCGGAACAGTTTGAGCGGGAAACACCGAAAATTTTAAAGTTTCCGTTCGCAAATTCTTCAGCTGTCAAGGACACAGTGAAGTCTTTGAACGAGTTTCAAGGTAGAATGCATATGAAGAATTTGTGAACAAAGTGGGTTGAGTTTAGCATAGAGGGGCAAAGGGTCCGATCACATTCACTTAGATGAAGATCAACTTGAAGAATTAGCAATAAGTGAATGTTGTTCAGGACATTCAAAACTCAAATATATATAAATGTATAGTCAATTAAGAACATGAGCTTCATAGTTTGAGGAATTTGAAAAGTTGATGAATTTGAAAATTTGAGGAATTTGCAAAGTTGAGGAATTGGCAAATTTGAAGAATTTGCAAAATGACGAAAAACTCAACTTTGAAGAATTTCAACTATGGTTAGTGGCATGACCCACCGTATAAGAATGATGATTTCGGACACCGCGTAGAATTATCGTAGGGGTCTGAGAATCAAATTCTTCATTAATTTCTTCACACTTAGAGGGTTATTCTTCATTGTTTGAAGAAAAATGTTACTTCATGTGTTGCACATCTAAGTCATCAATTTTGCATCAATGTTAGGTTGTGTGTCCTTTTTCAAAGACCATTTGAAGATTCTAAGATATTTAGCTTGCACCGCAACTTGCAAAATATCTTTTCATCCAAGGGCTTGGTGAATATATTGGCCAGTTGTTCTTCAGTGGGATGTGGTCGATGGAGATGTCGCCCTTGAGTACATGATCTCGAAGAAAGTGATGATGAATCTAGATGTTCTTGGTCTTCGAATGCTGAACTTGGTTGTAAGCAATATTCATGGCTTAGAGAGGAACATTCTTAGATGTGCAACACACAGTAGATGAGCATGAATCTAGATGTTCATGATGCAACACACATTCTTAAGTGATGATGAATCTAGATGTTCATGGTTCTCGTTGTCGCGGTAGAGAGGAACATTCTTCACCTTGATGCCATAGTCCTTTAGAGTTTGCTTCATCCACAGCAGATGTGCACAACATGAACGAGCAACAATTCACTCAGCTTCAGCAGTAGATAGTGACATGCAGTTCTGCTTCTTCGAGGACCAGCGGACTAAAGATCGTCCGAGGAAATGACATATTCCTTAGGTTGACTTGCGATCCACATGATGTCCGGCATAGTCAGCATCAGAGTATCCGATGAGGTGAAGATTTGATCCCTTGGGATACCATAATCCAAGCATTGGTGTGTGAGCTAAGTATCAAAGAATATGTTTCACAGCCTTATGGTGTGATTCCTTCGGTGTTGCTTGGAATCGGGCACGCATACAAACACTCAGCATAATATCAGGCCTAGATGCACATAGATACAATAAAGAGCCAATCATGGATCGATATACCTTCTGATCGAAATCTTTATCATTTTCGTCAGTGCAGGGGTGGCCTTTTGAAGGCATTGGAGTTTTGACGCCTTTGCAATCATGCATGTCGAATTTCCTCAGAATATCCTTGAGGTATTTGTGTTGAGATATGAAGATGCCATTGTCTTGCTGATGAATTGGAAGACCTAAGAAGAATTTCAACTCTCCCATCATAGACATTTGATATTCTTCACTCATCATATAGGCAAATTCATCAGTGTAACGTTTGTCAGTACAGCCAAAGATAATATCGTTTACATATATTTGGCATATGAACGGTTCATTGTCATAGGATTTAGTGAAAAGAGTTGGGTCGAGTGAACCGGGTTTGAAGCCTTTCTTCATGAGGAACTCCTTCAGAGTTTCATACCTCGCTCGAGGGGCCTGCTTGAGGCCATAGAGGGCCTTGTTGAGTCCGAAGACTTTGTCAGGATGCTTAGGGTCTTCAAAACCTGGGGGTTCAATGACATATACTTCTTCCTCAACCTTACCATTGAGGAATGCACTTCTCACATCGATTTGATGTAAGATGATATCATGATCGTTAGCATAAGCAAGTAATATGCGAATAGCTTCAAGTCTAGCAATAGGTTCAAAAGTTTCATCAAATCCAATTCCTTCAACCTGTCTGTAGCCTTGAGCTACAAGACGAGCCTTATTTATTACCACAAGGCCATTTTCATCTTGCTTGTTTCGGTAGATCCACTTGGTACCAATGACCTTGTGCTTGCGAGGATCTGGCCGCTTGACAAGTTCCTACACGTTGTTGAGCTTGAATTGATGCAATTCCTCTTGCATAGCTTGAATCCACTCAGGCTCTTTCAATGCTTCATCAACTTTGGTGGGCTCTATGATAGAGACAAAAGCAAAGTGCCCACAAAATTTACTCAAATGTGAAGCTCTTGAGGGAGTGAGGGGACCTGGTGCATTGATGTCATCGATAATTTTGTCAATCTGCACTTCAATTGCAACTCTTGGATGAGCAGGTTGACATGGCTGAGGATTTTCTTCAACACCATTTTCTTCAGGTGTATCAGCATGAATATCTTCATTCGTTGCAATGAGTTCTTCAGTGGGTATGACATCTTCGGTATCCTTCAGCTTAATGGATTCCTCGGGAGACTGTTCATCTAACACAAAAGGCAGGTGCTCTCTTTGTGAGCTGTCAGTTTCATCGAACCGCACATCTACAGTTTCAACAACCTTGTGGTGGTAGGCGTTGAAGACTCTGTAGGTGTGCGAGTCCTTTCCGTAACCAAGCATAAAACCTTCATGTGCTTTTAGTGCAAATACAGAACTGTGGTGAGGATCTCTAATCCAGCATTTTGCACCGAAGACTTTGTGATAACTTACGTTGGGTTTCTTGCTAGTCATAAGTTCTTATGAGGTCTTCTTGAAAAATTTGTGAAGATATACCATATTGATGATGTGTCATGTTGTATCAATTGTCTCAGGCCAGAAGCAACGTGGAGTCTTGTATTCATCAAGCATGGTGCGAGCCATCTCAACAAGAGTCCTGTTCTTGCACTCCACAACACCGTTCTGCTAAGGAGTATATGGGTCAGATAACTCATGAGTAATACCAAGTTCACCAAGATATTCATCAAGATTGATGTTCTTGAACTCTGTCCCATTATCACTCCTAATATGCTTGATCTTGACGCCGAAGTTCATGGAGGCCCTTAAAGCAAATCATCTGAAGACATCCTGCACTTCAGACTTGTACAAAATAAGATGCACCCAAGTGTAATGAGAGTAATCATCAACAATGACGAAGCCATACAAACTTGAAGAATTTATTAGTGTGGAATAATCAGTGGGGCGAAAGAGGTCCATATGAAGCCATTCAAAGGGTCGGGTCGTGGTCATGATTGTCTTCGAGGGATGCTTGGATCTGGTCATGTTCCCAGACTCACATGCCCTAGAGAGGTGGTCCTTGAGGAATTTGACACCTTCAACGCCAATGACGTCTTTTTTCTTCTTCTTCTTTGATTATTTTTCCCAGATAGGACAGTCAGAGATGAAGTAACCATATTTCTTGCATTTGTGACAAGTTCTCTTCTTGTAGTCGTCTGAGGAATCTGATTTCCTCCATCCACTTTTTGATTACTTTCCAAATCTACCTCTCCTTGAGAACTTTTGAAATTTCCTCACGAGCATTGCCAGCTCCTAACTCGGTTCTTCAGGATCACCAAGGCTACTATCAGAATCTTCGCCTTCGGATGAGGAAATTGCTTTTGCCTTTAGAGCACGAGATCTTCCATAGCTTGTCCTGTAGAGGTCTCTCTTCTTAGCTTGTTGGAATTCATGAGTATTAAGTCTCTCAAGAATATCAGCAGCGTCAAGTGAGTTGTTGTCTCCATGTTCATGAATCATCAAAGCCAGAGTATCGAATGAGGAATCAAGAGATCTTAGTTGTTTCTTCACCACTTCATGATCGGTGATGTCAGTGGCACCTAGTGCTTGAAGCTCATTGGAGATATCAGTGAGACGATCAAAAGTTTGCTGAGCATTTTCATTGTCGAGTCTCTTGAAGCGGATAAAGAGATTGTGAAGAACGTCAACACGAGAGTCACGTTGAGTGGAAATACCTTCATTGACTTTGGACGGCCTATCCCAGATAATGTTAGCAGACTCCAAAGCATTCACACTGCCATACTGGCCTTTTCTCAGATTGCCACAAATGGTATTCTTCACTTGAGAATCGAGTTGCTTGAATTTCTTCGTATCAGCAGGAGTAACAGTCGGAGAAATGCGAGCAACACCATTTTCCACAACGTACCAGAGATCATTGTCAATAGCTTCAATTTGCATGTGCATCTTGTTCTTCCAGTAGGGGTAATCCGCCCAATCGAAGGTAGGACATCCTGCGAAAACCTTGATCATACATGAAGTCAACAAAACTAGAACTCCAGGTGGTTAAACCAAAATCACATAGAACAAGGGAGTACCTCGCTCTGATACCAATTGAAAATGCGTTATATCGAAAAGAAGGGGTGAATAGGCGATTTTTACAAATTGATCACTTGAGGAATTTCAACTTGAGGAATTTGAAATGTGATGAATAACTAGCAGCGGAATAAGTACTCAAGTAAAACATGCATGGATTGCAAGTAGTGTGATACAGGATAAGCAAGTGAGGAACAAGGTAACTTGAAGAATTTGAAGTGAGGAAATTGTGAAAGTCTTCAGTCAAATTCTTCAAAAAGTAAAGATCAATTTCATCAACATGTATATCAAGAAATGAAAGGGTTAAGGAAATAGAACCAGGTAGCTCGATGAAGACAATGGTTTATGACCCAATTCCAACTACTTTGACAGTTGTACGTTTGGTTTGGAGTTGCCTAGTATTTTAACCAGAGGACACAGAGTCCTTATCGTATTCTCCTTGAGCTAAGGTCACAAAGTCCTCTCCCAACACTCATGGTAAGTCTTCAGGGTAGACTTCCCAAACCCTCACAAACTTGTCACCTGGCGATCCACAATTGACCGTTGGATGCTCTAGACCAAGGTCACTCCATGATCCCCAATTGACTGCAGGATGCACTAGACCATGACACCTGACCATCTAGAAGATACACAGTCTTCAAAGGTAACCAGTGTTGGTTCCACACAGGAACAATATCTTCAGTGATGCTCAATCACTTTGGGTTTGGTGGTTTGGATTTTGGTTTTTACTCACTGATGATTTTCTCTCAAAGTCTTCGTAGGATGGGTTGCTCTCAAATGACTAATGTCAGTTCTCTCTCGGAGCAGCCAACCAACTAGTGGTTCTGGGGTGGGTATTCATAGCCAGTGTGCAACCTGACATGATAAGACATAAATGCCCCCAATGATATGAGCGTTATGTGGATAAGATGATTGGGGATAGCTGGCGCTAAGCACAGCAATGGTTAGAATTTCGAACTATGAAAGTCCTCAGACTTATCATATTCCTCACTTGTAGGTAATTCGGACTCGCGAAATCCTAACACCTCAGCCAGACCACATTCCTCAGAGACCAGAAGAACATCGTCTCTGTCATTGAAGAACTTGACTGGACCGTAAGAGATTTCTTGTAACAGCCCGGGACCGACGCTCCAGAAGATTCCAGAAGATTCCCATTTTATTTCCATTTTCGTCTGGTATTCGTTTATTGTCGCATTCATCATTGCATCATTCGCATCATGTGCATAGCATCGTCAGTCGTTTTCGAAAATTTGCATTTGTTCGTAGTCGCTAGGTCTCTTAGTTCTTGCCGTTGCCCCTTTCGAGACCAACCACACACGCACGTGCTCGCGGCATCGTTTAAAATAAAACTGTTTTTAAAGCGCCCTAAAAATATATTCTTGGATTCGGTTGAAACTTGGCGTGCGGTCTTGTCATAGTGTAGGTAGACCGCCTGTCGAATTTCATCGCTTTCCGAGTTTGTTTGATATCCCATTAGTCAGTCGTAGCAGTGCGGTCATCGGTTATTCGTCGGATGTTGTCGGGGTTTTTAAACTTCGTGTCACGGGCCGCACGTCCCTCTCTTCCCCACCTAGCCCTTCTAGACAGCCATTTGTAGCCCCTTCCACTTCCGGGCCGTCCGATAGAGATCGTATGGTCTGAAAACTGACAGAGATTGTCATCCCCAACCCCTAAAGCTATAAATAGACCCCCTCCTTCCTAATTCGGAAGCTAACACTAATTCCTCCTCGAATCTTGTGCCAAACCCTCCAACAGCCACCCTTCTCCCTCCTCCAGCCTCCATGCCCACCCAGGCCCAGATCCAGGCCCGCCCGAGCCCGAACCAGCCCCTTCCCGACCTCCCGCAGCTCCTCCCATGGCTTCCCCGAGCTCCTCCCATGCCTGCCGAGGGTGCCCGAGCGCTCCCGTAGCTCCCACGCCCCTGCTGGCCGTCACCGGAGCGCCACCGCCAGAGACCTCGCCATTGCCCTCTCCTTCCGCTCTGCTGCCCCGACTCCTCTCCTCTCCCTCTTGCTAATCCCCTCGCTCTCTCTCGTTGTCAGGTAGCAGGACCGTCGCCGTGCCGCCGCCAGGACCTCGCCGCCGGCCAGATACGGCCTCCCCTTGCTCAGATCCGGCCGGATCCGCCCCGCCCCCGCCGGATCCGTGCTGCCCCTCGCTGTGACCAGCCCCGCCGCTCGTTGTTGACCCCGACGCTGTCGCTGCCTTCCCGCTCGTGCCCAAGAGCGAGGAGAAGATGAGCACCCGCTCGTCTGCCCCGCGAGCGCCCGCATGGGCCACGGCCCGGCATCCCCAGCTCCTCCAGCCGACAGGCCCATGATGGCCCATGGGTGAGCAGCCCCCCTGCGTCAGTTGCTATTTTTTTAGGCCGACACTTTTTTTTACAATATCAGTGATTACATGTTTTAAAAACGTTAATAGAAACTAAACTGCACGTCGTAATAAAATATTTCATACATGAAAAATGCTTAAAAAATTGTGTAGATTAATCATATTCCAATTTCATCCATGCTTAAAATATTTAACATGCCATTTTCTGCTATTTCGCATAATTGACCTGATTTTGCATTTCGCATAATTTCTTGACGTGCATCGGAACTAAGTAAAACCATATATTAATATGTTCATATTATTGGCATCGCATTTTCATGCATGATAAAATTATGTAATGTGATGTTTGTATTTTATTTGCATAAATAACTTGCTAAAACGGTTTAGGTCCTAATCCCGCATAACTGATGTGTCATTTTTGTTAATATGAAAACCCACATATTATGTATGTTTTCAGGATAGAAAAATCCATATAATTTATCTGTGCATTTAGTTTTGCCATTTGAGTATTTTTGTGTGCATGTCATATTGATGTGATGCCCTTTTGTCATTTTCGTGTGATGTAATACATGCATGATGTGAAATAATTTTAAACATGAGATGTCCCCTTTGATATGTGTCCCAGCCCCTGGACAATTTCCTTTGCATACAAAAGCATGTATAGGTTTTATTTTCTTGTTGTCAACTCGCTATAAAATTCTGTTGTTTTGAGGGTCCAAAATATTTCCAAGTCTGGAATCTGTAATATTTTGTTGCTGTCTTGCCATGTGTTTTGCTAGTGATCTACAACCCTTTTGTGGTAAGTGTAATGGAATTATTTGTAGTTGATAATGTCATTTAGTACGCTGTTAAGTTTCATGCCATAATATGAACTGTAGCATATAGTTTTACTGCTGTCAATATGCCTTCATGATAAAAACTGCACTGTCAAAAACTGCTATTTTCACCAAGTCTAAAACTGTTTTCAAGTAGCCTTCTTGTGAGCTTCCTACCATGTGATCCATGCATGTTTTGTATATGATATGTGAAGATGAAATGAATCGCATGTTGTATGCTACTGCCCAATGCTTAGTTTGTGCATTTTAGATTAGTGTAACTTGTTTGCTTTCATGTGTGCAAAATGCTATCTTGCTGTTTTGGGCAGATTTCAACGAAAACTTGTTTTAGTGTTTGTGGTTGAATCGTAGCTCGGTTTTGGACATGCCATATATGAAAATTGCTTAGAATCTCATGTAGTTTCATAATAACTTGCTGCATTCATGATTTGAAATGTTTGTGATGGTGTTTTCCATGCATTTGTATTCATGACATGTGCATCTTGTGTTGCTCGTATCTTTTAGGCCGTAGCTCCGTTTGAGAAGTTCCATATATGTAAATCGACTAGAATGACGTGTAGAATAACATGGTGTACTTTCTGTTTTTTATGAAATAAAAAATATGGTTAGTTCAGATCTGGACCAATTTCGAAATTAACATATGAGGTCGTTTCGGAAATGCTATAAGTTGTTTCTGGCCTCATTTAAGATGCCTAGATAGTGTAGTTCACTTATGCTTCACCTATTGCCATGTTTAACAACATGTAATATTGTCGTGTATCTAACAAGAGTGAACTAAATAACTCTAATGTGAAGTTTCATCAATATGTAACTCGTTGCATATTGATCTTCACTGAATGTGTAGAAGTTGATTGTTGTGCTTCTCATCAATTGCATATTAAACCGGACATGCATCATATTTGTTGTACATCGTGTCATGCATATGTTGTGGTGTATCTTGTGTTGATTGTTTGTTTCGGATTGCTTCTTCTCGATAGAGTTCCGAAAGCGTTCGGAGTGTGTCGTGGATTTATCACGGCAGATGTCCGGGTGAACGGACTTGGATTTGAGGCCATCGCTAACGGGGTGGACTCAAAGGGGATGATCAGGACGAAAGACACGGGTTTACCCAGGTTCGGACCCTCAAGTCAAGGTAATAGCCTACATCCTGCTTGTGTTTGTATTGCTTGTTGTATCTATTACAAGGAGCTAGAAGCTTGACCTAGTTATCGATAACCTACCTCTAAGTCGCCCCGGTTTGCCTTTATATAGGAGGTCAGGACCACCAGGTCTTTACAATTGGGTAACCGAGTCTCATCATACATCCGAGTCTCTCTCTATCTTCTTGTCCAAGTTGTCTCTGAGGCGGCTTACACGCCCGGGTCTTCTCCGTCCGGGGCACCGTGTGGCCCACACTTTGAGCCGTCTATCTTCCTGGGCCTCCAATCTTACGGATCACCTTTGGGCTGGCTCACAAGCCACCAACATTACCCGCAACCCTTAAGGGCGGGTCATATTACGTGGTTATATCCCCAACATTAGGCCCCAAGTTGAATTGAGCTTGCTCACTTCATCCGTCTCGTTCGCTCTTGGTGAATCACCCGGAGATGACCCGGCGTGACGTCATGAGATCCGCTGACGTACCACCAAATCTTTCATTAACAGTCAGCCCGAGAATCGAGTCGACCGCCTCGGTCAAACGGTTTCGTCGCTTGGATTTTCACGCCTACCTTATATGTTCTTTAAACACGACCTGTGCGGGCCGAAACTTTTCCTCCTCCTGCTCATTCCTCTTCTTCTTCCTGCCATCACCGCTCCAGCGTCCTCATCGTCCGGTGTCGTCTTCATAGCTACACCGACCGGGCTGATGCATCACCCTGATTCGGACCAGAGCCGCTTCCGCACCCGTTTTCTCCATCGCCGGTGAGTTCCATCTCCATCTTTAGATCCTTCGTCGTCGCTAGCAAGATCCGTATGAATATCCGCCGCCATTAGTAGGGTTCGCATGAACGTCCTCCACCGCGGCGCAGGCTCCTCCATCGTTAGGGTTTTCGACGCCCTTGACATTGTTAGTGCGTGCCTCCACCGCGCCGCCGCATGCAGAGCGGTCGAGCGCAATGCGCGGGACTTCGCGGCTCCACTTTAGTTTTTCTCTGCTCCACTGTTCTTGCTAGGTCAGGAAGAAGATCCATTTTCTGTCTTTTGTAGATCTGTAATTGTAGCGGTAATCCGTGAAAGCTGTTTTCCTTGTTGAATTTTCCCTCCTCCTTTCCTTGTTGAACCGCCAGGCCTCTCCGGCTTTTATTAGCCGGACTATGGCATAGTATTGTAGAGCCCTTAAAATTGTAAGTCGTCGCAGATACCTACTTGGTTTTAACTCGCCGTTTTACCCCCTTTGCACAGCCGCCAATATGTCTCGTGCTTCCAACTCATGCAACTGGCAGACTTTGTCAATGCGGGCACTATCCCTCCCAAGGAGATCCTTCACTGGCGGGTTCCGAGTGACGAGATATGACCCTCTCCCAAGAAGGGAGAAATAGTGGTTTTCACTGATCATGTTGAACGAGGATTTGTGCCGCCCGGCTCTAAATTCTTCTGAGACGTTCTTCATTTCTACAAGCTGCATCCTCAAGACTTGGCCCCCAATTCCATCTCAAACATCTGCAACTTCCAAGTGCTCTATGAAGCTTATCTGCAAACGAAGCCATCTGTGGGGTTCTTCCGAGAGTTCTTGTATGCCAACCACCAAACTGAGATGAAGGGCGGTCTGAGTCTAGAGTTAAGCGGCATTTCGATTCAACGTTGCTGAGACATCAACTTTCCGGCAGCTCAAATGCCGAGTCATCCAAAAGATTGGAACAAGACATGGTTCTACTGCTAGGACACTTCGCCTGAGAAAGAGCACCCTTTGCCGGGTTACCGTCCTTCCCGGCTTAGGACAGATACAGAGGTTCCTGGCCGAGTCTCAGCCTTAGAGCATGCCAGGTATGAGCCATTTCATGCCAAGATCAAGGCGCTCATGGCCAATGGATTAACCGGTTTAGACTTGATCCGTTGCTGGATATCCTGGCGGATCATGCCCTTAAGCCGTAGAGGCCGGCTTATGTGTCATTACGAAGGCAAGTACGACAAGTCCTTGTGCTTCAGCAAGTCAACTCTCAATGAAAGACGGCATCACCATGGCCATCCGGAGCCTCGTCCAGCGCCATCGGCCTGGCGCCTTTCTGCGTCAACAATCTGGCTAATCTCTTCCCATCCGTATCTTGGATGTTGCTTGTACTTTGCTGATTTATTACCCCTTCTCCGGGTCACTCCTGTAGGACGACTCAGACTTCTGGAAGAAGGAGTATCTAAGAAGGCCAAGAAGAAAGCTGCTGGCAAAAAATCAAAGAAGAGCTCTCCGCGAGAAGACCGGCTTGAACGGCCACAGTCATCCAACTCAGAGATAAAGTCTTAATTTGTTTGCTTGACCCTTTGTTTTACTCGCAGGATGAAGTGGAAACCAGCCACGCCAATGCTCCTTAAGTAAACTATATTTGTTCCGACTCGGAATGTTTTGTCCCTCGAAAGCCGCGGCGGGTTCTCAGAAAAGTTCCTCTTTCTCATCCTCTCGCTTACCTGGCTTCCGACTTTCTTTTAAAAAAGCAACAACAGGCCGAGCGTCGATAGACTCGGAGCACCGTCTCTACCAAGCTCATGTCTGGGTTACCGAATTCTCCGGCTCCCAAGAAGCGCCCCGCAGAGGTTTACGTCTCTACTTTTTCTTTAACTTTCCTTTGTAAACTTGACGCTTTCTCATCTTCTTTGTTTTATTCTTTTAGAAAGCCCCTTCCTCTGGCGACTCTTCGGCGTCGGTTCTACCATCTCCCAAGATCAATCTACTATAAGTATTTCTTACTATGACATTTGGATATCCGGCTCTTAACACGACAGTAACATCTTCAAATGCTGATCCTTTTATTTCGCAATGCCCAAGCCAAGCGTTGCAAGACCAACAAGCCCTCACCTGGTCCTGTTATCCAAGAGCAGGAGCTCGAACAACCGGAGGAGAATCAACCAATAGAAAATCCGCCGGCTGCCTCCACGGAGCTGGCCGCTGAAGATGTCATCATGGAGAACCCTCCAAGAGCTCCTTCAAAGCCGCTGACTCCTACAAAAACTCCTGCAACTCCAAAGATCATTATCACCAGGTCTGCTCAGCAAACTCCTCCAGCTCATGTGCTGACTAAATATATAGAGCCGGCCGAAGCCTCGAAGAGATTGAACTTTGATTCTTCCTACGAGAAGATGACAGCTGAGGAGCTCAACGCCGGGTACACGAACCGGCTCAACACCAGCCGGGATTGGGAGCTTCGGCTAGTGACCCTGATGAAGACAAAATATGAGGTACTCTTTCCTCTTACCATATCCTTACTTAGCCACCAAGAGCCGGTTTAATCTAGTAGAGAGTTGAACTGGGTCTTTCTTCTATAGAAAATCCAATGCATTGTCCGGCTAAATTCTCTAGAGTTAACTTGGATCAACATTGTAGATATGGTAAACCGCCAACCGTAGCCCCCAAGGGCCGACTCGAATTTTATTTGAGTCAGGTCTTTAATGTAGATAACCTGAACATCTAATTGTAGCCCCAAAGGGCTGACTCAAATTTTATTTGAGTCGGGTCTTTAATGTAGATAACCTGAAGATCTAATCGTAGCCCCCAAGGGCTGGCTCAAACTTGATCAAGTTGAGTCGGAGCTTCCATTATAAATACACTGAAGAGCCATAGTGTAGCCCCCAAGTTCTAGATTAACTTTGAAGAAGATGAGCCGAAACTGCATTGCATACTCAAAGATCAAACATACATTAGCCTCCAAGGGTCAAATTCCAATCTTCTTGAAACTTGCATATGATCTCTATTTCTGCGACTTATTCTGTATTTTGATATGTCACAGGAAGCTTTAACCGATGGTCTCAACTGATGGACCTGAAGTTAAACTTAGCGGCTCAACAAGAAGCCCGCGGCGTCTCTGACGAAAAGTGCCGGCTTCTGTCTGAAGTCCAAGCCGCCGTCAAGGCTGATTATGCTGCCTTTAAAGAATCGGCTGAGTCAAAGAAGGTCGCTTTGACCCAACGAGCGGATGACGCCGACCAGCGACAGATAGCCATGGCGGATGAGCTTCAAGGCCTAAAGCGTCACATATCCAATAGGTCAGCTGCTCTCTTTGGTAAGCTCTTGATCATTTGGTGTTTCCAATATGTCTCTCTTTTCTTGAGATGGGGACTCATCTGCCTTGTTTGACTTATACGGGCCCCAGAAGCCGGCAATTTGCCTCAGATAGCTTTTTGCCGCTGAAGGCCTTCTATACCTTTGAGGAGCAACCTTACTGTTGTGCCATCTTCACTATCAAGACAGTTCAATACAAAGAGAAGATCCCAACAGCCCTGCGAGGGGTCTTGGAGCTCTTTTCTACCATGCCAAAGCAAATTGAAGAACTGAAGAAGTCAGCTTTCCGCCAAGGGGTAGTTGCAGGACTGAGCCGGGCTCTGGCCTTCGCCCCAGAGCTGACACTGGCTGAAATGATGGAGGGCTACCCATCAAAGAAAGATGACGGTTCAGAATTCACAGAGGCGGATTACATCCAGTGTGTCAAGGACTCTCGCTATCTGGCCTCTGTGCTAGCAGACGAGGTCGACTTAAACACCTACCAGGCGGCTTATGACGCCAAGGAGAAGAGGATCCGCGGGCCTCTCTAAGAGTGGAAAGATCTGACACCCGCCGGTAGTAAGGATCTCTTTCCTTGTGAGCTTGACACGTCTCCTTTTCTTCAAGAGTCTTTCGCTGCTCTGGCTGATTGCAATTGGGATTTGGAAAATCTGCAGATCAAGCCAGCAGAAGAGCCGGAGCAGGATGAGCCGGCCACTAACTGAACTTGTACCTTTTAATCTTCTGAGCAAAGGCTCCTGTAATGACCCGCCATGGGCGGTGAAAACATAGCAATACCTTTTGGCTTCCATTGAGAGCACATTTGTAATAGCTTAAGGATAAATCCGCCTTTCTTGAATGTGGCTCCGGATGTATATACTTTTCGTCTTTCTATTTTATTCTCATGCTTTGTCGGCTCTTCATTAACTGATCACTCTTTTGTACAACGTGTCTTGATCTTTTATGATGAGAGGCATTTGTCCTTAAAGATGTTGCCTCTTCTCCAAAAAATTAGAGCCGGCTAATACCTTTAAAACATGAAACTTGTCAACCGGAGTAGCATGACTCCAGCTCTTGTAAGATGAACTCTGTCGAGAACTCGTTGTCGTAGGGTAATGCAAGCTACACTTGAAGGTAAGAAGCCTCCATCGACAACCATGGCTACTGATGAGCCGGAAGCGACTTCCCTAGCGTAAGTTGCGAAACTCACGCTTCTTCAGACTCATGGCTCTAGCTGAGACATGAGCAGTGTGGAAAGCTAACTTGAACTGCTGCCAAGTCACATCAGCAATGGGGTATGTGGTGGTGTAGTTCTCCCACCATGTAGTTGCGGGTCCCTCAAGTTGATGTGCGGCAAAGCGCACCTTTTCAGCCTCGGTGCATCCACCGGTGATGAGTTCTCTCTCCATCCTTCGGAACCAATCATCTGCCACAATGGGCTCAGCGCTGCTAGAGAAAGTTGGTGGTCTCAGCCTCAGAAAACGGGCGAGGTTGTCGCCCTGCGGTGGAGGGTTGTTGTTGTGGTTGTTGTTCTGATTCTGGATCAACAGTTGAATCAGGGCATTCTGCTGCTGGAGGAGTTGCATGAATTCCGACGAAAAGGTGAATTTGGGATCACGTCGAGGAGGCATCTTGCTGTTTTCGGAGGGTTGAGGGTTAGAATAGAATGAGGGCCTAGAAGAAAATTTCACTACCCACATGCAATGCAACAAACATATCACATCAAACACTCATTCATTTATTCAACTCAAGGTTCAAACATCGAGAAATAAGTCTCAAATCAAGCTAAGCATCGACCTACGCTTTAACATTGAAAATGAAAGATACATGGGGGCATGACTAAAGTTCTCCTAAGAAGTACATGGTAGTGGATCCTCCGGTGGTGCTCTCCTCATAGTCATCATCGTTGCTGATGAAAGGAGCCACGTCTCCTTCTGGGTGAAGATTCTCTCCCATGTCCAGTTGTTCCTCCAGAGTTGCAATGCGAGTGTTCAGCTTCTTGATCCTCTCCAGGAAGTCCTTCGCTTCATGCTCATGCTTGTACTTGGCTTCCCGTAGGTCAGCCTCAAGGTCAAGGGCGCGGTTCATCAGCCTCTTGATCGTCTTCGTGTCAGTACATACCCAAAGCTCCAAAATCCTGATGTGATTCTCCAAAGTCTGGATATAGGAAATGGTGGAGTCTTCAGTGGGGGTGTTTATGATATTTCCATTGACATAGCTGCGACAAACCATGTTGACTCCTGGTGAAATGGGACCACCCCTGTATTCCTACTGAATACGTCCGAGGGCACGGTGAATCGCCATGTCCCTACCAAGAATCCAGCTAGGTGCCACAAACTTGAAGTCGAGAGGCTCTGTGCGATAACCAAAAGTCCTTCCAGGAATGTGCACTTCGATCCTGTGGCGATCGTCTTGTGGGTAAGACATGATCGCAGTCCCTGTGATGGTTGGCATAGCAATCCTTACGTCCTTGACGATCCGTGTCAGCTCTTTACCAAAAGGCATGGTAGCGTCAGGCTGGCAAAACTCCGTGAAGCGAACTGGGGCGAAGGTGGCCATCTAGAAAAAGTTGAAATAAATCGGAGAGAAGTAAGAAATGAGCAGATGAGAATATAAGGATTTTAAAGCAAAATAAGAAATATTTATCCAAAGGCTTTTCCAATCCTAGGGGTTATGTCCTACGGTTAGCGTGTGCTCTGATACAATTTCTGTAGCGGCCTGACCTGAAAGGTCGAATCTCCGTTGTTTCCGTACCATCCCAAGATCATGCTGGTACACACACGGTACATCAATGTATATATCAAAGGGAAATCACATAGCATTAGTTAATCGAAATCTCATATCGAGTCCTTTATTACAATAAGAATTACAATAAAGTGGCTGAAGGCCAACTCATGAGATAAACTAATCTTGTAGAAGCTTCAAAGGTAGTTGAGTCCATCTGAATCCAAGGGCATCTCATCGAGCATAGAACATATCCTCACTCCTGGTATGAAAAGTACTCGGCAACATGATATGTTGTAGCCGTGTAGGTCAGCATATTGAATATGCCGGCAATGTCACAAAGAGAGGAGTGAAAAGTAATCATCTATTCTATATGCAAATATGGCAGGTGGGGTAGTATGTTTTGCATAAAGCCAATTTTCCTACAACAAGGGAGGGGCTAACCAAAAGTTATTACTACTATGTTCGTTGATTAATGAGATGGTTCCACCAACCAATTCTCATACCCAAGTTGTCATTAATACCCTCATCAATATAATTCTTGTGTTGAGAATTCCAGATAGTTTCAGTTCCTTTGGCTCAAGTTATCCATGACTGTGGACATGGCTAATTGATTAGGTTTGGGTACTCTGCAGAGTTTTGCACATGTTCCCCACAAGATTTGATCGCCTCCGTTTGTTTTCTCAAACTCCAGGGTGTTTGAGAAACTGATGACCAAAACATGGTCTTCTAAAGGGTTTCCCTAAGACTCTGTCGGTGCCCATCCTGTCCTACCGTTCTTCTACATCTCGTAGCACCGCCTGTCTAGGGTCACCACAGTATCCAACCAAGCCAGAGCCCATAATGGCTTATGGCTGTGTAGGTAAGCCTTGGGTCTTGAAGCATCCATCCATCTCTTTGTGCCTAGGTGGACCTTTCCACGTGAATACGGGCACTTCTCAATCAACACCTAGGCTAACCACTGGTTTCTCCAGAGCGCTGTTCAACCATCATCCACCCAGAGGTATGTTGACAACTCAGAGTCTTGAAGTCTTGATCATTATGTAGGTCTTGTAATTATTATCTCATAACTCTCATGAATCACACAACCAACCCCGTCTACTAATAGCATAGCAAAAATTGAATCAACGTTTCCTGGGGCCAAGGTGTCAACGGGTTGAGGGGATCCTACCACATGATACTACAACAAGTAACCAAGTTTCCAGTTACCTACTTTGCATGCAATTGGGGAGATGGTATAACTAATGCAATAAAAACATGGGTAAACATGATCAAAGTGACTTGCCTTGCTAACGATCCTCGTACTCAAGTGACTTTAGGTAACAAGCTTCGCACTTCGAATGATTTAACTAATCAAACAAGGCACACAGTAAGCATAATCACAATACAATTCACACAACAGCAAGGTAAAACAAATACTTCAACAAGCAATAGCACAATCAAAAGGAAGAGTCACTCAAAGAAGAAGACTCTAAAACTTTTTGTGTCAAAATCCTACTAAGACATAATAAGATAAATTTTGTTTTGAACAACTAGCCATTTAGATAACAGAAAATAAATACAAAATTTTATTATAAAACAGAAAGTATTTTATTATAAAAATACTTTGCAAAAAGAGTTACTACAAAACATTTTTCTAAACAATATTAATAGTGAAACAAAGTTTACCTATTTAAACTAGAGCACAAAACAAATTAAAATATTTTTATTTTTTAAAAATAATTCACCTAATGTTGAACAACAGAACTAAATAAACTACTTTGCAAAGTTAAACTAAAACAAAATCAAAGTAAATTAAAATGAAAAAAATTCAATTAAACAGTAAGAAGAAACTAAACAAAATCTTGTTTTAATAAAAATCCTAATCTAACTTATCCTAAAAATTCTTAAACAGTACTGGATGATATTCCTAACTAATACAAAACAGTAGCAAAAAGACTCACACAAAAATAAAATTTTAAACTCATGTTATTCAAGTTTTAGTGATTTGCTCAATTTTATCAAAATTCAAATTTAAAAGATCAAATTTGAAATCTAAGCTTACAGACATGAACTAAAATAAATTTGTGACATGTTGCAAAAAGAATCAACCAAAAACTCTAAATATTTGAAAAGATATAATAAAAACAACAGAACACATTCTGTTTTCTAAAACAGAAACAGAAAAAGAAAAAATCCTATCGAACAGACAGGGTCTGCCTGGCATGCTGTGATTGGCTGAGAGAGCGTGCGTGCAGCGTTTGCGGGTGGTTGTCGAATGTTAGAGGATACCGGTTCAGGGTTTTAAGTGATCTAATCTAACGCGTCGGATCTGGATCGAATGGTCCAGGGGGGAGCGGTGGGGGTCAGGGTTCCGGCGAGGTCGACGGCTGCCGGAGGTCGGAGGTGGTCGGAGGCGATGGTGCGGTGGTCGAGGGCAGCGTCCAAAGTGCTCTGGCGACGCCAGCGAAGCTCCGGCGTTGATTGGTGGCGTCAGACAGGGCTGGGGACGACTGAGGCGACGACCTCGTGCTCGGGGAGCTTCGGTCGTTGACCGAACTCCGACGGAGGTGGTGCGGTGGCATGTGCGGGCAAGGGTAGGGGCGCTCGGAGGTGGAACAGAGTGCGGAGAAGGCCGTGGCTTTTATAGGCCAGGTGCGGGGTCGGGAGAGGAAGAGGGGAGCGAGATCCACGGGGAGGAATCGCCGGCGACGTCGGTGGCACTGGGAGGAAGACGAGCGCGATGATGGCGCGGTCGGACAGTGGGTCCCGCGTGTCTGTGGTCGAGGGGGAGGGATCTGTGCGTCGGTGGCCGATCCGGAGCGGTTTCAGGACTTAAAGGCTATGGGCCGGCCTGTGTTTCTAGTTAAGGCTTTAATTTCTTTCCTTTTATTATTTTCCAGACTGTTTAAAACCCTTTAATGCATTCAAATCATTTCCAAACATAGGAAATATATATATCAAAATGATCAGGGGAATAAATGCTATTTAATGAAAAAAAATCCTCTGTAAAAATGAATACTTAAAAAAATTATTTTCAAAAAAATGCCTATTTGATTTTAAATTCTTTTGAGATAAACTTTCAAATAAACCTCTGGTTTTATTGTTCAAATATTTCACCAAGATGCCCCTGCTGTGGAGTGTCATGTTACTCCTCTATTTTTGAATATTTCCAGAGGTTTTCAAATAATAGAAACAAGTGGATGGAAAAGTGAAAGTGGCCTTTCAGAATTTCAATAGATGAACTTCAACAATTTTATTCATTCAAACAATGTGATAATGATGCATAGCTATATTTCATAACATTCCAAAATGAAATTTTGGGATGTTACAAACCTACCCACCTTAAGAAGAATCTCGCCCTCAAGATTCGGGTTGGCTAGAAAATAGGTGCGGGTGGTCTCTACGAAGATCTTGTTCGCGTTCC
This sequence comes from Hordeum marinum, assembly GCA_022496015.1. Classification (NCBI taxonomy): domain Eukaryota; kingdom Viridiplantae; phylum Streptophyta; class Magnoliopsida; order Poales; family Poaceae; genus Hordeum; species Hordeum marinum. The sequence goes on along the minus strand of CM039672.1, from coordinate 447,756,620 downwards.
CAGGTGGCTTCTTCCTCGGTGTGGCGACTCCACAAAACCTTACAAAACTTGATGATCCTGCTACGGGTAAATTTGTTGGCAGTCTCGATGATCCTGATGGGCTTCTCCTTGTAAGTTAGATCACTGTCAAGTTGTATGGCCTCTAAGGGCACTGTGTCTCTCAAAAGAATATCAACCATCTCAGCATGGCATTTCTTCAGCTGGGAAACATGGAAAACATCATGAACTCCGGACAATCCTTCTGGCAATTCCATCTTGTATGCAACTTCGCCTCTATGCTCAAGAATTTTGTAGGGGCCGATGAATCTGGGTGCTAACTTTCCTTTAACACCAAACCTCTTGATTCCTCGAAGTTGGGACACACGAAGGTATGCTCGGTATCCTACTTCATATGTCACTTCCTTGCGTTTGCTGTCAGCATAGCTCTTCTGCCGGGATTGAGCTATCTTGAGTCTGTCACAAATCAGTTTGACCTTCTCTTCAGAATCTCGGATAAGATCGGGACCACAAAGTTTTCGATCGCCAACACCATCCCACATCAATGGTGTTCTGCATCTCCTTCCGTATAAAGCTTCAAAAGGGGCCATCTTCAGACTAGTCTGATAACTGTTGTTGTACAAGAACTCTACGTAGGGTAAGTTGTCATCCCAACATGTCCTCCAGAATCTGGTTAATTCTCTCAATCTGTCCATCGGTCTGCGGATGAAAAGTTGTACTGAACTCCAGCCTCGTACCCAAAGTTTCATGTAGCTCATGCCAAAACTTTGAGGTAAATTGTGTTCCTCTATCTGACACGATACTCCTCGGAACTCCATGCAGACACACGATCCTGGTCATATATATCTTGGCTAACATAGCACTGGTATAGGTGGTCTTTACCGGGATGAAAGGAGCCACCTTGGTCAAGCGATTGACCACTTCCCAGATGGAATCATAACCGGAACGGGTCCTGGGTAAACCTGTGATGAAGTCCATACCAAGCTTATCCCATTTCCACTCGGGTATCGGCAAAGGTTAGAGTAACCCTACTGGTTTATGATGTTCCGCCTTTACTTGCTGACAAACATCGTATACAACAACATGTTCGGCAATATCCTTCTTCATACCTGTCCACCAGTAACTTTCCTTCAAATCCACGTACATCTTGGTGTTGCCTGGGTGTATGGAGTAAGGTGAATCGTGGGCCTCTTGAAGTATCAACTTCTTGAGCTCTGTGTCACTGGGCACATAGATTCGTTTCTCAAACCACAGAGTTCCTTGTTCATCCTCACGAAAGCCTTTAGCTTTACCACCCTTCATTCTCTGCTTTATCTCAGCTATCTCCTTGTCCGATTTCTGGGCTTCACGAATTCTTTCGGTCAAGGTGGACTCGATCTCTAGTGTGGCAACATATCCTATTGGAACTATCTCTAGCCGGAGCTCTATGAGATCATCGGCTAACTCCTTGGATAATCGTCCCGCTATGAGTGTGTTCACATAACTCTTCCGGCTCAAGGCATCTGCTACAACATTTGCCTTTCCTAGATGGTAGTGTAATCTCATGTCATAGTCCTTGATTAACTCTAGCCATCTCCTCTGTGTGAGGTTCAACTCCTTTTGCGTGAAGATATACTTCAGGCTCTTATGATCAGTGTAAACATCACAACTATTCCCGACGAGGAAATGTCTCCAAGTCTTGAGTGCGTGCACTACGGCTGCTAACTCCAAATCATGGGTGGCATAATTCAACTCATCAGGTCGTAGTTGTCTGGATGCATATGCTAAAACTTTTCCCTCCTGCATGAGTACTCCTCCGAGCCTTGACGTGATGCATCACAATAAACTTGGAAATCCTTCCGAATATTTGGCAGGATCAACACTGGAGCTGTGACCAAACGTTTCTTCAACTCCTGGAAACTAGCTTCACATTCCTCAGTCCAAATATACTTAGACTCTTTCTTCAATAGCTCCGTCATGGGCTTGGCAATCTTTGAGAAATTCTCAATAAACCTCCGGTAGTATCCTGCAAGTCCAAGGAAACTGTGCATCCCTTTAACTGAGGTGGGTGACTTCCACTCGGTGACTGCTTCAACCTTAGCGGGGTCCACTGCTATTCCATCTCCGGAAATAATGTTTCCAAGGAATCCGACTTCCGTCAGGCAAAATTCACATTTGCTGAACTTGGCATATAACTGATGCTCTCCAAGCTTCTCCAGAACTGAACGCAAGTGTTCCTTGTGTTCTTCCTCGCTCTTGGATAATATCAATATATCATCGATGAACACCACTACAAACTTGTCCAGATATTCCATAAACACTTTGTTCATCATACTCATGAAATAGGCAGGAGCATTAGTCAAACCAAAAGACATGACCGTATACTCATATAGGCCGTACCTTGTGGTGAAAGATGTTTTGGGTATATCCTGTTCACGAATTTTCAACTGGTGATACCCTGATCTAAGATCGATATTGGAGAACACTTTGGCTCCCACTAGCTGATCAAACAAGTCATTAATCATCGGCAGAGGGTACTTGATCTTGATAGTCACCTCGTTCAATGCACGATAATCGACTACCATCCTCAAGGTTTTATCTTTCTTCTCCACCAAAAGAACTGGGCTTCCCAAGGTGAAAAACTTGGGCGAATATACGCCTTGTTTAATAACTCCTTAATCTGCTTCTTGATTTCTACTAAATCATTTGCGGGCATCCGAGAGGGTCTCTTGGAAATTGGGGTTGTTCCTGGTAGTAAATCTATCAGGAACTCAATCTCTCTATCTGGTGGCATGCCTGGTAATTCTTCCGGGAATACATCTGGAAAGTCTTGTACCACCGTTACTTCTTCCTGAACGACTCCTGTGAGGGAATTTAACCGAGTGCTCATCCGTGTTCGTCGGGGTACATACTTAATCCTCTTGTTCTCTTGGGTGGTGAGCAAAATAGACTTGCTCGGGCCATCCAGGTTTCCTTCATACATGGTCATCCAATCCATGCCTAGGATTACATCGAATCCCTGTGACTCTAAGACGATGAGGTCGGTGGGAAAAATGTGTTTTCCTATATTGAGTTTCAATGTGTGGCATCCTATTCCTGCCATCATCACGCCTCGTGGGGAACTAACCTTAATGGGCTGACTAAGGGTTCTAGTGAGTAAACCATTCTTTTCCCCAACTACCCTTGATATGAAAGAATGAGTTGCACCGGAATCAAAAAGTACCATAACTGAACGTGAATTCAATAGAAACTTACCAACCACAGTCTCGGGCTGATCATAGACCTCCTCCACATCAATGTGGTTCACCTGAGCATGGTGAAAAGGATTTGGCTTCTTAGTTGATGAGTTGCCGTTGTTGTTGCCCTTTCCATTTCCCAGCTTGTTCTGAGGACAATCAATGGCATAGTGCCCGGTCTTCTAGCACTTGAAGCAGGTGATATAGTTCAGATCCTTCTGAGCTGGGGCGGGACGGTGCTTGTTTCCATTCCCACTTCCATTCCAATTCTTCGAGTTACCATTGTTGGGACGATTATTCCCATTGCCTCCATGGTTGTGGCTTCCATGGTTGTGCATGGCATGAGTGTGTCATCCATACTTACCGGTCCCTTATCCGGTATTTCCTGAGTACGGGGAGTAACGGGGCTTCTGATGAGCTCCTGGGTTAGACTTCCCCTGTCCATACTTCCTCTTGCGGTTCTCGATTTGTGGCTGCTTCCCCCCAAAGATGAGGGCCTTGTCTACCAGCTCCTAGTAGTTGTTGAAAGTATCTACCATCAATTGCACGCTCAACTCATCATTGAGTCCTTCCAGGAACGTCTCCTGCTTGGCTGCATCATTGGCCACGTCTCCAGGTGCATAACGTGCCAACATGCTGAATTCATCCACATACTGGGCAACAAAGCGACTTCCCTAGCGTAAGTTGCGAAACTCACGCTTCTTCAGACTCATGGCTCCAGCTGAGACATGAGCAGTGCAGAAAGCTAACTTGAACTGTTCCAAGTCACATCAGCAATGGGGTATGTGGTGGTGTAGTTCTCCCACCATGCAGCTGTGGGTCCCTCAAGTTGATGTGCGGCAAAGCACACCTTTTCAGCCTGAGTGCATCCAGCGGTGATGAGTTCTCTCTCCATCTTGCGGAGCCAATCATCTGCCACAATGGGCTCAGTGCCGCTAGAGAAAGTTGGTGGTCTCAGCCTTAGAAAACAGGCGAGGTTGTCGCCCTGAGGTGGAGGGTTGTTGTTGTGGTTGTTGTTCTGATTTTGGATCAACAGTTGCATCAGGGCATTTTGCTGCTTGAGGAGTTGCGTGAATTCCGACGGAAAGGTGAATTCGGGATCACGTTGAGGAGGCATCTTGCTGTTTTCAGAGGGGTGAGGGTTAGAATAGAAGGAGGGCCTAGAAGAAAATTTCACTACCCATATGCAAGGCAACAAACATATCACATCAAACACTCATTCATTTATTCATCTCAAGGTTCAAACATCAAGATATAAGTCTCAAATCAAGCTAAGCATCGACCTACGCTTTAACGTTGAAAATGAAAGATACATGGGGGCATGACTAAAGTCATCATCGTTGCTGATCAAAGGAGCCACGTCTCTTTCTGGGTGAAGATTTTCTCCCATGTCCAGCTGTTCTTCCAAAGTTGCAATGCGAGTGTTCAGCTTCTCGATCCTGTCCAAGAAGTCCTTCGCTTCATGCTCATGCTCATACTTGCCTTCCTGTAGGTCATCCTCAAGGTCAATCTCGCGGTTCATCGGCCTCTCGATCGTCTTCTTGTCAGCACGTACCCGAAGCTCTAGAGTCCAGATGTGAGTCTCCAAAGTTTTGATATAGGAAATGGTGGAGTCTTCAATGGGGGTGTTTATGATATTTCCATTGACATCCCTTCGACAAACCATGATGACTCCTGGTGAAATGGGACCACCCCTATATTCCTCCTGAATACGTCCGAGGTCACGGTGAATCGCCATGTCCCTACCAAGAATCCATCTGGGTGCCACAAACTTGAAGTCGAGAGGCTCTGTTCAATAACCAAAAGTCCTTCTGGGAATGTGCACTTCGATCCTGTAGCGATCGTCTTGTGGGTAAGACATGATCGCAGTCTCGATGATGGTTGACAGAGCAATCCTTACGTCCATGACGATCCATGTCAGCTCTTTGCCAAAAGGCATGGTAGCGTCAGGCTGGTAGAACTCCGTGAAGCGAACTGGGGCAAAGGTGGCCATCTGGAAAAAGTTGAAATAAATCGGACAGAAGTCATAAATGAGTAGATGATAACATAAGGATTTTAAAGACAAAAGAAGAACTATTGATCCTAAGGCTTTTCCAATCATAGGGGTTACGTCCTACGGTCAGCGTGTGCTCTGATACCATTTCTGTAGCGGCACCACCTGAAAGGTCGAATCTCCGGTGTTTCCGTACCATCCCAAGATCATGCTGGTACACACACGGTACATCAATGTATATATCAAAGGGAAATCACATAGCATTAATTAATCGAAATCTCATAGCGAGTCCTTTATTACAATAAGAATTACAATAAAGTGGCTGAAGGCCAACTCATGAGATAAACTAATCTTGCAGAAGCTTCAAAGGTAGCTGAGTCCATCTGACTCCAACGGCATCTCACCGAGCATAGAACGTATCCTCACTCCTGGTCGGAAAAGTACTCCGCAACATGATACGTTGCAGCCGTGTAGGTCAGCATATTGAATATGCTGACAATGTCACAAAAGAGAGGAGTGAAAACTAATCATCTATTCTATATGCAAATATGGCAAGTGGGGTAGTAAGTTTTGTATAAATCCAATTTTCCTACAACAAGGGAGGGGCTAAGCAAAAAGTTATTACTACTCTTTTGTATGATTAATGAGATGGTTCCACCAACCAATTCTCATACCCAAGTTGTCATTAATACCCTCATCAATATAATTCTTGTGTTGAGAATTCCAGATAGTTTTAGTTCCTTTGGCTCAAGTTGTCCATGGGCGTGGACACGTCTAATCGATTAGGTTTGCGTACTCTACAGAGTTTTGCACATGTTCCCCACAAGTTTTGATCGGCTCCGTTTTCTTTCTCGCACTTCAGGGTGTTTCAGAAACGGATGACCAAAACATGGTCTTCTAAAGGGTTTCCCTGAGACTCTGTCGGTGCCCATCCTTTCCTACCGTTCTTCTACATCTCGTAGCACCGCCTGTCCAGGGTCACCACAGTATCCAACTAGGCCAGATCCCATAATGGCTTGTGGTTGTGCAGGTAATCCTTGGGTCTTGAAGCATCCATCCATCTCTTGGTGCCTGGGTGGACCTTTCCACGTGAATATTGGCACTTCTCTAGCAACACCAAGGCTAACCACTGGTTTCTCTAGGTCGCCGTTCAACCATCATCCACCCAGAGGTATGTTGAAAACTCAGAGTCTTGAAGTCTTGATCATTATGTAGGTCTTGTAATTATTATCTCACAACTCTCATGAATCACACAACCAACATGTCTACTAATAGCATAGCAAAAATTGAATCAACGTTTCCCGGGGCCAAGGTGTCAAAGGGTTGAGGGGATCCAACCACATGATACTACAACAAGTAACCAAGTTTCCAATTACCTACTTTGCATGCAATTGGGGAGATGGTAGAACTAATTCAATAAAAACATGGGTAAACATGATCAAAGTGACTTGCCTTGCTGACGATCATCGTACTCAAGTGACTCTAGGTAACAAGATTCGCACTCCGAATGATCTAACGAATCAAACAAAGCACACAATAAGCATAATCACAATACAATTCACACAACAGCAAGGTAAAACAAATACTTCAACAAGCAATAGCACAATCAAAAGGAAGAGTCACTCAAAGAAGAAGACTATAAAACTTTTGGTGTCAAAATCCTACTAAGACATAACAAGACAAAATTTGTTTTGAACAACAAGCCATTTAGATAACAGAAAATAAATACAGATTTTTTATTAGAAAACATAAAGTATTTCATTATAAAAATTCTTTGCAAAAAGAGTTACTACAAAACATTTTTCTCAACAATATTAATGGTGAAACAAAGTTTACCTATTTAAACTAGCGCACAAAACAAATTAAAATATTTTTATTTTCTGAAAATAATTCACCTAATGTTGAACAACAGAACTAAATAAACTACTTTGAAAGGTTAAATTAAAACAAAATCAAAGTAAATTGAAATGAAAACAATTCAATTAAACACTAAGAAGAAACTAAACAGAATCTGTTTTTACTAAAAATCCTAATTTAACATATCCTAATTATTTTGAGATAAACTTTCAAATACATTTTTAAACAGTGTTGGATGATAGGCCTAACTAATACAAAACATTAGCAAAAAGAATCACTCAAAAATAAATTTTAAACTCATGTTATTCAAGTTTTAGTGATTTACTCAATTTTATCAAAATTCAAATTTGAAATCTGAGCTTACAGATATAAACTACAATAAATTTGTGACATGTTGCAAAAAGAATCAACCAAAAACACTAAATATTTTAAAAGACATAATAAGAAAACAGAACACATTTTGTTTTCTAAAACAGAAACAGAAAAAGAAAAAATCCTATCGAACGGACAGGGTCTGTGTGGCATGCTGTGATTGGCCGAGAGAGCGTGCATGCGGCGTTTGCGGGCGGTTGGCCGAACGTTAGAGGATACCGGTTCGGGGTTTTAAGTGATTTAATCTAACATGTCGGATCTGGATCGAACGGTCCAGGGGGGAGCGGTGGCTTACGGCGGTGGGGGTCGGGGTTCCGGCGAGGTCGACGGCGGCCGGAGGTCGGAGGTGGTCGGAGGCGATGGTGCAGTGGTCGAGGGTGGCGTCCGAAGTGCTCAGGCGACGGCGGCGAAGCTCTGTCATCGATTGGTGGCGTCGGACGGGGCTGGGGACAACGGAGGCGATGACCTCATGCTCGGGGAGCTTCGGTCGTTGAATGAACTCCGACGAGGTGGTGCGGTGGCGTGTGCGGGGGAGGGCAGGGGTGCTTGGGGGTGGAACGGAGAGCGGAGAAGGCTAGGGGTTTTATCGGCCAGGTGCAGGGTCGGGAGAGGGAGAGGGGAGCGAGATCCGCGGGGAGGAATCGCCGGCGACGTCGGTGGCGCGGGAAGGAAGACGAACGCACTGATGGCACGGTCGGACAGTGGGTCCCGCGTGTCAGTGGGCGAGGGGGAGGGATCTGCGCGTTGGTGGCCAATCCGGAGCGGTTTCGGGAATTAAAGGTTGTGGGCCGGCAGGTTTTCTAATTAAGGCTTTAATTTGTTTCATTTTTATTATTTTCCAGAGCGTTTGAAACCCTTTAATGCATTCAAATCATTTCCAAACATAGGAAATATATATATCAAAATGATCAGGGGAATAAGTGCTATTTAATGAACATTTTTCCTCTGTCAAAATGAATACTTAAAAAAAATTATTTTCAAAAAATGCTGATTTGATTTTAAATTCTTTTGAGATAAACTTTCAAATAAACCTCTGGTTTTATTGTTCAAATATTTCACCAAGATGCCCCTGGTGTGGAGTGTCATGTTACTCCTCCCTTTTTCAATATTTCCAGGGGGTTTAAAATAATAGTAACAAGTGGATGGAAAAGTGAAAGTGGCCTTTCAGAATTTCAATAGATGAACTTCAACAATTCTATTGATTTAAACAATGTGATGATGATGCATAGCTATATTTCATAACATTCCAAAATGAAATTTTGGGATGTTACATGTATGCACGGACGCCGGTTGTTGATGGGTAATGTAAGCTATACCCGTAGGCAAGAAGCCTCCATCAACAGCCGCGGCTAATGATGAGCTGGAAGCGGCATAAAGCCGGCTGTATGAAGGGTAATGTAAGCTATGCTCGAAGGTAAGAAGCCTCCTTCAACAGCTATAGTTGATAAGCAACTGAGTTTTGGCGTAAAATGCCGGTTGTTAGAGTGAGATAAGCGAACCCGTTAGTAAGAAGCCCCCTTCGACAACCACGATTAATAAGTAACCGAAAGTGTCATAAAGCCGGCCATTAGGTTGATATAAGCGATACCCATCGGTAAGAAGCCCCGTTTGATGGCTGCAGTTGATAAGCAACTGGAATTTGGTGTACGCGCTGGTTTGGCTTAGGGTAATGTAAGCTATACCAAACGTAAGAAGCCTCCATCGACAACCGCATTTAATGTACCCAAATTAGGCATAAAGCCGTCTATTGCAAGGCTAATGTAAGCTATACCCAAAGGCAAGAAGCCTCCTTACAACAATGTTTAATAAAAGCCGGCTGTGCAAGGGTAATGTTAGCTATACCCGAAGGCAAGAAGCCTCCTTGCGACAACGCTTAATTGGGCATAAACCCAGCTGTGCAAGGGTAATGTAAGCTATACCCGAAGGTAAGAAGCCTCCTTGCAACAACGTTTAATTGGGCATAAATCCGGTTGTGTAAGGGTAAAGTAAGCTATACCCGAAGGTATGAAGCCTCCTTACAACAGTGTTTGACTTGCTTTGAACCGGATGACGGATCAGCCGTTGGCGGCAAAAGAACTGCTTCAACTCAAATTTTGAGCCGGAAAATTTCACCTTGCTTAATCAAGGATGTATATAAGAGCAGAGGCCCCAATCTTCGTAGGGATGCTAACTTTTATTAACATAAATATGATATGTACAATGATAGCGGCTTTCAACATCTGATAAGTAAAATAAGGTCGCAGATGTGCGATATTCCATGGCCGCTGAGTCTCCTGACCCGCTGTGTCCGACTCATCTCGGATATCAATGAGGTAATATGACCCATTGTTAACGTTTTGGGTGATCACAAAAGGCCCCTCCAATGGCGGAGATAACTTACGCATTCCTGATTGATCTTGAATCAACCGGAGCACCAAGTCTCCTTCCTGGAACGTCCGAGTCTTCACCCTGCGGCTATGATAGCGTCGCAGGTCTTGCTGATAAATCACCGATCTAGCTGCTTCTAGCTCTCTAGCTTCATCCAAGGCATACAATGCATCTTGGCGTTCCACTTCATTGTCCGTCTCAACATAAGCCGCCACCCTCAGTGAATTGTGCCGGATGTCGCTGGGTAGAACCGCCTCGGCACGATACACCATGAAGAAAGGCGTGAAACCTGTAGACCTGTTAGGGGTAGTTCTAACATGGAAGGAAACTCCTCAACCCAACATCCGGGTGTTCGTTTCAAAGGAACCATGAGCCATGGTTTGACCCCTCTCAAAATTTCTTGATTGGCTCGCTCCGCCTGACCGTTGGACTGTGGATGTGCCACGGCTGAAACATCAAGCCGGATATGCTCCTTATCACAGAACGTTTTCATAGCCCCCTTGGAGAGATTTGTTCCATTATCAGTAATGATGCTGTGCGGGTAACCAAAGCGGCAAATCAGCTTTTTAATGAATAGAACCGTTGTAGCCGCGTCACATTTGCTGACCGGCTCTGCCTCTACCCACTTAGTAGAATTATGAACCGCCACTAAGAGGTGTGTTTTCTTATCCTTGGATCTCTTGAAAGGCCCTACCATGTCAAGCCCCCAGACCGCAAACGGCCAAGTGATTGGTATCATCCTGAAGTCTTGAGCCGGAACGTGAGCCCGCCGGCCAAACTTCTGACAGCCGTCACACTTGCGTACTAAGTCCTCTGCATCCTTGTGAGCCGTCAGCCAGAAAAATCCATGTCGGAAAGCCTTGGGCACTAAAGATTTCGACCTGGCATGGTGTCCACAATCGCCAGCATGAATTTCACTCAGGATCTGCCGGCCCTCCTCTGGTGAGACGCAACGCTGAAAGACGCCCATCACAATGTATTTATTTAACTCACCATTGATAATTGTCATAGATTTAGAACGCCGGGTGATTTTCCTGGCCAGATCCTCATCCTGAGGTAACTCGCCACGTGTTAAGTACGCCAAACAAGGAATAGTACAGTCTCGGATAGCGTGTAGACCCGCTACCAACTCCGCCTCCGGGTCAGGAATAGCCAGATCCTCCTCAGAAGGTGTTTTAACAGTCGGATGATACAATACGTCCAGAAAAAGATTGGGCGGTACCGGCTTTCGTTGAGAACCTAACCGCGATAAGGCATCAGCCGCTTCATTCTAGCGACAATCAATATGATCCACCCGATATCCCTTGAAGTGACCTGCAATGATATCAACCGCCTGTCGATAAGCCGCCATCCACGGATCCTTGGAATCCCGAGTACCTGACACTTGCTGAGCTACAAGGTCTGAGTCGTCCAGACATCTGACCTGGCTTAAATTCATCTCTTTAGCGACTCTGAGACCATGAAGCAGAGCCTCATACACAGCAGCATTATTAGTGCCAAGAAACATCAGCCGGAGCACATAACAAAACTTGTCCCCCTTCGGGGAGTTGATAACAACCCCTGCACCGGACCCCTCTAACTGTTTAGAACCAGCAAAGTGTATAGTCCAATATGTGTTGTCCGGCTTTTCTTCAAGAGCTTGACACTTTGTCCAATCATTTATGAAATCCACCAAAGCTTGAGATTTTATCGCTTTACAAGGAACATACTTGATCCTAAGAGGTCCCAACTCTAAGGCCCAGTTGGCAATCCTCCCCGTGGCCTCTCTATTCTGAATGATATCTCCCAATGGGGCAGAACTGACCACGGTTATCTGGTGTCCTAGAAAGTAGTGTTTTAACTTACGGTTGGCCATGAAAACTCCATATACCAACTTCTGCCAATGTGGATATCTGTGCTTAGATTCTGCTAAGACCTCACTGATATAATAAACCGGCCTTTGCACAGGATACTCTTTCCCTGCCTCCTTGCGCTCAACCACAATTGCAACACTGACCACTCTGTTGTTAGCCGCCACATAAAGGAGCAACGGTTCTTTCTCAGTCGGAGTGGCTAACACTGGCGGCTCAGTCAACTGCTTTTCAAGAGCTTCAAGTGCTTTAGCCGCTGCCTTGCTCCACTCAAATCTGTCTGTTTTCTTCATCATCTGGTATAAGGGAATAGCTTTCTCCCCAAGTCGGCTTATGAACCGGCTCAACACCGCAATCCGTCCTGCAAGGCGCTAAACATTATTAATGCAAGTTGGCTCTCCCAGAGAAGTGATAGCCTTAATTTTATCCGGGTTAGCCTCGATGCCCCGCTCAGAGACCAAGAAACCCAAAAGCTTTCCTGCTGGAACACCAAAAAAACACTTTGTCGGGTTAAGCATCACCTTGTAGACCCGGAGATGGTCAAAAGTTTTCTTCCGAACTTCCAAAAGAGTTTCCTTCTTTTTGGATTTAACCACGATGTCATCCACATAAGCATGAACGTTACGACCAATCTGACTGTGAAGGCAGTTCTGCACACACCGTTGGTAAGTCGCCTAGGCACTCTTGAGCCCGAAAGGCATAGAAACATAACATAATGATAACCCGAATAAGCATCCAGGAAACACAAACTTTCGCACCCCGCGGTCGCATCGATGATCTAATCAATACGAGGGAGTGCAAATGGATCAGCCGGACAAGCTTTATTAAGGTCCGTGTAATCCACACACATACGCCACGTGCCGTTTTTTTAAGCACTAGCACCGGGTTAGCCAACCACTCCGGGTGAAAGACTTCAACGATGAAACCTGCTGCCAAGAGCCGGGAAACCTCCTCTCCAATGGCCTTCCGCCTATCTTCATTGAACCGCCGTAGAAACTGTTTGATTGGTTTGAACTTCGGATCCACATTAAGGTTGTGCTCAGCAAACTGTCTTGGTACACCCAGCATGTCAGAAGGCTTCCATGCGAAGATGTCCTGAATCTCACGAATGAATTCGATGAGCACGCTTTCCTATTTGGGATCCATATGAGCTCCAATGATGAACTATTTGGAGGAGTCGCCCGGATTAAAATCCACCGCCTTAGTATCATCCATCGAAAACTTAAGGGGCGGCTCAAACTCCGTAGTAGGCTTCTCAAGTGGGGTCATATCCTCCAGGTCAACATTCTCCTTGTAGAACTTAAGCTCCTCCTGGGCGCAACTAGACTCTGCATAAGCCGCGTCTCCTTCCTCACACTCAATAGCCATATTCCGATTACCATAAACGGTAATTGTACCCTTTAGGCAGGGCATATTAAGCTGTAAGTAAACATAGCAAGGCCTAGCCATAAACTTGACGTAAGCCAGTCTCCCGAACAGGGCTTGATAAGGGCTCTTGATCTTAACCACCTCAAACCACAAGGACTCCACCCTGTGGTTGTACTCATCACCGAAGGCCACTTCCAAAGAAATCCTACCTACTGGATACACCGATTTACCCGGGACCACACCATGAAAGACGGTAGAAGACGGCTTAAGATCCTTGTCAAGCAACTTCATCCGCTGGAAGGTGTCATAATAAAGGATGTTGATACTGCTTCCTCTGTCCATGAGCACTTTGTTCACCAGATAACCATTCACTTGAGGGGCCACAACCAAAGCCAGTCGGCCTGGGTCATCCACCCGTGGAGGGTGATCCTCGCGGCTCCACATTATGTCATACTCAGACCACGATAAGTACCGCGGGAGAGCCCGCGCAACCGCATTGACCGCTCGCCTTCGCAACTTCTGGTCTTGTTTGCTGTGACCGGTGGTGAAGACGTGATATTGCCCGGAACTGAGCTGTTTCAGGTTAGTCTGATACCCGGATTGATTGTGCTGCTGCTGCTGCTTATTGTTGTTGTTGTTGCCAGGATGTTGTTGGTGTCCCCCTTGGCTATTCTGACCCGGATGTCTGGCTCCTGGACCGCCGGCGCCGAATCCCGCCCCTGATCCGTCGTGCCCCGAGCCGCCGTGCCCTAAGCCGCCAGGCGGGCCACCGCCCTGGTTATTGTGTTGCTGTGAATGTTGGTTTTTGAATCTCTGCATGATAAAGAAATCACCCCACGCATGCAACGCCGGCTTATCAGGCGTGCTATGCTCTGGACAAGGTTTCTTAAGCGCTTCCTCTAAATTGAAGGGAGCCCTGTTCCTGTTATTAAACTGCCTGAACTTTCCGTTCGCCTTGGGATGGTTCTGCCCTGTGTTGGTGTTTGCCACTAGCTCTCACCCGCCATCAGAGTTTTTCCGCTTATTCTGATTCCCATTGTACACAAAGCCCTTGCCTTGAATGTTCTTCTTCCCTTGATTGAGCTTCTCTTCATGTGAGCCCGGGTCTTTGGTGTTATCTGAGCCGGCATACTTTGTGAGAGCCGTCATGAGCTCTCCCATATCCTGACATGTGCGCTTAAGCCGGCCGAGTTTCTGTTTTAATGGAACAAAATGACAGGTCTTTTCCAGGATGAGCACCGCTTGAGCTGCCGCGATCTGCTCCGAAGAATGAATGATGGTCGACACCCGCCGGACGCAATGATAAGCCGACTCGATCTCCTGTTGAACACAATGATCCAAATCTACGATGGTCATAGGCTGCTTGCAGGTCCCTTGAAAATTCTTAATAAACTTTGTTCTTAGCTCCCCCCATGAGCTTATCGTGTTCGGCGGTAGGCCATTTAACCAAGTGCGAGCCAGACCCTCAAGCATCATGATAAAATACTTTCCACACACCGCTTCACTGACGTCCAGCATTTCCATGCCCAGCTCATAACTCTCAACCCAAGCCTCAGGGGGCAGATCACCCGTGTAATTTGGAACTTTCCGAGGTCCCTAGAAATCCTTCGGTAGCCGTTCACTTCTCAGAGCTGGAGTTAAGCACGGCACCCCTATGGCCCTGGTACTAACTGTTGTTCCACCTCCCACCGAGACGGAAGGTGCTAGCTATGGTCGGGTTGCTGCTACCTCTGCCTCTCGCTTGTTCCTCGCCTGGTCCATGAGGGACTGTGCATCGAGAGCTGCTTGCTCATCCTCCAGCGGTCCCCGACACGGGCCACTGCTGGAACCCGCCAGTGACTCATATCGCCGGTTGAAACTTCGACTAGGGAGAGGGGTAGAGTGAACCCAGCTCCGGCTGTGAGCATACCTCTCTTGCTGGTCCATGGCTGTCTGCAAGTACCCAATGGCGTTTCGCACGTCCTCCGCGAAGGGTGCTTCATCTGGGATAGGGATCGTCCCGAGCCGGGTGGCCGCCGCCACCATGTTCTCGGCTGGGTTAGAATAATGACCCGCCGGTGTTGGAAAACTTCCAGGTGAAGCTTGGTTATGCTGGGGCGGATGAGTCGCCGGCCGTTCCGTCGGGCGGCTCTCGGGCGCACCCGCAGCTCGCCCCAAACCAGGGGTATTCATTTGGTTCCCCGCTTCGTAATGCTCTGGCAGATGGCACTGATGCCTCCTCCGGTGTACCGCGGCTGATGACCTTTGCTCCAGCTCTAGCCGGAAAGCATCTGCCTTGATACGCTTTGCTTCTTCCTCCATCTCGATCTTCATCTCAGCCATCCTTTGTCGTTCCTCTGCCATCCAACCCTTGATCCATGCAACCTCTAAATTCTGGGCTGCTTGATTATCCTGCGTTACATCCGTGGCCATGAGAGTCGTAAGCTCATCCATTAGTTCCACAAGAATCTAAGCCGGTGGCGGCGGGCTATCACCCGCGGCGGTGGCTCCCGCGGCTGTATTACCAGCAGTTGGGGCTGATCCCGCCATGAACACCGCTGCATGAACCAGAGGCCTTGGAGCATATGACTCAAAACCCTCCGACTCAGAGTAGGCGTCCTCATAGCCTCCAAGGCCACCATTGCTGAGCCGATATACTGACTCTGTCTCTCCACTTGAGGAATCATCATCAGAGCAAACGAGAGTTTCCTGCGACCCAGATGCTTACAGATCCATAACTTGAGAGAAGCCTACGAAAACATGTTTCTGAGCCAGATTGGTGCGAACAGGCCGCACGCTATTTGCATACTGGAGACGCCGAGCCGGCTCGACGATGTTGGTGCAGATGTCCGGCCCGGGTGTAGCTCCATCAACCTTTCCAATGAAAACCTGGATCCCACCGAATGGAATCCAGAATCCGTACTCCACGGACTTAGCATCAAGCCCCCAGTCGGAATTGTCGATGTAGCGCCGGCCGCGGTGACTCTTGCTCATCCTTCCGACCACGTATCCCTCGAGCCCTGGGAGAGAGCCCTTTGAGAACTCAAGACCACCAAGCGCGGCCCCATGATGGGCACCAACTAACATGGATTTATCATGGAAGATGTCCAGGTGAACGGACTAGGATTCGAGGCCATCGCTAACGGGGTGGACTCAAAGGGGTTGATCGGGACAAAAGACACGGGTTTACCCAGGTTAGGCCCCTCAAGTCGAGGTAATAGCGTACGTCCAGCTTGTGTTTGTATTGCTTGTTGTATCGATTACAAGGAGCTAGAAGCTTGACCTAGTTATCGATAACCTACCTCTAAGTCGCTCCGGGTCTGCCTTAATATAGGAGTTCAGGACAATCAGGTCTTTACAATTGGGTAACCGAGTCTCATCATACATCTGAGTCTCTCTCTATCTTCTTGTCCAAGTTGTTTCTGAGGCGGCTTACACACCCGGGTCTTCTCCGTCTAGGCCATCGTGTGGCCCACACTTTGAGCCGTCTATCTTCCTGGGCCTCCAGTCTGACGGCTCACCTTTGGGCCGGCTCGCAAGCCACCAACATGACCCGAAACCCTTGAGGGCGGGTAATATTACAGGGTTATTTCCCCAATAGAGTGTGAGGATTCGTTCGACTACGTTGGCTCGTCTTCTTCATGGACTCGATCTTGTTCCGAGCGGGATCTCATGCAAGATGACCCATTTCCCTGGATACCATTACTATCATTGCCATGCTAGATGTCTCATTTTCTTTCACTATGTCACGCTACCTACCACTTGTTTGACAAGCCTCCCAACATTGCCATGAAAGCCTCTAACCCTTCCACATCCTAGAAAACCATTGTTTGGCTATGTTACCGCTTGCTCAGCCCTTCTTATAGCGTTTCTAGCTGCAGGTGCAATTGCTTCCATGTGATAACATGGACCTTCTTTTGTTATATCACTATACTATTGCTATTTAATTTAATGCACATATATACTTGGTAAAGGGTGGAAGGCTTGGCCTTTTGCTCAGTGTTTTCTTCCACTCTTTCCGCCCCTAGTTACTTGTGAACCGGTGTTATGTACCATAATTGAGCGCTCCTAACATGCTCTGGGTTGTTATGGGGACCCCCATGATTTTCGTTTTGGGATAAAACTTATCTGGCAAGGCCCAACATTGGTACTACATTTTCCTAAAACTAATGAACTTTCATAGGGACTTCCCGGACCCCGTGGATAATTAATCAACCCCCGGGCCAGTGCTCCTCATGAGTGTTGGTCCAAACTAGAGTCGTGTGCGGGGCCAACCCGGGGCAACTCGGGACATTTTTATCCGGCCACTGTACGTTGTGCTCATCTGGTCGTGTACTGAGAATGAGATACGCGGCTCCTATCGGGTTCGTCGACACGCCGGGCGGCCTTGCTGGATTTGTTTTACCTTTCTCGAACGTCTTGAGTGAGGAATTCCGATTATTCTTCGGGCTATCTCGAGGTGGCGGATTTCCTTTGGAATTGCCTACGATGATCACGAGATCCGTGGTCGAGGTTATTCCCGCTGCGTGTGGTTAATTTATGATGGATGAGTTAGAGCACCCCTGCAGGGTTAAATCTTTTCGATGAGCCATGCTCGCGGTTATGTGGCAAACTTTGATACTTTGTTTAACACCCGGTCATAGCAAACTTCAAGTAAACTATAATAAAATACACCAACTGTGTGCGTAACCGTGACTGTCTCTTCTCGTGAGTTCTTTTCCAAAAGAGAACATGGAGGGGTTATGTTTGACGTAAGTAGGTGTTCAGGATCAGTTAGTGATCATTACTAGTTCACGTCCGCTATGCGTAGACCACCATACTTTACTTTCTGTATTCTTAAGTTAGCCACTCAAATAAATGCTTAGTCGATGGCTGCAGCCTCACCACTTAACCATACCTCACCTATTAAGCTTTAATAGTCTTGATACCCTTTGAAATGAGATTGCTGACTCCCTATGGCTCACAGATTACTACAACAACAGCTGCAGGTACATGTAATGTAATACTTGAACGTGAGAGCGTTGCTTGTTTGTTGGATTTCTTCTTCTTCATCGATCTAGGATGGGTTCTAGGCGGCAGCCTGGGATAGCAAGGATGGATGTCATTTTGTCGTTTATTTTCGTCTGTAGTCGGACCCTGCTCTTCTGTATGATGTTTGAGTATGTTGTTGTATTGATGTGACTCTGATGTAGCTTGTGGCGAGTGTAAGCCAATTCCATATACTCATCTCTTATGTACATGTACTTGTAATGATATCCATTCTTGCAACACGATGAGATGCGCTTCTATCCCTGTCGAGTCCCTCGTGCAGAAATAAGGATAGGATCGCATCTTGGGCATGACATTTCCAAAGGCTTCACTCGAAGGATTGGATAGGTTGAGGATTTTTAGTTGAGCATCGGTTGAAAATTTTCCTTAGTATTACCTCGGCCCCCTTTAACAGTATGGTGTTTCCAATGACTCAAGAAAGGAAATGAAACTACGAAAATAAAAGTCTACAAGTGACGTTGAGGGGTCAAGATAAACCAGAAGCATGGAAGCAAGGCTCGATGGAATGGAGCAGCAAGTCTACAAGTGCCAAGGGATGGTGGAACGTGGACTCAAGGCCAATGATATGATGATCTCGGAGTATACCCATAGACACAAGTTGGACACCAAGGACATCGGGGAGTAAATCTACAAGCTTTATGAGAAAATTGTGCATTTCTAAGCCCGCATCTATGATCTACAAAACCAAAACTGTGAATATGAATACAGATTTAAGAGAATGAGTTTGGCTGCAGATTTGAGGATTCTGGAGACTCGTTCATATTTTTATGATGGTGAGCCTATGCCTTGGAAGATAGAGGACAATCTTCCATCCTCATCAACGACTCCACCACCATCACCTCTGAAGAAGGACACCTGAGCACATGGGTATGGGCACCTCCCTTGGCTTGTGCCAAGCTTGGGGGAGGTGACCCGGTATCATATCACCATCACATCTTTTTTCCTTTTTGTCTTTCTTGTTTTCCTTAGTTTGATCCTTCTTGATTTTGTTTTGATCTAGTGGAATAAAGTTTTAGTAGGATTTAGTTTTTAGTTTTTGCTTTTGCTCCCCATATGTAAGCAAGCCCGAGAGTTCTATAATAAAAAGTAGTTTTGATGAGAGGTATTTGTTAGATTACTATGCTCTTGAGTGTAATGAATAAAGTATAACAGAATAAAAGCAAAGAGTATACATAATGATCTTATGGGGAGTGATGACTTCACATATAAAAAGTATACCGATTGATATTTTTTTGGGAGTTAACAAACATAGTAATTGGTCATTGGTGCAATTGAAAT